>JAYESA010000009.1:145722850-145735350 GCA_036927795.1 Iris macrosiphon | reverse complement strand
TAGGAATTTAGGGTTTTGGTTGTGGTTTTCTAGGTTTGTGTGCATTAAATAAGGTGAAATGATGTCCTATATGTAGAAGAGAGAGTGGGGGGCTGCCTAGGGATTAGGGCCGGCTGGACATAGTTTTTGGGGAGTTGGGGAGGTCCATCAAGATTAGGGGAGGGCTAGGAATGAGGGGTTCTAAATGTAGGGTGGAGATGCAACCAAATAAAGTTTTGTAGGTACATAAATATGGGGGGAAACATTATGATGGGCTGTTCAAATAAATGGAGATCTCTTCTTCATGGGGTTGGACCAATGAGAGGGGGGCACCTCATTGCAATTTTGTATAAAGGCCCCTGAATAATTTGGTATTTGCACAATTCCTAAAATTGGGGATTTGATGTAAATAAACACCATGTTTTGTGTTCTTCATTGGGCTAGGATGGTGTATGGTATTTTGTATGAGGCTTGTGGGTGTAAGTTTAGGTTGGAGTTGGGTCTAATTTAATTGAGGTTAGGTCACCACATTAATTAATTTATAATTAATACGTCGGGTGTTATTTAATTAATTAAAAATAACCGGGGGGTCAAAATTGGGTGGCCCAAGCATCATTGGTGTGATAGGCTCAGGGTACAATAATGTCATAATCTGGGTTGGTCAAAACGGGTTGAGATTGGGTCTCAATTTCGATTGGAACGGACAACGAACGTAATTACGCAATTTATCTAAATTACGTACGGACGTTTGTAACGACTTTTGTGCGACTAAAATCAGGCACAAAAATCAGTATCCGGGGGTTGCTCAAGGTTCATTATGCTAGGTTAGTATGTCTAGGCCAAGTGTATGGAATTTGTTTCAGGGTAACAGCTAGTGTAGGGTCCTAAATATCGGGACAACGGTAAGGCGTCCTAAAAAGCATTGCACAAATATTTAATACTATGTATAATAAATTTTAATTAGGACCAAAATAAACCTAATCTCTTTATCTAAATTAATAAAAAATAAATTTTTGGTCGAGGGGGTTTACAATCTACCCAACTTATAAGAATTTCTTCCTCGAAATTAAAATAACACATAATAAGCTATAAATTATCAAGCAATGCTACGGACATACCTAGAGTTGGTGTTTGTACTATCTGCCGAGCTCTATCGCTATACTGGGAACACTCATGAGCTTGATGTTGGGTTGATCCGCACCTCAGGCAAAGTCCTAGTCTTCTTCTGCAATCTTTCTGGACATGTCCCCTTCTTTCTGCAAAAGTGACACGTCGGTAGCTCCCTCTGCTGATATGGCACAATATTCTGTTGTGTTTGCACTCCTGGATGGCGAATCGGTCCTTCTGCTCCGGGTTGAGCTCTGGCTGGTGCAGTCGTGCTGGAATGTCTTGATCCTCTGCTAATAGCCTCCTGGATCCTCGCCTCTGATAGGACTTCCTCGTATGAGATCCTCGCCTGGGTAGTAGTGTACCTCTGTAGCTCGAAAGAGAGGCCATGGTGGAATCTCCTGGCCTTCTCCAAGTCGTTGGGTATCAGGACTACACCGAAACGGCTGAGTCGGCTGAACTTTGCGTCGTAGGCGTCCACGGTCAAGTTCCCTTGCTCCAGGTGTAGGAACTGGGAGTACAGGGCGTTCCTAACCGTAGCGGGGAAATACTTCGCATTGAAGTACTCCAGAAATTCCTCCCAAGTCTGATGTCTGCCGATGCTGTGCTCCATAGAGTCCCACCAGTGATGGGTGTTGCCTGTGAGTTGGGCCCTCACGGCGGTCATCCAGAGGTCGGGGTCTAGCTGCGAACCCTCTAACAGCATCTCAGTGTTGGAGACCCAGTCTGAGATCTCTTCTGCAGTCTCCTTGCCTGAGAAGGTTTTCGGTTCCATCTGGCGGAAGCCTCGTACAGTGCCCACTTGCTGGACAGGTGCAGATGCTGGTGCTGCTGCTTGGGCAGGTGCCCTCTCCAGTACCGCCATCAGGCCCTGTATCAGAGTCTCAGTCTGATGCCACTGGGCCTGCATCATCGTCTGAAAGAACTGGAACATCTGGGGCTGTTCCTCCGCTGGTGGCACCTGAGGTGGAAACGGTGGAGGTGGTGGAAGAGGTACCTCCGGCTGTCTCTTTGGTGTCTCATCGGGTGCCGGCCTCTCGAATTGCGGTATCAGTGTCGCCCTCGAGGTCTGTCCCTCGAAGTACTGCCTCGGGATCGTCTGTGATGTCTGGCCCTCTGGCTGCTGCGTCCCTTTATCGGGAGAGACCTGATGCCAGTCGATCATCTGGGCCTGGGGAATCACATGTGCCTGTGGTTGAGGCTGCTCTTCAGGTGGTCCCTGGGATGTCTCCTCCCTCGGTGCGGGGGCTGATGGTACTATGGCACTAAGTATCTCGCGTCTGCTGCGTAGGTTCATCTCGCTGTAAGAGATAGAACTTCATTAAAAGAGTATAAAATAACAAGCAGGATGCAGATATTTAATTTAATCAAATACGAAGGAGGTTCAAAGGCGGAATGTGGATGAGATCTATTAATTTCTATCCTATTGCAGGCTCGCTGGGCATGTTACCATACCACAAGCGATTATCATGACCTGCATGGGCCACCACTAAAACTATGTCACGTCCCAGTCCCAAAATACTCGGGACCAGGCCACATGGCATTGGCCAGCTGACACGACTCCGAAGGATATCCTAATTTAATGGATCCTAACGAAGCGTGCTATGCTGTCCTAAAAATACTAACAAGTCTAATATGCTAATATATAGCAGGCAATGTCTAATCTCATCCACAGAAAACAATATCGTAAAGACTGAAATAAATGCTGATAAATAAAATACAAGAGTCTGAATATCCATAATACATCTGAAATAGTCTGAATGGGGACAAACCCACTGAAATACTGTCATGCCCCAGTCCCAAAAATACGTAAGACTAGAACACGTAAGCATGCCAGCCGCATGGATATGGCAACTCCAATATATGGAAACCAAATCCACACGTACGCTGTAATATGAATATCAATCCACAAGTGGTATAAACATATGTCATAAGTCACAGGGTATAATCTAGATCTCATACATGAAAATTATATAGAATTAAATAAACAGTATCTATGAAACTAGATCTCAATAAGAAGTATCTAAGGATGATAGTTGGATGGAAACAAATCCACTACCAACTCAAATGGGAAAAGTAAATACAATATAAGTACCACTCACTAAAACAATATAAGTACCAGCTATCAATCATGGCTCGAAGAGAAGACATCCACGAAGCATACCCAACCATCCAAATCCGCGCTCCTGCAAATACTCAAGAACAGGTACACCTGGCAGCGGACCAGGTCCTCAGAGGGACATAACAAGATACTTAAACACATGCTAATAAAGTACTGAAATACATATCCAATGGGTCGCCTAACCGTCTAAAGTGAATGCAGTTTAAGAACAACTTTCCCAACGCATGGGCTATCTGGCTAAAATGGGATTGGCATAGTTCTCTTGGAGATCCAGGGGCCTACAAAGGCACGACGTCTTTCGAACACCGGAGGCCCGCTAAGTAGTATATATAGGGGTCATCATGACCGCGCATCTCCGGCGGAGCATACGGGTTACACAAGGAAAGTGCAACGGAGCCCACACGTCTTACTTGTTGTTCTCCCCACCCCATGCTCTAAGCATGTCACATTTATGACACGATAATACCTCTAATAACTGCCCAGTCTACTAGCATGTAAAGTTTCTAACAACAGTTATTCCTAACGCACGGCCCACACGTATAGGAGGCCAACCTGCACGCAAGTTCGTGATCTACATGAGACTCACAACTCGTGTAACAACTGTGTCACGGCCAATGAACCTAATGATGCTACATGATAATGGGGTGGTCTCATAAACAGGGTCAATGCAAATACATAAATAAAAACATACCGCGACGACACCGTCGCGCGCATTTTATATAACAGTTAAAATATATGAAAAAACAGAAAATAAAGATGCATGCAACATATGGAATAAAAATAACAGTACAATGGCAAGGTATACTTGCCTGGCAAGGAAGCTGCAATGTACCAATAACCTGCTCCAGAAATTGTGCAGAAAAAATCCAATATCCTATGTACACATAAATATAATACCATAAGATTATTAGTCATTACACAACCATATTTATACTGGACTCAGGGAGTATACTAGGGGTAAAACTAGTCATCTAACATGGTCAATCATGCGTTGAATTACGCGGGTGTCCTAATTTAAATATTGTAGCATAGTCAGTCAAAATATCATGTGTCTAGGCCAGTACATAATTGTACACAAGACAGCCATCTAGCATGTTCTTAGGATCAACATGGTCAAGGTAATACGGGATAGTCCACGGTGTCCTAGGGTCGTATAGTCCAATTATGTATAGGCAGCATAGTATTTAATTATTTATAATTCATGTACATATCATATATTTATATATTTCTATATAACACCCAATTATTCATACCACTTGAATACATGCACTAAGTATCTATATCAATATATATCAATGGGTAATATACGTGTACGCGTACATATACGTACACGCATTTGGGTTTGCCGACTCAGGACCTGGTGTCAACTAACAACCAATAAGCAATACTAATATCCTACTGGCATACACACAAGCACATATAAAAGAGGAAGATGGACCAGTTCGTACCTCGGAGTACGTACACGGAATCGGCTGGACGACGACGAAGAGAGGTTGACGACGATGAGATAACGATGCTGCAATGATGATGAGTACGACAATGCTGATGATGATAATGACTGGTGGGTTGACGATGAGGTGATGGTGATGAATTGAGACGAGGAGGATGCTGATAATGATGGTGGTTAATTAGGTTTACGGTGATGAGGATAGTGATGATGAAGATGGTGATGGTGATGATTATGCTGAGATGACGATGAAGAGATGCTGATGATGATGACGAGGGCAATGATGTTGCGATGATGATGATGGTAATGAAGATAACGAGGATGACAGTGATGACTGGGTTGATGACGTAGATGATGATTGGGATGATGATGATGGTAATGAATATTAATGTGAGGGTGATAATGATTATTACGACGATGAGATGATGATATTCAAGGTGAGATGACAACAACGATGATGGTGGTGATAAGTGGTGGACTGCCGGGGTCCGGCCAGGGGACTTCTCCGGTGATACATGGTGATAGTGAAGATGATGATGGGGAGTGTGGTGATGGTGTTAGGGATGATGGTGGTGTGGGTGGCACTCCGACCAGGGGGTTGTCCCGGCGAGTCCTGGTGGTGATGAAGATGATATGATGATGATACGATGAGGATGATGAAAATGATGGTGAGCGATGGTGAAGAAGGGTTAATAAAATGATTGTGGGGTTTGATAATGTAGGTGGTGGTGGTGAGTGTTGCCGGAGTCCGGCCAGTGGGGTGTCCGGCCAATGAGGCTATGCTCAGGCCAGGGAAGAGGAGGGCAGAGACCACGGTAGCAGGCTGAGGTATTTGTGCTGGTGGTGGTGATGGTTCGTACACAGGGTGGGGTGCAGGCCGAAACAGTAGCTGCGGTCGAGGCTCGTCGAGCAGGGTGCAGCAACTCGGGATGACCTGCTCAGGCGGAGGAGAGGGCGGTCACGAGGGTCGAGGCCGGCGGAGCACAACGGCTCGGTCGCTCGTGCAGGCGGATGCACGGCGGGGGTGTTCAGTCGAGAGGGGGAGGCTGTTGCGTCGAGCCGGTTGGCCAGGCTGAGGAGCTCCGGTCAGGACGAGGTCGGAGGAGGGTTATGGAGGAGACGACAATGGTGGTGAGGATGGTGCTGCTCTGGGTGGTGGTGGTTCATCATCGAGGAACTGACTGGAGGGAGGGGGAGAACATCGAGATGGTGGGGGAGCTCCGGGATGTCTGTGGTGGTGTTGATGGTCCGGCGAGGGGGTAGACGGCGTAGGTGAGGCAGTGGTCGAAGAAGGAAGCGTAGGCAAGGGGGTGCCAGTAGAGTCATGGTGGTCGGGGAATGGCCGGCGGAGCTCCGGTCAGAAGGGAGAGGAAGAAGATGAGCAGTATTGTGAGAGAGGTCGGCTAAATTGGGATTTGCATTGGTTTGGTTTTCAATAGAAAAGGGGAGGAGAAATTGTATATAAATACATGTGACTAGGGTTTTGGTTGACCTAGGAATGGGCTTGGTCAATATTTCTTTGTGATGGGCCTTGGGCTTACATGAGGGTGTTTGAGAAGGCTAGAATTTGTATTAATAAAATACAAGGATATAATTAATATAAAGGGCGATGTGCGTGCGTTGCATATCCCGAAAGATTATGGAAAAAATTATATGAAGGGAAAAATTGAGTTTCTTCATGAATTACCCAATGATGGGAACACCTTAATGCATTTTTGCATAATAGCCCCCCAACAATTGAAAAATTGCACAAAGGCAAAAATTGAATTTAATTAATTAAATCGAAACGTGCACGATGTTCTAGAATTAATTAGGAGTACATGGGATTAAATTTAGGTGGACCACAATTGTCATGGCATAGAGGAGACAGTGTAGAATATTAATAAAATTCGGTTTGCCCAAAACGGTCAAGATTGTGTTCCCAATTTCGATTGGGACACACAAGGGTACAAAATTGAAAATTTATTTATAATTAATAAATAACGTCTGCGACGTTTATTGTGCGACTAAAATGTAGCACAAGAAAGCAATATTATAAGTTACAGAAGGGTCAAAATAGTAGGCGGACATGTCTAGGATGAGATTGTGAAGTTTCTAGATAGGCAGTGGCTAGTGAGGTACTCTAATTATCGAAGCACGGTAAGGTGCGCTACACGTTATTTAACTATTACATAATTAAATAAAAGCCGTGTTCTAATTCTAATTGGGTTCAAACTAACCCTAATTTCACTATCTAAGCCAGGTAGCCCTAATTTTAGGTGAGGGGGTTTACAATCTACCCAACTTAAAATAATTTCGTCCTCAAAATTAAACTAGGGTAGGGTATCTCTACCTAACCTTACTTGATTACAGTATAAAGAATTCTCCTTGAGTTAACATGGTAGGTTCTACCCAACTTAAAATTTACCCATCTATCATCTAAGGCTATACATCTAAGAAGGCTATGTCCCAATTTATTTAATCATGTTATTGAATCCTCAAAGTCCTTTAACACCAAACATATCCTCTATGATATGCCCTTAATCATTTATAAAAGATAGACACCAAACGATGTGATTGGCCTGCGGGGTATATCTAGTACTATCCATATATCAAACTTATACCAAACAAGATATTTTGTCTTTTCGAAATAAGGAAAGACATAGATCAATAAATAAGAGTTCAAGGGAGAAATAATAGAATGCAAGTATAGGGATCAAGGCGTTTCAAGGAATCCAAATGGGAATTGCCAAGGCAGTTGTGGACTAAAATCCTATTTGGTAAATCCGTATTCGCATGCTCGTATTAGTACAATTATGTAGCTGATACGATACGTTTAGACATGACTAGGGCAAGTATATTCGTCTACTAATCACTATATATCTCAATCCACGAAAAATAGTATTGCGGAGGGCGAACCAAGCGCACTAAGGTTAGCTAGGCTTTAATACACTGATCCTGAAATGTATTAGTGTGCGCACCCACTAATACATATGTAGTGAACAAGCTTGATAAAGAATAAGCTTGCAAAAACTAGGCTATAATAGCAGCATAAGTCAGATAGTACAACAAATATAAATACGCTGGATTATGATGAAAGAAGGTGCAAATTAATTCAAGTTCACAGAACAAAAACATCATAAGCAACAATAATAAAAAGACTCTACAATCTCTACAGTTATCATACAACCTTATTGTCTAAGTCGCTAGTCGACCAAATAGGGCATGGACCTCTAAATTTTATCGTCCGAATAAACACTGTCGTCTTATGCTATCATACAATTAATGTTATTCAGTTACACTACCTCGATGGGTCAAGTGGACTATGTGATTCTAGGTTGTGAGACATACTACCCAACTTAAAAGAATTAAGCTAATACTGTGATAGTCTTAAGAGGATCCTATAAAATAATCTTGCACATATAAATAGAGCAGAAACTCTTATTAGGGTATATGAGAAAAGATCTTGGTACTGATTAGGGTATCCTTTTTATGTAGGTAGTGGTCATCCTAAGTCTTAGTCATAGCACTTATAAGCAAGTATCAATGGTAAAGATAGAAGAGTTACTGGCCGTTAAGGAGAAAGGGTCTAACTTGTATCGAGGTGGGGGTACCAATTACGTGGTCTACAACTAGGGTAATCATCACAATCTAATTGAACAACTCCACTACCAGGTTCTAACGACAAGGTATAATTCAAAATTTAAGATCACGACTATCACTTTAACAACCATATATCCTATCATAGAATATAATTGCTTGGTTTATAATTAAAAGCATCAGATTGGCATGAATTGAAAGATGGAGAAAAGAAGAACATAATTTTTTGTCGTCGCATAATTAGCGAACGCCAAGGTCGCAGAGGAGCAAGGTATGAAATTAAAAATAGGGGCTCTAGATAGCATCATGGTTCTCTAAGGGGGAGTGGTATGCTAGTTGCTATGTTTGAGGTATGATCAGAAAATATTCTATGCATTGCTCTTGGCTTTCTAAGGTACTATCTGCTTATCTTAAGTCAAGGGTCTAAATTATGGTTCTCCAATGCTTATCTAACTGCGAAGGTTAGGTTCCGTCCTAATATTAAATTTTGATTTTCTATTGGTTCCTCGATGCTAGAGTCAAACATTAGGGGAGACTTCTAACTACTCTAGTAGTATCTATACCACTCACCGATCCTCATAATACATCAAGGGATAATGGTAAACCAATCTATAGATAAGGAATTCTAGGTTTACTAGATATTCTAAACTTAGTGGTGTGTCTATATCCTCGTTGTAATCTTAATAGGTATGCTACTCTAATTATTATCCTAATAACAGGGGTTCCTATATTCTAGCAGAAGGTCATATATACTCAAGGAACTTATTAGGGAAGTACAGGAATCAAGCAGGATACAATTGTTCGAATAGATCATAGAGGAGGAAGGTGAATCATAGTCAATTATGGATGAGATCCTATACTCTAGTCCTAGGTGCAGGCTTGTTCGGTACAGTAACGTAACCGAGACAATATGCTCTCGACCTGCATGGGCCACCACAAAAATATGTCACGCCCCAGTCCCAAAAATATGTAGGACTAGAACACATAAGCATGCCAGCCGCATGGATATGGCAACTCCAATATATGGAAACCAAATCCACACGTACGCTGTAATATGAATATCAATCCATAAGTGGTATAAACATATGTCACAAGTCACAGGGTATAATCTAGATCTCATCCATGAAAATCATATAGAATTAAATAAACAGTATCTATAAAACTAGATCTCAATAAGAAGTATCTAAGGATGATAGTTGGATGGAAACAAATCCACTACCAACTCAAATGGGAAAAGTAAATACAATATAAGTACCACTCACTCAAACAATATAAGTACCAGCTATCAATCACGGCTCAAAGAAAAGATATCCACGAAGCATACCCAACCATCCAAATCTGCGCTCCTGCAAATACTCAAGAACAGGTACACCTGACAGCGGACCAGGTCCTTAGAGGGACATAATAAGATACTTAAACACATGCCAATAAAGTACTGAAATACATATCCAATGGGTCGCCTAACCGTCTAAAGTGAATGCAGTTTAAGAACAACTTTCCCAACGCGTAGGCTATCTGGCTAAAATAGGATTGGCATAGTTCTTTTGGAGATCTAGGGGCCTACAAAGGCACGGCGTCTTTCAAACACCGGAGGCCCGCCAAGTAGTATATATAGGGGTCATCATGACCGCGCATCTCCGACGGAGCGTACGGGTTACACAAGGAAGTGCAACGGAGCCCACACGTCTTACTTGTTGTTCTCCCCACCCCATGCTCTAAGCATATCACATCCATGACACGATAATACCTCTAATAACTGCCCAGTCTACTAGCATGCAAAGTTTCTAACAACAGTTATTCCTAACGCACGGCCCACACGTACAGGAGGCGAACCTGCACGCAAGTCCGTGATCTACATGAGACTCACAACTCGTGTAACAACTGTGTCACGGCCAATGAACCTAATGATGCTACATGATAATGGGGTGGTCTCATAAACAGGGGTCAATACAAATACATAAATAAAAATATACCGCGACGACACCGTCGCGCGCATTTTATATAACAGTTAAAATATATGAAAAGACAGAAAATAAAGATGCATGCAACATATGAATAAAAATAACAGTACAATGGCAAGGTATACTTGCCTGGCAAGGAAGCTGCAATGTACCAATAACCTGCTCCAGAAATCGCGCAAAAAAAATCCAATAACCTATGTACACATAAATATAATACCATAAGATTATTAGTCATTACACAACCACATTTATACTGGACTCAGGGAGTATACTAGGGGTAAAATTAGTCATCTAACATGGTCAATCATGCGTTGAATTACGCGGGTGTCCTAATTTAAATATTGTAGCATAGTCAGTCAAAATATCATGTGTCTAGGCCAGTACATAATTGTACACAAGACAGCCATCTAGCATGTTCTTAGGATCAACATGGTCAAGGTAATACGGGATAGTCCACGGTATCCTAGGGTCGTATATTCCAATTATGTATAGGTAGCATAGTATTTAATTATTTATAATTCATGTACATATCATATATTTATATATTTCTATATAACACCCAATTATTCATACCACTTGAATACATGCACTAAGTATCTATATCAATATATATCAATGGGTAATATACGTGTACGCGTACATATACGTACACGCATTTGGGTTTACCGACTCAGGACCTGGTGTCAACTAACAACCAATAAGCAATACTAATATCCTACTGGCATACACACAAGCACATATAAAAGAGGAAGATGGACCAGTTCGTACCTCGGAGTACGTACACGGAATCGGCTGGACGACGACGAAGAGAGGTTGACGACGATGAGATAACGATGCTGCAATGATGATGAGTACGACAATGCTGATGATGATAATGACTGGTGGGGTGACGATGAGGTGATGGTGATGAATTGAGACGAGGAGGATGCTGATAATGATGGTGGTTAATTAGGTTTACGGTGATAAGGATAGTGATGATGAAGATGGTGATGGTGATGATTATGCTGAGATGACGATGAAGAGATGCTGATGATGATGACGAGGGCAATGATGTTGCGATGATGATGATGGTAATAAAGATGACGAGGATGACAGTGATGACTGGGTTGATGACGTAGATGATGATTGGGATGATGATGATGGTAATGAATATTAATGTGAGGGTGATAATGATTATTACGACGATGAGATGATGATATTCAAGGTGAGATGACAACAACGATGATGGTGGTGATAAGTGGTGGACTGCCGGGGTCCGGCCAGGGGACTTCTCCGGTGATACATGGTGATAGTGAAGATGATGATGGGGAGTGTGGTGATGGTGTTAGGGATGATGGTGGTGTGGGTGGCACTCCGACCAGGGGTTGTCCCGGCGAGTCCTGGTGGTGATGAAGATGATATGATGATGATACGATGAGGATGATGAAGATGATGGTGAGCGATGGTGAAGAAGGGTTAATAAAATGATTGCTGGGGTTTGATATGTAGGTGGTGGTGGTGAGTGTTGCCGGAGTCCGGCCAGTGGGGTGTCCGGCCAATGAGGCTATGCTCAGGCCAGGGAAGAGGAGGGCAGAGACCACGGTAGCAGGCTGAGGTGTTTGTGCTGGTGGTGGTGATGGTTCGTACACAGGGTGGGGTGCAGGCCGAAACAGTAGCCTGCGGTCGAGGCTCGTCGAGCAGGGTGCAGCAACTCGGGATGACCTGCTCAGGCGGAGGAGAGGGCGGTCACGAGGGTCGAGGCCGGCGGAGCATAATGGCTCGGTCGCTCGTGCAGGCGGATGCACGACGGGGGTGTTCAGTCGAGAGGGAGAGGCTGTTGCATCGAGCCGGTTGGCCAGGCTGAGGAGCTCCGGTCAGGACGAGGTCGGAGGAGGGTTATGGAGGAGACGATAATGGTGGTGAGGATGGTGCTGCTCTGGGTGGCGGTGGTTCATCATCGGAGAACTGACTGGAGGGAGGGAGAGAACATCGAGATGGTGGGGGAGCTCCGGGATGTCTGTGGTGGTGTTGATGGTCCGGCGAGGGGGTAGACGGCGTAGGTGAGGCAGTGGTCGAGGAAGGAAGCGCAGGCAAGGGGGTGCCAGTGGAGTCGTGGTGGTCGGGAAACGGCCGGCGGAGCTCCGGTCAGAAGGGAGAGGAAGAAGATAAGCAGTATTGTGAGGGAGGTCGGCTAAATTGGGATTTGCATTGGTTTGGTTTTCAATAGAAAAGGGGAGGAGAAATTGTATATAAATACATGTGACTAGGGTTTTAGTTGACCTAGGAATGGGCTTGGTCAACATTTCTTTGTGATGGGCCTTGGGCT
>JAYESA010000009.1:145371415-145720250 GCA_036927795.1 Iris macrosiphon | reverse complement strand
TAAATAGAATACTGAAAATATATGTATACATATATATATACAATGCAACTCAAATATACTACGTATCTATACTGTATTTGTATATACATACGTACCGAAGTGTCGGAGGGGTCGAGGGGGATCCACCGGACGATCGTCGCCAGCGGGGGTGGCCGGACGGAGCTCCGGCGCACTGGGGGGTCGTCGTCAACAACAGCAGCAGTCTGGGGTTGTCTGTACTGCAGGGACGAGGGCGCTCGGCTGCGGCGTCGACCGGGGCTGGGAGTTGGCAGGGACGGAGGTGGCTCGACAGGGGAGAGGTCGGTGAAGTGGGGTGGCCGGCCGAGCAGCGGTGGTGGAGTGGGGAGTCTTCGGGTGGTCGGCTCGAGCTCGGGGAGGGGTGAGCTCGGGTCGAGGACAGCGGAGAGGGATGCGGCTGTGGGCGGAGCCGTGGTCGGGGGCGATGGTGGTAGGTGGGGGAAGGTCCGGCGAAGGGGGTAGGGTCGGTGCGGAGGTTGCCGGAGGCGGGGGCTGGCCGGGAGGAGGCGGCGGGTGGCTCGGGCAGGGGTTGGCTGAGTGTGTGAGGATTTTAGGAATTTAGGGTTTTGGTTGTGGTTTTCTAGGTTTGTGTGCATTAAATGAGGTAAAATGATGTCCTATATGTAGGAGAGAGAGTGGGGGGGCTGCCTAGGGATTAGGGCCAGCTGGACATAGTTTTTGGGGAGTTGGAGAGGTCCATCATGATGAGGGGAGGGCTAGGAATGAGGGGTTCTAAATGTAGGGTGGAGATGCAACCAAATAAAGTTGTGTAGGTACATAAAAAAGGGTGAAACATTATGATGGGCTGGTCAAATAAATGGGGATCTCTTCTTCATAGGGTTGGACCAATGAGAGGGGGGCACCTAATTACAATTTTGCATAAAGGCCCTTGAACAATTTGGTATTTGCACAATTTCTAAAATTAGGGATTTGATATAAATAAACACCATGTTTAGTGTTCTTCATTGGGCTAGGATGGTGTGTGGTATTTTGTATAAGGCTTGTGGGTGTGGATTTGGGTTGGAGTTGGGGTCTAATTTAATTGAGGTTAGGTCACCACATTAATTAATTTATAATTAATGCGCCGGGTGTTATTTAATTAATTAAAAATAACCGGGGGGTCAAAATTGGGTGGCTCAAGTGTCATTGGCATGGTAGGCTCAGGGTACAATAATGTCATAATCTGGGTTGGTCAAAACGGGTTGAGATTGGGTCTCAATTTTGATTGGAACGGACAACGAACGTAATTATGCAATTTATTTAAATTGCGTACGGACGTTTGTAACGACTTTTGTGCGACTAAAATCAGGCACAAAAATCAGTATTCGGGGGTTGCTCAAGGTTCATTATGCTAGGTTAGTATGTCTAGGCCAAGTGTATAGAATTTGTTTCAGGGTAACAGCTAGTGTAGGGTCCTAAATATCGGGACAACGGTAAGGCGTCCTAAAAAGCATTGCACAAATATTTAATACTATGTATAATAAATTTTAATTAGGACCAAAATAAACCTAATCTCTTTATCTAAATTAATAAAAATAAATTTTTGGTCGAGGGGGTTTACACATCCCAATCTCTTTTTACTCCATAGTCCTAGCAGTATTCCTACTTCTACTTTAACATTTATTTATTTTTCCTAATAAACAACTACATAAACCAATATTAATGTGTTTCTTTTATCACTTTTAACGAGCAAAAAATTTTGATCCTCAAATCTTCTAGTATAACAGAATTGGTAGTTTACCATACACGAGATCCTCTGTCAAATTTAAAAGGTTAAAATATTTTTTGTTATAAATTATGTAGTCACTTTCATTCCAAAAAAATTGAGGACTTTTTGTAAATTTAGAATATAATTTTGGGAGACTTTTCCTGTACCATATCACATCATCTTATCTTGTTTGTGATTTTATTTAAGTTAAAACAATAGAGAGATTAATGTTTTAAATTACACATTAACAAGATTTATTCAATTTTAATTTTATCCAAATCTAACTTATGGCTAAGAAGGGTTGATGATATAAAATGGATATGGTTTCTGCTAATGTTAGAGAACTATGACATCGAGAAAATAATAGCATACCCCAAAAGGCATCACATCGACCATGTATATACAAAATTATATTATAGATGAAGGGGAACAATAACGTAATATATTGACTTTAACTATGGGTGTAATATAGCTACTATCTAATTAAGAACAATATGTTTGATAAAAGAGGAAAAAATCGTCAATTGGTATTTAAACACTAAATAGACATATAAATACACTTTGGGTCTTTATTCCTAGATTATAATTGTAATTCTTGATATTCAATTCACATCTAACCAGCATTTCAAAAGCATGACAAAATTTTAACTGAATCCTAAATTATATAGTTTGTCAAGCTGGCCTGAAAAAATTGAGATTTTTTTTTTATCGTTGATATTGTTGTTCGTGGAACATTGATGTTTGCTCCTAACATTGCTTGCATATTTCAATCGGATGGCCTCTATGAGTATTATACTGAAGTGACCAATCAATGGAGTTCAAATCAAAATCCTCGACTACCTCATGAACACAACCACCATAGTTATTAGAAGGAAATCTTGTCTTAGTGATGAAAAATATAAAATTACATGTTCTGTTAACGATTATATATCTATGGTTATTGTAAAATCCAATCAATCAACAGAAAAAAGCTCAAGACGAGCAACAATATTTTTTTATTAAGGTAAATATCATATCTTAATTGTAGTTTAAGGTATGCTAACACATTAACTAAGGATGGGGCATAGCAAACATATAATAAGCAAGTGTAGCTGAGTAAGTTTCTTTAAAAGTTAGGTATTTGCCGAATATAATATTCTGCTACCAAGGGTTGGCTCAGTGGTTAGGACTTGGGACTAGTGTATGTTAGAAGTACATTATCTTAATACCCAATCATTACCCTAGTTAGTTACCTAGAATCCTAATATCTTGACACATGGTCCACTTACTTACATACTAACCTCAACCCCATGGGTACCCACTGATACTCTAAGATACACTCACATGCCTAACCTTCTTAATATTACACTCACTTGAGCTCACATTACCTGATGCTCACTGATACATATTAACCCACTGATACTCTTCCTAACATACTGATACATGGCCCTGCCTGAGTGTGCCACTGATGCTGTCTACTGATCAGTGCAGTTGCACTGCACTGGCGTGCATCTAGCTGCAAGTGCAGCTGCTGCTGTGGCCCTCATTTAGGTCTGTATCAGACCTTAACCTGATTTCCCCCTATACTTCCTACTGATACTTCAAACTCTGTAATTAACCCCCATATTTGCACTTAATATTACACCATGTATGTGCACATCATGCACAAGTGTGCATCTGTACATAGGTATTGTACTTAACATCAAGCCCTCCTAAACTACTGCTCATCCCTTACTCTGGACTGCATGTGACTGTCCTCAAATCCTATATACCTTGAGCACATCCATACCTCACTGCCCCTAGGTAACCAACTGCTCCTCAACCCTCATAGTGTAAGATTTGTACTGACCCTAAGTATTCACACTGATACTCAACCCACACTCCTTCCAGTGCTCATAGACACAACACATATATTCATACACAAATCACTTCTCAACCAAAATGACCTGCACTGCCTGCCACATGCCCAAGACTCCATCACTGTTAGTAAGCAAAGCTCGACCCCTTCTTCCCAACTGTAACTGAACTGAGTTCAGTCCATACTAATGCACCACACCACAAAGCACACCCCTACACTAATGCTCACGGGGATTCCCCTCCCCCCCTAGTCCTTCTTAACTGGCTGCTACGGGTGTATTCTCCTGAAAATTCGATACCTACTAATACTTAAAACCTAATCCCATACACACACATTAATACCCATATCACCACACACTCAGGTAATCACTAATGCATATGTATAACTCATATATCATCATATAGGCATACATATATACTAATATATACAAATATGTACACAATTTATATAACACAAACACACACACACACACAATAGAAGCATTAAAAAAATAATTGGCATGCAATAATACGATACTCTATGATACGCTCTCAAACCAAGCACCAAAACTCCCAATTCTACACTTTGCCAATTATACATATCAATTACATCTATATATAACTAATGCAATAAGTTATAATATAAATTGAAGAGAAATTATACTAATATGCGCAAAACCCCCAAAATGAGTCACCGTATCATAGCGTATCACAAAATGCCATCATACATCCGACTCGTATCCAATTGTGGACATGTTACTAGCCTCACACACTCAATCTAAGTCTAATTAGATCTAATTGATCTAATTACAAACACTTGGTGCACCAATCTCAGAATTCTCTCAAATTGGGCACAAATCTCAATGTAGAAGTCACAATAGGGATCATATGAACCTAGTTTTTCTCTCTATGGGTAGCCCTAAGCTATGAAAGGGTTATTAATGCTCAAATGAAATAATTAGAATATAATTAAAGGAGAATTTTAGAATTATACCTATTGGGAGATGGATTTCCAATGAATTGCTCCAATAGGCACAATTAGGACACAAGCTCCTAGCTAAAACCTTCCTATCCAAGTGCTCCTTGCAATCCAACCTCCAATGCTCCTTAGATAATAAAAATAAAAAAAAATGAGGGTGATTTGAGGAGAATTTGGTGGAGGGATGAGTCAATTTGGGGAAGAGCATAATTGGAGATCTATTTGGAATGAGGAATTAAGAGGAGAGAGAAATAATTTCCCCTCTATAGTGGTCGGCCCTAACCCCTCTCCCAAGCAATATGTATTATCCTATTTCTCCCTACTAATTATTCATAAATAGTATTTAATTAGGAGCGTTAATAATGGAAGCTTTTAATCCTAATGAAAGGTCATTATAATTCTCCAATTAATGAAAGAAAGTGACTTAATTGGAGTCTGATGTGTCTAGTCCAAATGTTGGGCTCAATGTGTTATGTCATGTCTAGTTGGGTCAACTAGTGTCAAGTCCAAATAAATAGGCTATTTCACTAATCAATACATATTAAACACATATATTATATAAATATAACATGATATATAATAAATGCAAAATGATAAAAGTATCCCTATCTAGAAAAGTAGTAGTGACAATCCTACCCTCCGTAGAAAAATTTTGTCCTCAAAATTTAAGGAAGAACTAGCACTAGGACATCACAAGTATTGATAAATAAGAAATACCTCATGGCTCTAATATAAGATAATGTTCATACATCTCCTCTCCTCAAAATATCACCCAATCATCATGTTCCACGAAACCTTGATTCTATTTTAGACTGATCTTGAAGCTCTCTACTCAAGTCCCTAAATTATCCTTTATATATTTACTCTTATAATATCTTTTCTAATCTATCATCCTTAACATTTAAAAAATTTATAAAATCTGTGGAAATCACTTTACCTTATCCGTTAATATTTTCTCTTTATCATTTCTAGTTACCCTTACGGTCCGCTGGCATCAATTGCAACTCTTGTAAGACGTAGTTATCCTAAATTTCAATCTTGTCCGTAAAAGTGTCCATCTTTGAAATTTAATTCCTCTTCGAGTTTTCTCAAATCCATCGTATCACTTTCAAGATTCTATCTACTTGTATGTTCTTCCAGCCAAATATCTCGTACCTTATTTTATTGCCTTTCACATACTATCCTCTGGTATATGGTATTCTTGTGCTGATTCAACTATTTGACCACCAATGTTCTTCTCTTATAGTTTAACCCCCAGTTTACTTTAATTCATATTTGAAAATTAGTTTATCTCATTGTATAATTCCTACCACTTCAAAACTTTGTTTTGTTACATCCAACTTGTCAAAATCTTAATTCGGTGCTTGATTATAATATTTTTCCCTTCATTACCCTCGAATACTCTCATTATTCATATTTTTGTCTAATTTTTCTCTAAGATAATTCTTCTTTCACTTGAATATGCACATATTAAAATCCATCACAGTTTTACCAATTCCCTTTGATCCAAAACTTATCTTAGTTAACTTTAGTTTTTCTCAACTTGTGAGCCACTAATACTCAATATTCACCATAATTTTAGCACCATAAAATTTGAATCCTCGATTGTATTCATTATTCTTCGTCACTAGATCTACTAAAATAATATTCTCAAGATCATCATTGCCCTCGTCTATTTTATTAGTTCACAGTACCATCTCAATTTGCACCACCTTCTAATAACAATACCTCTTTTCTTCGAGGTTTATATCCTCTATTGCTTCAAACTTAATTTTATGCTATTAATCTTCAATTTTAACATTGATGTTTTAATTTCTCAAATATCATTTATTCTAATATAATTATTCCAGTGATCTCGTCTAGTTTACCTTTAGAGTTACAACTCTCCATACTTTTGACTTGAAGTCCTATCATCAATGTTCATGCATACGGTTCCATTGTCAAACCCTTCTTTATTATCCTTTATACTCATTCATGCTCTCCACTTGTCATATTCCTTTAGTCTCTACCAAAAGCTAAACCTATAAACTTCTCCTCTATATCCTAATAAGAATAACACTACTAGGATAGACAATATTATAGTCAAACTGATATGACACAACTTTATAATAAACTTGGTACGAATCAATACAAGAGGGGAGCTACAAGAAGATAGGCTAGATGTGGAGAACTCTATTCTAGAATATCTGCTCGATCTCCCTCAGGAGTAACTGTTCCTCATAGTTCGTCTCTATACTTTCATATAATCTCGTGATCCTTTATCAGATTCCATAATCCACCATCAATTCAAAAATATTCCACTTTCCTCAATTTGTGCCTCTAGATAATCCATAATCTTAAGTCAATTTTGTATTCTCTAATCAATTTCAATCCTTTCATTAAATCTCGAATTACTCTTTGCATTCCTCAAGTTTATTACATTCTCAATATTCACATTTCTGTCAAATTCTCATATCTTTTTTCAATAACGTATGTCACTAAATTAAACCTTGATCTCAAAATATTTATAATCTTCTAATCTTCATCTGCCAATTTAACCTTATGATAAAAATCTCCTCAATACATACCTTGTTGTCGATTATCATTTTGAATTGAAATTATATCTAAAAATCAATGATCTCATGTCCCCATTTTTTTTACTAATACTTGGTTTTATTATTCACCTTTATACTATATTCCAATTATTTTAATTCATAAATTTTAAATTTGTCATCATCCTCAATACTTCCTCAATCCTTGAAAATATAATTTAAACCCAATATATTTTTAAAGCGTACCCTCTATGCACTTCTCGATATTCATATTCTTAAAATGTCTTTACGTAAGGAGACTGATAATCCTCAACCTAACCTTTATTTGCTTATGTTCTTCTTAATTTTTGCTATCATTCACCATTTACGTAATACCACCAATTCCAAGATCCTCCTCCGTTTGTTTTAATAATCATCAACATCATATTATAAATATTTAAACCATTTTGTACATAACTACTTAAAATTTTAAATCCTTATCTTGTTATCTTCCTTAAAATCTTATGTTCTGTATTTATCAATTTGTCCCTATAAGTTATAACCTTATAGTATTGGTAACCCAAAACTTAGTCATCAATTTATCTATCCATATATGTCCAAGAAATATATCAAATTTAAACAAACCATTACCTCTATCCAGTACTGGAGGGGGTGGTGGCGCTCGAGCGCAGTCTCTGATCCTATGTCTATCAGATCCATAATAAAGGCAATATCCCTTCCTCTTTCTATATTCCTTCTATTGGTGCCCTGACCTCTTGCAAAAGTTACAAGTGGGACCTCCCTCGGCAAGCCTCTGATGAGCTGAAACCCTAACTGAAACATTATGCATATACTCTATACTTGGGCACTTTAGAGGCCCGGGGTGGATACCATCTGATGCCCTCTTGAACCTAGATCCTTCCTCTTGGTGATGAATAATGCCCAATAATTGTTAGATCCTCTGGCCTTGCTTCCTTTGTACTTTCTTCAGCTCTTCCAATTCTTGAATAACCCTTGTTTCATCCAACCATCTCTTCCCGTGATCCAAGGTGGGAGGCACTACATCCTACGAGGTTCCTTCCACGCAAACCTTCTTTCTTGCATCCCCTTTCATCACGTTCAAAATCGTCATTTCTGAGGATATAGATGAGCAAATAATGAGTTTTAAGGGAATAAGAATTCAAATATTTACAAGAAGGAACTAATATTCAAGAATCAAATGAGTATGAAAATTTCCTAGATGTGATTGAGTATTCTCTCATCTTAGCAATCATATATCCTATATTTTATCGTAGGCTCACAGTAGTACAACTAAGTTATTGTACTACCATAACATCACACTAATTGTGAAGTCTGACATGCATGGGCTACCACAAATATGAAGAACATGCTTGAGGCTTCGGAGCTGCCGAAGGAGAAGTGGGTGGCAGCTATTCGACTACAGCTAGAGAATTTGGCACATTATTGATGGGCAGACAAGGAAAGCATCCTGGGCACGAATATACCTTGGAAGGAGTTCAGTAGGTTATTCAACGACCAGTTCTTCCCTACATCGGTCAAGTTTCAGATGCAGAATAAGTTTACCAACCTGAGGCAGGGATCTATGACGGTTGATGAGTATGATGCCGAGTTCAATCAGTTAAGTCGATTCACACCCTCCCTAGTCCAGGATGTAGAGGATAGGGCTAAGAGATTCCATGAAGGCCTGAACTTTGAGTTGAGGCAGTTGACAGGCATGGTAGCCCATACTACACATGCAGATATTTTGAGTGCTGCCAAGATTCAGGAGACCACATGTAGTGAGGGAACAGCTGGTAGAGGCATGCTTCTCCTATAGTTTCAGAATCCAAGATAGCTAAAGGGGGCCTATGAGAAGTTTTATATCTTATCTGCAACAGAGAGCATCACCTTACCATGGTACAGAGCTTCCTGCTAGCCATTTCTGTAGTAAGAAGGGACACGTTCGGAAGGACTGTCGTAACATGTTAGGGTTGTGCATGATTTGTAGATCCAATCAGCACCAAGCTCGAGACTGTACTTCAGGATAACGATTCAGAGGGCAACCTTTCCAGTACCGAGGCCAGGCCAGCATACTCACAGCACCAGGAGCAGGAGCACCACGTCCTCGAGTAGTTACTAGATATCAAAGGGGACCGCCACTGCCTTCACATCCAGACCAGGAACCAGACAGTCAATCAGAGGTAGGGACGGGCTTTCTCTATGGCAGTGGAGGATGTTGGGTAAGAAGGAGAAGTGGTAGTAGGTATTCTTATTATTGCATCATTTTCTGCTGTGACACTATTTGATTCTGGCACCACACACTCATTCATATCTACTAGCTTCATTACCATGCATAGAGTAGCTACTTCATCATTGTCTAAGAATGTTAGAATTCTTACTGGAGGAGGGATAGTTCCTGTTAGTGACACTTGTAGATCATGTTTGGTTGCTGTTTGTGGTAGAGAGTTGAGAGATCATTTTTTGGTTTTTCTATGCCAAATATTGATGTAGTTCTTGGTATGGACTGGTTGAGCCAGTATCATGCTACTCTGGATTGCCATAGAGGCAATGTCATATTCAGACCACCAGGGCAACAAGAGTTTTTCTATAAAGAGCCTACAGTTAGGGATAGCCAGCCAGCTAATGGGACTCAAATAGCGATAGAGGAGGTATCTTACCCATCAATCATAGATGAGTACCAGAATGTATTTCGGAGGAGCTGACAAGATTATTACCTGACAGGAAGAGATTGTTTATAATAGAGCTAATCCCTGGAACCGAACCAATCTTTTTCGATGTGTACCGGCTAGCACCGAAGGAGTTGGATGAACTAAAGATCCAGATAGATGAGCTTTTGGATAAGGGGCTGATCCGAGATAGCGCTTCACCTTGGGGATCTCTAGTATTGTTTGTTCCAAAGAAGGATGGATCGGTACATTTGTGCATTGACGACAGGAGGCTGAATGCACCGACGATAACGAACAAGTATCCCCTATCGCGTATCGATGACTTATTTGATCAGCTATGTGGTGCACGAGTGTTCTTGAAGATTGATCTTAAGTCCGTCTACCATCAAATAAAGATTTGGAAGGAGGACATTCTAAAAACAGCTTTTCGGATGAGATATGGACACTATAAGTTTCTAGTAATGTCGTTTGGTTTAACCAACATGCCAGTTGTATTCATGAACCTTATAAATAAGATTTTCCACCAGTACTTGGATAAGTTCGTGGTTGTGTTTATTGATGATATCTTGGTGTACTCCAAAAGCACGAGGAGCATGAGAAGCATCTCAGTATCGTACTAGAGATATTAAGGAGAGAGAAGCTTTATGCCAAACTCAGCAAGTGTGAGTTCTTTTTGGACAGGGTATCATTTCTTGATTATATAATTTTTGGAGATGGACTATCAGTTGACCCAGAGAAGATTGTTGCAGTTGAGACGTGGCCTGCCTCTACGTCTGTTACGGAGGTGAGGAGTTTCCTTGGACTTACCGTATACTATCGGAGGTTCGTAGAAAACTTCTCGAGGATTGATGAGCCTATGACGTGTTTGACGTGTAAGGATCATGAGTTCATTTGGACTGAGGAGTGTCAATGATGAAACCTATCTTGACTCTTCCTACTATATTTAGAGGCTTTCTGATTTATGGTGATGCATCGGATAGCAGATTAGGATGTGTTCTTATGCAGCCTGGCAAGGTAGTAGCATATGCATCGAGACAGTTGAGGAATCATGAGAAAAACTATCTGACATATACTTGGAGTTAGCTGCAGTGATATTGTACTGAAGCTTTGGAGCTTGAAATACGTCTTTACTCAGAAGGACCTGAACATGAGGCAAAGACGTTGGCTAGAGCTGATGAAGGAATTCAAGATTGAGTTGTAGTACTATCTAGGCAAGGCTAACATAGCTGCTGATAGGTTGAGCAGGAAGCCTATGGCATATTTCTTGACTACTCAGAGGAAGATATTAGAGGATTTGTCAGAGCTTGGTATTAAGGTTATCTTGCCCAGAGCAGACGAATAGTTAGCCAAGATTATCCCACGGGAGCACTGGTATTGAGGTTATTGATAGCTCGATATATTATATTCTTCCTGGAGGGACCAAGATGTATCGAGACTTACGGCAGTATAATTGGTGGCATGGGATAAAGAGGGAGATAGCCCGCTTTGTGGCTAAGTACTTTATGTGTCAGCAAGTCAAAGCTGAGCATTAGAGGATAGCAGGGTTATTATAGCCACTTCTGATTCCTGAGTGAAAATGAGAGCCCATTACCATGGACTTCGTTACGGGATTTATGAGGAGTCCTAGTGGACGAGATGCGGTATGGGTGATTGTGGATAGACTCACCAAATCAGCACACTTTATACCATTTTGAGTTGGCCAATCTACAGTGGTGTTAACTGACTTTTATATGAGGCAGATTATCTGATTCCACGGTGTACCAGGGAGCATCGTATCCGATTGAGACTCGAGATTCATATCATATTTTTTGAGGAGTATGCATGAGAGCTTGGCAACTAGTTTAAAGTTTAGTACGGCTTATCATCCACAGGACAACGGGCAGTCAAAGCGTACTATTCAGACATAAGAGGATATGTTACAAGCATGCATGTTAGACTTTGGAGGGTCATGGGTGAATCACTTGCATCTTGTAGAGTTTTCCAATAACAATAGCTATAAAATGAGCATTCAGATAGCTCCGTTTGAAGCATTGTACTGTAGGAAGTGCAGGTCTCCTGTTTGTGGGAGTGACGAGGGAGAGCGTCAGATATTGGGACCAGAGCTGGTGGTTAGCATAGTGGAGAAGATGAAGATGATTCAGATTCACCTTCAAGAAGCTCAGGATAAACAAAAGCAGTGGAAAGATCTTCATCGTCGACCTTTGGAGTTCAAGGAGGGCGACCATATTTTCTTGATAATTCACCGACTAGAGGCACCATCCGCTTTGGAGGGCGAGGCAAGTTGAGTCCAAGGTATATTGGACTGTTTAATGTGTTGGAGTGATTTGGAGATATTGCATACAGATTGGCCTTGCCACTATCATTTGAGAGAGTGCATGACATATTCCATGTATCGCAGCTGAGAAGATATTTGGCAGATAGCAGTCATATTTTGGATCACTCTGAGATCACAATTAGACCTAACTTGTCATATTAGGAGCAGCTAGTAGAGATTCTAGATTACAGAGTGAAGGTCATAAGGTATCACGCCCCAGAACCAGAATACTGGATAGCGGGGACTGACAAAGACTAGCTACATATACTTAGAGCACACCGGTACTCCGCATATACGATAAAGCTCTAAGATATAAGGGGTCACTACTACAAACCAACATTCAATCCTAGGTCCAACAATTCCTAATGTCTCAATGACAAGAACGACAGAAATAATAACAAGATGTAAGATCAGCTAAAATATAATAGTAAAGTGTCTCAAACTATAATATACAAATGATCATGAAGCTAGTGAACACAAAATGAATAAACTAGCCAGAATATAAGTCATATATGATCAACCCTAGGATATGTCAATCATGATATTGCCAGTAGGCTAACAGATCAAACCAAAATATGAGCTAAATATATGCTCGGTGGCTAAACGCCAACAAAATAGAATGTACATCAGAGTGGGGAAATAAGAAAACTGACTCAAGTGGTCTGGTGCTCCTAGGGGTCACCATCCTCAGGAATGTACGGAAGATCCTCCGGTGCTGCTTCTGGATCTGGCCATGCAAAATCAGTGGGGTCATAACCCAAATAGCAAGTACTACAAAGGAAATCAACCTAGGAACTTAAACCAACAACACAAGCAATACAAATAACCGACAGTAAAGACTGATTGTAAATAATCACGAGATAATAAGAAAAATATTGTAAACATATAATGAGACATATCTTGAACTGATAAGCAAATAGAATAACTAGTGCAAAAAATAGAGATGTGATCATGTAAGGCCTAGACTAACCATCATCCATCAATCACGACAAATCATATAAGTACAGCTTAATACTTTAACTAACTAGGGTTATCACAATCCTAATTACTAATAATATAAATGCAATATGATGCTAGAGTTTCTTCTGATCGCATGTCCCTGCAGTCTATCAGGGATATCCCTATACATAAACCAACCACGGATACCTCTCAGGATACTCCATAAGATAAGCCACTGGATACTCCACATAATACTCAAACCACAAGATAACTGTATGAATAACCGGGACTGCATGCAATCTAGAAAAATCTTTAGCCATGTACTAAGTGAGTCTATAGTTATTAACCCCTAGCAGTTTCTTGTATGAATTCGGGTGTGACATTTCGCAGAATCTATCCTAGACATGATGCAAAAAAAACAAGTTTTAATAGTAATATAGACAAGTTTTCATATACATTGCAAGAACGGATTCATGTAAGCCACGGCAACAACAAAGCCAGGTGAAACCAATTGAAGCCAGGTAAAGCCAAGTGAAGCCAAGTAAAGTCATGTGAAGCTAGGTAAAGCCATGTACAATCATATAAAGCCATGTCAATCCAGCTGAATCCAAGTGAAACCAAGTCAAGCCATGTTCGATGAAGCCATGTAAATCATGCCAAGTCAAGTCCAGTCAATCATGTCATCATGTGTAGCCAGGCAAGCCAGGTGAAACCAAGTAAAGCTATGTAAAGCGAAGTGAAGTCAGGTAAAGTCAAGTCATCTTAAGACATGTAAGTTCATGTCTAGTCAGTTCAAGTCATCGCGTGTCCAAACAAAAGCCAGAAGAATCAAAACAAAATCACAAAAATCCTAGAATTCCTAAAGAAATAGCATGATCGGTATACCGTCGGTACAGTCCAATACACCGTCGGTATACTGGTTCAGAGATAGAAAAAACACAGCAAGTTTGGATTCCAATAAATTGGTATACCATCGATATACTGTAGTATACCACTGGTATGTCATTCCAAGTAGGCAAGAAACATTCTAGAAAATAAAGTTCCACAAATCGGTATACCGTCGGCATAGCCCAATACACCATCGATATGGCGGCCAAAACAAATATCCTGAAGTCAGTTTAGCAATATCGGGAAGATCGAGATGCCGTCGGTATACTGTAGTATACCTTTGGTATGCCGATAAGGTTCACTAAAAAATATCTAGATATCTAAGTCGGTCAAAATTGGTATACCGTCAGTATACTGTAGTATACCGTAGGTATGCCGGTTTCCAAGGATAAACATAGTTAAAGTCAAGTCAAATCTGATTTTTGGAACCTAAATCAAATCTCAAAAATAACCAGAACCAAGTCTAACAAGGAGTCAAGTCTAGTGGTAAGTCTCATATCACAATATGGACTAAATCTCACGATCACAACTCCGGTACAGTTTTCATTACCGAGTTACCAAAAAGGAACAAAAAAAGAATCTACTAGAAATCAAAATTGAGACGGTCAAAAGGCTAAAAATCATGAGATGAACATCAATAGTAAAGCAAGTCTAAGCTAAAAATAATAACCCAAGCTCCAGGAAAGTAAAATAACCGAAAGTAGAAGAAGTTGTCACGACCCGCACCCGGATATTCGGGCACGAGTGCGTGGGCACGTCCAGCCTACGCCGCAGAATCGGCGGTAGTACGCTGTCTAGGGCATGACCACAAGCAATAAATCTAGCTCATTCACAACAATTAAATAGGCAAGAAAATAGCAGGAAAGGAATGCTAAGATTTTATAACCAGAATATGAAAATCAGATCCAGAGTTTATTACAGAACCAAAGATTTATATCGGGGACAAACCCGATTACTAAGATGAAAGGAAATAACAACTAATGCTAACTACTCTGCAGGAGTAGTTTCCTGGGTGGGAACCGGCTCTGCAACTGTACCACCTGCTGGCTCATAGGGTCCATAATAGGTAGGGGCAAGGTTCTCATCATCGCCTAAACAACGGATCCAGTCAGGAAAGGAGCAAAGTACACAATGCACAACAAGATTTAAACTAAATATTTGTGACAATTAAACTGAGTATCATATTAAGAAAATAGCATAAAGGAAACATTAATCTTTCAGAGTCTAAATGCTATAAACAAGAATGTGAGAAAGCAGGGAATAAATGAGACAGAAAATGTAACTACCATAGTCAGCAAGAAATGTAACAAGACTAGAGACTAGCTGTGTGAACTGGTACTTGTTTTAGAATACGTAGTTGGCATGTAGGGGTTTATAAGGCTAATAGGGCCGTCATAGACGACTAGTACACAGTGAATACGGGAATAATCAAGTACAAGGCTGATGGTACAATCGCGTACTAACAGCTGGTACACAGTGAATACAGGGGGGAAGGGTAAACTACATGCCTCCTAGTATTCTCCCGCCCGACACGAAAAGGAAGACATGAAATATATTATTCAAGACATGAAATCCAGTGTTTCAACTCTACATATAATCATCAATGGTACTATATAAAGCAGGGAATCTATTTATCACAATATAAAGGTTAAACTTGAAGTGCAGGTACTTGCCTGATGTTTGGATCTGTTTAATGTTCTAGGGGAAGTTTCCACAGATGAGTCCAAAAGCTGAAATAGACATTACCATTATGCTCAGAAGATGTCAAATAGCTAGAAACGCCTGTCCTTGGGTCCAATTTGGAGACAAGGGCAAAAACGGCAGTTTCGGGTCAAAACGGGGTCCGCCGTTGGGCCCACTTTGCACCGAAAAACGTGTCCGGGTCAAAAGTCTCCAAATTCACCAAACTTAGTGTCAACAGGTCAGGAACGCTGATACGAACCCAACGGAACTTCCAGATTTGGATTCCGATGAGCCGAACACAAAATCGCCCGTCGAGCGGGGCCTGTGGGGCCCACGACACGCGATTTCGTCAACGTTCTCAGAATCGAACCAAACTTGACCCACAGGACCAGCGTATCGCTACGAGTCCGATGGCGCAAGTTTCGTCTCGATCCGACGAGTGTACAAGAAGTTAGGGCGACTTGCAGAAATTGCGGATACGGGGCGATGTCCGCGGATACGCGTTGATTCCGGTGTGCACGCACACCCGAATCAGCTTCCGCGAAATCTCACACGTCCGTATCGACGCTGCGCACGTATCTGTGAAGACCGCGCGCGACCAAGTCGTCCCGTTTGGCGGGGCGTACTCAGTTCCGGGGTGAAACAGGGTCTGGTTTTTCCTGTTTTTGGATCGCGGTGTGCGATCACCACAGGACGCGGTGCCCCGAACAGTTTGTCCGGACACCGAGAGGGTCATACAGGCTTCACAACGCAATTTACGGAATTGAAAACGGAGCTACGAGCGAGAAGTTACACGTACCTGAAGGGGACCCGAAAATCAGGGTCGAGTCGTGTCCGTGTCGTGTCGGACACGACACGAAGAAAGGGGATTTAGGGTTAGGGTTTTGGGGATCGGCTGAGCTCCGGCGGCCACGCGGCGGAGACGGCGGCGTTGGGGGCTGGGCTGCGGCGGAGGGCCCGGGGGCAGCGGTGGCGGCGCGCTGGGAGGCGGCGGAGGCTCGCCGGCGGCCGGGGACTGCTCGCTGCTGCTCGCCGCTGCTGCTGTCGCCGGAGACGAAGGGGAGGGGAGGAGAAGGAGGGAGCGGCGAGGTCCGGTGGCGTCGGCGGAGAGGGCGGCGTGGGCGGCTGGCCGCGGAGGAGGACGGGCGGCGCGGCGGTGGAGCGGTGGTGGTCGAGGGGGATCGACGGCAGGGGGCGGGGAGGGTTTAAATAGGCTGGGGGCGGAGGGTCGTGGCCGAAGGGGTGGCCGGGATGGGCGGGGCGGTTGCGGAGCGGGCGGAGCGGTTGCGGGCGGAGCGGCGCCGGACGCGGCGCCGGACGCGGCGGGCACGGGGAGAGAGGGAGTCGTGGGGGAGAGAGAGGGGCGGGTCGGTAGCGGGTTCGGGTCGGGTCTGGCGGATCCGACCCGACCCGCAAGGGAGTTGGGCCGGGTTCGGGGGAATGGGCCGGTGTCCGTGGGCCGCGGGCTAATGGGCCGGACTGGGTAAATAAAAATATTAATAATAATAATTAATAATAATAAAATCAGTAATTAATTTAATAAATAATTAATTAAATAAATAAATACTTTTTAGGCATTTAAAAATAGGTCCGGGGCCCGATAAATTCCAGAAAAATTACCCTAAGTCCAGTTTTTCATTTTACACCCAAAAATATTATTTCCATAATATTTTAATATTATTTATTGACAATTAAAAATCATTCAATAATTAAGAACCCTGATTTTAATTACAGAAAATTCACAGAAAATTCCAGAAAATTGCAAAAAAAATCCCAATTTGAAATTCTTGCAAAATCTGGGGGTTTACAACCTACCCAACTTTATAAAAATTTCGTCCTCGAAATTTAAAATTAAGCCATAGTCTGTAAATCCTTCACGTACATCAATCGCAGTCTCCTTGCGATAATTTAAATCCTAATTATGTCTACTGCAATCACTTCATGATTAAGGTGACTACTCGTTCTAATCAAAATGTTAACCTATGTTATTATTTCTTACTTTCTCAAATTTCCCACAGGCAGATTTAGATTAAGTCCATATAGCATTTTCAAGATTGGCACATGACTTTGCCTCACGATTTTAATTTTCAAAATTTCCTCTAGAAGTGATTCGTGTCCAACCATATCCCCATTCACAATGGTATGCTTCAAAATTTCATTCATCTCCTCAATAATCCAACTAGGTAGTCCAACCACCAATTTGTAATTTGTAATTCAAATCATCAAATTGAAAAATAATTAAATGTAGTCCACCCATGTTTAAGTCTGAAATTCTATAATTTTATCTTCTAATTCAAATTGATGATTTTACCTTCATTTATCATGAACCTAAGATATAACTATTGGGTCCTCGATATCAATTCACTAATCATCTTAGTCACTTCTTTAATTTCCTAAATTAGAATGGCTTGCTTCTTCCAATTTAACCTTACTCGGTCACAATTTTAAAGAATTTATCTTGAGTTGACAATTGCACTGCTACCCAACTTAGAATTTACCCATACATCACAAAACTATATACTTTTAAGAAAACACTCCTTAATATGTTTACTCATGTCATTCAGTCCTCGAAACTTAAACGCCGATCATATCACATATGATATGTCCTCGATTACGAAAGTTTAATCCTCAAGTATGTGATCGGCCTCTGTGGCATATCTAGTACTATCTATGTACCAACTTATACCAAGCACGAGATTTCGTCCTTCCGAAATAAGGGAAGACGAGGATCAATAATACAGAGTTCAAGGGTGGGGTGATGGAATAGAACTATCGGGATCAAGGAGTTTAAAGAATTCAGGTGGGAAATTGCCAAGTGATTTGTGGATTGAATCCTATCTTGGTAATTCCTATTCACATGCTCGTATTAATACGGTTATATTCAGACATGTCTAGGGCAGGTATACTAGTCAACTATATATCTCAATCCACGTAAAGTAGTGCGAAGAGCGAATCAAAATGTACTAAGGCTGATCAGACCGTAATACACTGATTCTGAATAGACAATCGTATTAGTGTGTCGACCCACTAATACATATGTCATGAACAAGCTCGATAAGGAGTAAGCTTGCAAAACTAGGCTATAGAATAGCAGCATAAATCGAGTACATCAAAATTAAGTGCGCTAGATGATGATGTAAAGAAGGTACAAATTATTTAAGTTCACAAAACAACACATAATAAGCAAAATAACAAAAGACTCTAAAATCTCTATAGTTATCAATTATGAAAGCATTCCAGGTTATTAGCAAGTTTAAAGTTACTAGGTTGGGGCTGAGGTCACGAACCAATAGGCACGGCTAAACAATAATAGAAGGGCAACTAAAAGAAATCACTTACGCGCATTAGCTGCTCCAAGAGTCTGCGCGTTCTCCACGGTTATGTTGTTAGAGCATCTCGTGGTGATCTTGTAGGAACCTTGTCGCTTGCTGGTAGATCCTTTACTCTGCATCAAAAATAAACGATAAAGGCGCACAGGAATCAAGGCAGGATGCAAGTCAATAAAATGATTTGAAGTCGATATGAATATCAAGAACGATTCAATCAAGTGGATGAGCTTTTCCTAAAATCCTCAATCTTATTGCAGGCCTGTTCGGTCCCTAAGTTGAAACCGAACAACTTAGTCGTTTGACCTGCATGGGCCACCACAAAAATGTGTCACGACCCGCACCCGGATATTCGGGCACGAGTGCGTGGGCACGTCCAGCCTACGCCGCAGAATCGGCGGTAGTACGCTGTCTAGGGCATGACCACAAGCAATAAATCTAGCTCATTCACAACAATTAAATAGGCAAGAAAATAGCAGGAAAGGAATGCTAAGATTTTATAACCAGAATATGAAAATCAGATCCAGAGTTTATTACAGAACCAAAGATTTATATCGGGGACAAACCCGATTACTAAGATGAAAGGAAATAACAACTAATGCTAACTACTCTGCAGGAGTAGTTTCCTGGGTGGGAACCGGCTCTGCAACTGTACCACCTGCTGGCTCATAGGGTCCATAATAGGTAGGGGCAAGGTTCTCATCATCGCCTAAACAACGGATCCAGTCAGGAAAGGAGCAAAGTACACAATGCACAACAAGATTTAAACTAAATATTTGTGACAATTAAACTGAGTATCATATTAAGAAAATAGCATAAAGGAAACATTAATCTTTCAGAGTCTAAATGCTATAAACAAGAATGTGAGAAAGCAGGGAATAAATGAGACAGAAAATGTAACTACCATAGTCAGCAAGAAATGTAACAAGACTAGAGACTAGCTGTGTGAACTGGTACTTGTTTTAGAATACGTAGTTGGCATGTAGGGGTTTATAAGGCTAATAGGGCCGTCATAGACGACTAGTACACAGTGAATACGGGAATAATCAAGTACAAGGCTGATGGTACAATCGCGTACTAACAGCTGGTACACAGTGAATACAGGGGGGAAGGGTAAACTACATGCCTCCTAGTATTCTCCCGCCCGACACGAAAAGGAAGACATGAAATATATTATTCAAGACATGAAATCCAGTGTTTCAACTCTACATATAATCATCAATGGTACTATATAAAGCAGGGAATCTATTTATCACAATATAAAGGTTAAACTTGAAGTGCAGGTACTTGCCTGATGTTTGGATCTGTTTAATGTTCTAGGGGAAGTTTCCACAGATGAGTCCAAAAGCTGAAATAGACATTACCATTATGCTCAGAAGATGTCAAATAGCTAGAAACGCCTGTCCTTGGGTCCAATTTGGAGACAAGGGCAAAAACGGCAGTTTCGGGTCAAAACGGGGTCCGCCGTTGGGCCCACTTTGCACCGAAAAACGTGTCCGGGTCAAAAGTCTCCAAATTCACCAAACTTAGTGTCAACAGGTCAGGAACGCTGATACGAACCCAACGGAACTTCCAGATTTGGATTCCGATGAGCCGAACACAAAATCGCCCGTCGAGCGGGGCCTGTGGGGCCCACGACACGCGATTTCGTCAACGTTCTCAGAATCGAACCAAACTTGACCCACAGGACCAGCGTATCGCTACGAGTCCGATGGCGCAAGTTTCGTCTCGATCCGACGAGTGTACAAGAAGTTAGGGCGACTTGCAGAAATTGCGGATACGGGGCGATGTCCGCGGATACGCGTTGATTCCGGTGTGCACGCACACCCGAATCAGCTTCCGCGAAATCTCACACGTCCGTATCGACGCTGCGCACGTATCTGTGAAGACCGCGCGCGACCAAGTCGTCCCGTTTGGCGGGGCGTACTCAGTTCCGGGGTGAAACAGGGTCTGGTTTTTCCTGTTTTTGGATCGCGGTGTGCGATCACCACAGGACGCGGTGCCCCGAACAGTTTGTCCGGACACCGAGAGGGTCATACAGGCTTCACAACGCAATTTACGGAATTGAAAACGGAGCTACGAGCGAGAAGTTACACGTACCTGAAGGGGACCCGAAAATCAGGGTCGAGTCGTGTCCGTGTCGTGTCGGACACGACACGAAGAAAGGGGATTTAGGGTTAGGGTTTTGGGGATCGGCTGAGCTCCGGCGGCCACGCGGCGGAGACGGCGGCGTTGGGGGCTGGGCTGCGGCGGAGGGCCCGGGGGCAGCGGTGGCGGCGCGCTGGGAGGCGGCGGAGGCTCGCCGGCGGCCGGGGACTGCTCGCTGCTGCTCGCCGCTGCTGCTGTCGCCGGAGACGAAGGGGAGGGGAGGAGAAGGAGGGAGCGGCGAGGTCCGGTGGCGTCGGCGGAGAGGGCGGCGTGGGCGGCTGGCCGCGGAGGAGGACGGGCGGCGCGGCGGTGGAGCGGTGGTGGTCGAGGGGGATCGACGGCAGGGGGCGGGGAGGGTTTAAATAGGCTGGGGGCGGAGGGTCGTGGCCGAAGGGGTGGCCGGGATGGGCGGGGCGGTTGCGGAGCGGGCGGAGCGGTTGCGGGCGGAGCGGCGCCGGACGCGGCGCCGGACGCGGCGGGCACGGGGAGAGAGGGAGTCGTGGGGGAGAGAGAGGGGCGGGTCGGTAGCGGGTTCGGGTCGGGTCTGGCGGATCCGACCCGACCCGCAAGGGAGTTGGGCCGGGTTCGGGGGAATGGGCCGGTGTCCGTGGGCCGCGGGCTAATGGGCCGGACTGGGTAAATAAAAATATTAATAATAATAATTAATAATAATAAAATCAGTAATTAATTTAATAAATAATTAATTAAATAAATAAATACTTTTTAGGCATTTAAAAATAGGTCCGGGGCCCGATAAATTCCAGAAAAATTACCCTAAGTCCAGTTTTTCATTTTACACCCAAAAATATTATTTCCATAATATTTTAATATTATTTATTGACAATTAAAAATCATTCAATAATTAAGAACCCTGATTTTAATTACAGAAAATTCACAGAAAATTCCAGAAAATTGCAAAAAAAATCCCAATTTGAAATTCTTGCAAAATCTGGGGGTTTACAACCTACCCAACTTTATAAAAATTTCGTCCTCGAAATTTAAAATTAAGCCATAGTCTGTAAATCCTTCACGTACATCAATCGCAGTCTCCTTGCGATAATTTAAATCCTAATTATGTCTACTGCAATCACTTCATGATTAAGGTGACTACTCGTTCTAATCAAAATGTTAACCTATGTTATTATTTCTTACTTTCTCAAATTTCCCACAGGCAGATTTAGATTAAGTCCATATAGCATTTTCAAGATTGGCACATGACTTTGCCTCACGATTTTAATTTTCAAAATTTCCTCTAGAAGTGATTCGTGTCCAACCATATCCCCATTCACAATGGTATGCTTCAAAATTTCATTCATCTCCTCAATAATCCAACTAGGTAGTCCAACCACCAATTTGTAATTTGTAATTCAAATCATCAAATTGAAAAATAATTAAATGTAGTCCACCCATGTTTAAGTCTGAAATTCTATAATTTTATCTTCTAATTCAAATTGATGATTTTACCTTCATTTATCATGAACCTAAGATATAACTATTGGGTCCTCGATATCAATTCACTAATCATCTTAGTCACTTCTTTAATTTCCTAAATTAGAATGGCTTGCTTCTTCCAATTTAACCTTACTCGGTCACAATTTTAAAGAATTTATCTTGAGTTGACAATTGCACTGCTACCCAACTTAGAATTTACCCATACATCACAAAACTATATACTTTTAAGAAAACACTCCTTAATATGTTTACTCATGTCATTCAGTCCTCGAAACTTAAACGCCGATCATATCACATATGATATGTCCTCGATTACGAAAGTTTAATCCTCAAGTATGTGATCGGCCTCTGTGGCATATCTAGTACTATCTATGTACCAACTTATACCAAGCACGAGATTTCGTCCTTCCGAAATAAGGGAAGACGAGGATCAATAATACAGAGTTCAAGGGTGGGGTGATGGAATAGAACTATCGGGATCAAGGAGTTTAAAGAATTCAGGTGGGAAATTGCCAAGTGATTTGTGGATTGAATCCTATCTTGGTAATTCCTATTCACATGCTCGTATTAATACGGTTATATTCAGACATGTCTAGGGCAGGTATACTAGTCAACTATATATCTCAATCCACGTAAAGTAGTGCGAAGAGCGAATCAAAATGTACTAAGGCTGATCAGACCGTAATACACTGATTCTGAATAGACAATCGTATTAGTGTGTCGACCCACTAATACATATGTCATGAACAAGCTCGATAAGGAGTAAGCTTGCAAAACTAGGCTATAGAATAGCAGCATAAATCGAGTACATCAAAATTAAGTGCGCTAGATGATGATGTAAAGAAGGTACAAATTATTTAAGTTCACAAAACAACACATAATAAGCAAAATAACAAAAGACTCTAAAATCTCTATAGTTATCAATTATGAAAGCATTCCAGGTTATTAGCAAGTTTAAAGTTACTAGGTTGGGGCTGAGGTCACGAACCAATAGGCACGGCTAAACAATAATAGAAGGGCAACTAAAAGAAATCACTTACGCGCATTAGCTGCTCCAAGAGTCTGCGCGTTCTCCACGGTTATGTTGTTAGAGCATCTCGTGGTGATCTTGTAGGAACCTTGTCGCTTGCTGGTAGATCCTTTACTCTGCATCAAAAATAAACGATAAAGGCGCACAGGAATCAAGGCAGGATGCAAGTCAATAAAATGATTTGAAGTCGATATGAATATCAAGAACGATTCAATCAAGTGGATGAGCTTTTCCTAAAATCCTCAATCTTATTGCAGGCCTGTTCGGTCCCTAAGTTGAAACCGAACAACTTAGTCGTTTGACCTGCATGGGCCACCACAAAAACGTGTCACGACCCGCACCCGGATATTCGGGCACGAGTGCGTGGGCACGTCCAGCCTACGCCGCAGAATCGGCGGTAGTACGCTGTCTAGGGCATGACCACAAGCAATAAATCTAGCTCATTCACAACAATTAAATAGGCAAGAAAATAGCAGGAAAGGAATGCTAAGATTTTATAACCAGAATATGAAAATCAGATCCAGAGTTTATTACAGAACCAAAGATTTATATCGGGGACAAACCCGATTACTAAGATGAAAGGAAATAACAACTAATGCTAACTACTCTGCAGGAGTAGTTTCCTGGGTGGGAACCGGCTCTGCAACTGTACCACCTGCTGGCTCATAGGGTCCATAATAGGTAGGGGCAAGGTTCTCATCATCGCCTAAACAACGGATCCAGTCAGGAAAGGAGCAAAGTACACAATGCACAACAAGATTTAAACTAAATATTTGTGACAATTAAACTGAGTATCATATTAAGAAAATAGCATAAAGGAAACATTAATCTTTCAGAGTCTAAATGCTATAAACAAGAATGTGAGAAAGCAGGGAATAAATGAGACAGAAAATGTAACTACCATAGTCAGCAAGAAATGTAACAAGACTAGAGACTAGCTGTGTGAACTGGTACTTGTTTTAGAATACGTAGTTGGCATGTAGGGGTTTATAAGGCTAATAGGGCCGTCATAGACGACTAGTACACAGTGAATACGGGAATAATCAAGTACAAGGCTGATGGTACAATCGCGTACTAACAGCTGGTACACAGTGAATACAGGGGGGAAGGGTAAACTACATGCCTCCTAGTATTCTCCCGCCCGACACGAAAAGGAAGACATGAAATATATTATTCAAGACATGAAATCCAGTGTTTCAACTCTACATATAATCATCAATGGTACTATATAAAGCAGGGAATCTATTTATCACAATATAAAGGTTAAACTTGAAGTGCAGGTACTTGCCTGATGTTTGGATCTGTTTAATGTTCTAGGGGAAGTTTCCACAGATGAGTCCAAAAGCTGAAATAGACATTACCATTATGCTCAGAAGATGTCAAATAGCTAGAAACGCCTGTCCTTGGGTCCAATTTGGAGACAAGGGCAAAAACGGCAGTTTCGGGTCAAAACGGGGTCCGCCGTTGGGCCCGCTTTGCACCGAAAAACGTGTCCGGGTCAAAAGTCTCCAAATTCACCAAACTTAGTGTCAACAGGTCAGGAACGCTGATACGAACCCAACGGAACTTCCAGATTTGGATTCCGATGAGCCGAACACAAAATCGCCCGTCGAGCGGGGCCTGTGGGGCCCACGACACGCGATTTCGTCAACGTTCTCAGAATCGAACCAAACTTGACCCACAGGACCAGCGTATCGCTACGAGTCCGATGGCGCAAGTTTCGTCTCGATCCGACGAGTGTACAAGAAGTTAGGGCGACTTGCAGAAATTGCGGATACGGGGCGATGTCCGCGGATACGCGTTGATTCCGGTGTGCACGCACACCCGAATCAGCTTCCGCGAAATCTCACACGTCCGTATCGACGCTGCGCACGTATCTGTGAAGACCGCGCGCGACCAAGTCGTCCCGTTTGGCGGGGCGTACTCAGTTCCGGGGTGAAACAGGGTCTGGTTTTTCCTGTTTTTGGATCGCGGTGTGCGATCACCACAGGACGCGGTGCCCCGAACAGTTTGTCCGGACACCGAGAGGGTCATACAGGCTTCACAACGCAATTTACGGAATTGAAAACGGAGCTACGAGCGAGAAGTTACACGTACCTGAAGGGGACCCGAAAATCAGGGTCGAGTCGTGTCCGTGTCGTGTCGGACACGACACGAAGAAAGGGGATTTAGGGTTAGGGTTTTGGGGATCGGCTGAGCTCCGGCGGCCACGCGGCGGAGACGGCGGCGTTGGGGGCTGGGCTGCGGCGGAGGGCCCGGGGGCAGCGGTGGCGGCGCGCTGGGAGGCGGCGGAGGCTCGCCGGCGGCCGGGGACTGCTCGCTGCTGCTGTCGCCGGAGACGAAGGGGAGGGGAGGAGAAGGAGGGAGCGGCGAGGTCCGGTGGCGTCGGCGGAGAGGGCGGCGTGGGCGGCTGGCCGCGGAGGAGGACGGGCGGCGCGGCGGTGGAGCGGTGGTGGTCGAGGGGGATCGACGGCAGGGGGCGGGGAGGGTTTAAATAGGCTGGGGGCGGAGGGTCGTGGCCGAAGGGGTGGCCGGGATGGGCGGGGCGGTTGCGGAGCGGGCGGAGCGGTTGCGGGCGGAGCGGCGCCGGACGCGGCGCCGGACGCGGCGGGCACGGGGAGAGAGGGAGTCGTGGGGGAGAGAGAGGGGCGGGTCGGTAGCGGGTTCGGGTCGGGTCTGGCGGATCCGACCCGACCCGCAAGGGAGTTGGGCCGGGTTCGGGGGAATGGGCCGGTGTCCGTGGGCCGCGGGCTAATGGGCCGGACTGGGTAAATAAAAATATTAATAATAATAATTAATAATAATAAAATCAGTAATTAATTTAATAAATAATTAATTAAATAAATAAATACTTTTTAGGCATTTAAAAATAGGTCCGGGGCCCGATAAATTCCAGAAAAATTACCCTAAGTCCAGTTTTTCATTTTACACCCAAAAATATTATTTCCATAATATTTTAATATTATTTATTGACAATTAAAAATCATTCAATAATTAAGAACCCTGATTTTAATTACAGAAAATTCACAGAAAATTCCAGAAAATTGCAAAAAAAATCCCAATTTGAAATTCTTGCAAAATCTGGGGGTTTACAGAAGTTCATAGAATCGAAAAGGTGTACTTGCCTAAAGCGAGCTCCCAGCCTAAAACTTCCAGTCCACCACCACGAAGAAGTTCAGAAACCATACTCTAGATCTCAAGACCAAGCTCCAAACTCGAAAGAAAAAGGGTAAAGAGGAGAGAGAGAGAGAGAGAGAGAGAGAGAGAGAGAGAAAGAGAAAGAGAAAGATAAAAAGAAATAAATAAATAAAATAAAATAAAATAAAACTCGAGTACTATATATTAAGAAATCCTTTAAAATATCTCAAAAATATCTAAAAAGTGAAACAAATATCTGTCGGACAATTTACTGTCGGTATACTGTAGTATACCGTCGGTATACCGGTCAGGTAGTAAAGTTTTAATTTTGAGAATTTTTTAGCTTCCTCGAGATCGAATAAAATACAATAAATAGCACAAAAATATGTATCCGCATAAAATACGAATACTGTGAGACGGGTCTCACAACTCTCCCCTCCTTAAAAAAATTATGTCCTCAATTTTCATAAGGATCCAAAATCAACCAACAAGCAAATGCAAAAAAGCGAGCGTAAAACCAATAACAAGCTGGAAACTCATGTGAGCATGAAATTTCTCGGGCAACAATAAATAATCAGGAAAAAAAATAACAGACATAACATATAAGCTAACAATCAATCACATGCACAAGCTAAGATATGACACAGGTATACGAATAAGTATACCTCCCAAGTAGAAGATAAATGTATAATGAGTACGCATATCGTCCTCTCGCTCCCACGTTGACTCGTCCAGTGAGTGATGGTCCAAAGCAACACGAACTAATCTGATAGTCCGATTCTTGAGAATCTTCTCCCTCTGGTCCAAAATAGTCACGGGCCTCTCCTCATACGATAGATCGGTACCAACGACCAACTCAGAATAATCTAATATATGGCTCGGATCTAGAATATACCGGCATAACTGATATACGTAAAAGATGTCATGTACCTCATGGAGCGATGGTGGAAGAGCTAGACGATAAGATACATCTCTAATTCGATCGAGAATATCGAACGGGCCTATATATCTGGGACTAAGCTTTTCTCGTACTCCAAATCTGATAACTCTACGGGTAGGCAAAATTCTCAAAAATACATGGTCACCGACACAGAACTCAAGATAATGTCGGTGTTGATCTGTCTAATGACGTTGGCGATCCTGAGCTACTCTGAGATGCTCACTGATCTGCCTGATCACTCCAACTGACAGAAAATTATCTCTAGACCAAGCATCTACCTCTCGCCAATGTCATCCCAAGCTAATGGTGATCTATCTCCTACCATACAAAGCCTCAAAGGGTTCCATTTGAATGTGTGCCTGGAAGTTGTTATAGGAGAACTCTACTAAATGCAAGTGATCCCTCCAAGATCTACCACAGTCAAGTGTATAAGCTCGAAGCATATCCTCCAAAGTCTGAATAGTATACTCCGACTACCCATCTGTCTATAGATAGTAGGCTGAACTGAACTTCAACCTAGTACCCAGACTCTGATGTAGGCTCTACCAAAAATGAGACGTGAACCGCAAATCTTAATCTGAGACTATGCTAACTGGCATGCCATGCAATCTGACTATCTGCCTCATGTATATCTCAGCTAGCTTCTCTGTAGACTGGCCCACTCTGAAAGGAAAAAAGTGAGTAACCTTCATGAGTCGATCCACTATAACCCATATAGCATCTCCAGCAGACGGGGATCTAGAAAGACCGGTCACAAAGTCTATAGCAATATGGTCATACTTCCACTCCAAAATTGGTAAAGTCTAAAGTAGTCCGATCGATCTCTGATGCTCAGTCTTGACCTGCTGACAGACTAAACATCGAAAAACTAACTGAGCTATCTCCCTCTTCATACCTTCTACCAGAAGTGCTGACGAATATCTCGATACATCTTTGTCCCTCCTAGATGCACTGAGTACTGAGAACTGTGGGCCTCTGACATAATCTTTTGCCGGATATCTCCTCTGGACATACAAAGTCGACTCCCAAACCTGGGAGTCTATTCCTCATGTATGCTCAACTCTTGTCTACGTCCTGACTCACATTCTGCTCTGAGCCACTGAATCCTAACATTACCAGTCTTCTCTGCTCTGATCCTTTCAATTGTAGAAGACTGAACTTGCAGACTCACTATTAAATCGATATCACCAGGTAATACTACCTCGATATCCATCTCTTGCAGATCCTCTAAAATATGGTGTTGCTCCATCAAGAAGTATGCTCCTCCTCTCCTGCTTAAAGCATCTGCAACGACATTGGCCTTTCCTGGATAATACTGAAGGTCAAGATCATAGTCCATCAATAACTCAAGATACCTCATCTGCCGTATGTTGAGCTCCTTCTGTGTGAACACATACCTCAATCACTTGTGGTCTATGAAGATCTCCACTCGATCACCATACAGGTAATGTCTTTAGCACTTAAGTGCAAATACTATTGCTGATAGCTCAAGATCATGCATCAGATAAATTTTCTCATGGTCTTGAAGCTGCCGAGATGCATAATCTATCACTCTGCCATACTACATAAGGACACATCCTAGTCCCACTCTTGAAGCATTACAATACACTGAGAACACACCTGGTCCTACTGAAAGTGTCAAAATAGGAGCTTAATCAAACTCTGCTTGAGCTTCTCGAAAGAAGTCTGACAAGCATCTGACCACTCAAAGCGTACATCCTTACACGTCAGCCGTGTCAAGGGTATAGAGATCCTAGCAAGGTCTACCATAAATTGCCTGTAGTAGCCTGCTAGACCAAGAAAACTGTACACATCTGAAACTGTATGGGGTACTGGCTAATTCTTAATAGCCTCCACCTTCTTGGGATCTACCTTGAATCCTCCACTAGAAATAATATATCCCAAGAATGTGATACAATCAAGCCAGAACTCATACTTGTTGAACTTCGCGTATATTTGTTGCTCTCGAAGAATCTGAAGAACGACACAAAGATGCTGCTTATGCTCTTCCTTACTCTGACTATAGACCAAGATATCATTAATAAACACTATCACAAACTGGTCTAGATAAGGCATGAATATGCTATTCATGAGAGACATTAATATAGCTGGTGCATTGGTCACTCCAAATGGCATAACTAGGAAATCCCAATGAGCATATCTAGATCTGAACGCCATCTTGGGTATGTCCTGCTCTCTGACTCTGATATGATGATACCAAATCGATCTTAGAAAAGACAGATGCCCCACTGAGCTAATCAAACAAGTCATATATCATGGGCAAGGGATACTTGTTCTTAATGGTTGTCGTATTTAGTATTCTATAATAAATAACTAAATGCGATGAACCATCCTTCTTTTTAACAAGAAGTAACGGGACTCCCTAAGGTGATGCACTAGGTCTAATGAATCCCTTGGCTCTCAAATCCTCAATCATCCGGTACAAGATCCCTAACTCAGATGGTGACATCCTGTAAACTCTCTCTGAAACTGGCTCTGCTTTCGGGATCAAATCAATGTTGAACTCCACATCTCTAACTAGTGGTACACCTAGTAGCTCGTCGGGAAATATGTCAAGAAACTTACAAACTACCCTGAGAAACTGTACTTCCTGAGCCTCCGCCATCATCAAGGTAACCACCGGTGACTCTACTACACCTCTCAAGAATGAGAAGTCCTTCCCACCAGGTACATGAAAGATAACTTTGCCACTATGGCAATCTATCATCACGTGTCTCATACTCAACCAATCCATCCCAAGGATGACATCATAATCGCCCATAGAAAACTCTATTAGCATCGCGATAAACTCTCTCCTGCATACTATGACTCTACACGAGGGATATACTCTATCTACTCCCACGAGACCATTGCTAGTAAGTATATTCAACCTTACAGATAATGATTCTGACTCCAATCCAACTCGTGTCGCAAATATAAAGCTAAAGCTGAATAAAAGTGGATGAGAATGGTACCTGCTACCACCTCTCCTGCTGCCAAAGCCTCTTCTATCGATAGCAAGAATGCTCGACCCTGCTCTCTGGTTGCTGCTGGCCTCTAGGTCTCACCTGGGCCTGCGCATACTATTGTGGCCACTGCTGGAATGCCTGAGCCTATAGAGACAAAGGCCTCTAAATCTACTGCTGTTGCATCGGTCCTAGTGCCTTGTACAGCGACGTTGCTGGCTGAACTACTAACTAGGCTGATGATGATCCAGTCTAGTTCCTTCTAGGATATGCTCTGATCATGTGGTCTAAAGCCCCATACACCAAGCGCAATCCCTATGCCCTACGGCACACTGATACTATATGCCCAGGTTTTTCGTAATGGAAACAACTACGGATGTAGAAGAAGACTGCCTCTGTTGAGGGCGCGTCTGGAAAGACTGCTGAGATAATAATGTCCTCCTCAGAGATCCAATCGTCAGGGCTCGAACTGTTAAAGCTGGCGCTGATGATTGGGATATTGATCCTTCTAAAATGTTGGGCCTCTTCTGGCTTGCAACTCGATCTGTAATCCTCTATGATGTGTACTCAAACCTCCTGGCTGTCCGTATTACCGCGTCAAAGGTTTGAAACTCATGCTGCTCCATCATAAAGATAATCTCTAAATGGAGTCCCTGCTAGAACCTCCTCGCCCTCTATAACTCGGTCACTACCAAATTGGAGCAAACCAACTAAGCCTCGCAAACTCTGCCGCATAGACGTCGTCGGTCCTGCCCTCCTGCCTGAGGTTGTTAAACCTCTGTTGAAGCTCGTAACACGCCACTGCATTAAAATAACTTGATTAAATCTCTCACTAAAACCCTCTATGGAATCGGTGCTGTAAGAGAACCCTCCTACGTTGTCTATCAGTCACTAGCCAAGTCCAACAACTATAGCCTCACTACTGCTACACGCTCTCTAGCCGGAGTCTTGACTGCCTCCAAGATGGCCTCAGTTTCCTGCAGCCAAGCATCAGACGAAATCACGTCCTCTGTGCCATAGAAGTATGAAGGACTGAGACGCCTGAAGCTGGTCACAGAATTATAAATCTGAGAACCATCTTGCTACAATGTTATCTGGACCGACTAAGTGAGTACGTCACTCTCGTGTTGTTGGGTCATCATGAAACCTTGAAGGACATTCATCAGTGCTCGGATAACAACCTCTGGCTGCTCTAGCTTAACTGGGTATACTGGCTGCACTGGTGCTACCTGCTGGTCCGATAGTGCCGACCGATCTGCCTCGTGATCTACTCTAGACTCTGTCCCTGAATGCTGAGGCCGATCTCCAGGAATACGTTGGGCTCCCGAATGCTGACCCTTCTCGACATGTACTTGATCCATCTGGCCGATAGTAACAGAAACAGTGCCCCTGAAAGTTAAGAGTCAATCGAAGAACATGATAGATCAATGAATAAGAAGATAACAGATCAAGAATCAGGGATAGAGAAAAATGACTAGGGATCAAGGAGAACAGTTTAGGATTAAGACATCTAGCAACAACAATAACCCCCATATATCTATATAAACCAAACCTGCATGGGACACTACTAAAACCATGTCATGCCCCAGAACCAGAATAGTGGAGAGCGAAGACTGACAAAGGCCAGCTACGTATACTTAGAGCACACCGGTACTCCGCATATACGGTGAAGCTCTAAGACATGAGGGGTCACTACTATAAATCAACAGTCAAACCTAGGTCCAACAATTCTTAGTGTCTCAATCACAAGAACAACAGAAATAATAACAAGATGTAAGATCAGCTTAAATATAATAGTAAAGCATCCAAAACTATAATATAAAGATGATCATGAAGCTAGTGAACACAAAATGAATAAACTAGCCAGAATAAAAGTCATACATGATCAACCTTAGGATATGTCAATCATACTATTGCCCGTAGGCTAACAGATCAAACCAAAATATGAGCTAAACACGTGCTCGATAGCTAACGCCAACAAAATAGAATGTACATAAGAGTAGAGAAGTAAAAAAACCCAGTCAAGTGGTATGGAGCTCCTGGTGGTCACCATCCTCAGGAATATACAAAAGATCCTCCGGTGCTGCTTCTAGATCTGGCCATGCAAAACTAGTGGGGTCAGACCCCAAATAGCAAATACCACGAAGGAAGCCAATCTATGAACTTAAACCAACAACACAAGCAATACAAATAACCGACAGTAAAGACTGATTGTAAATGATCACAGGATAATAAAAGAAATAGTGTAAACATGTAATGAGACATATCTTAAACGGATAAGCAAATAGAATAACTAGTACAGAAAGTAGAGGTGTGATCATGTAAGGCCTAGACTAACCATCATCCATCAATCACGGTAAATCATATAAGTACAACTTAATACTTTAACTAACTAGGGTTATCACAATCCTAATTACTAACAATATAAATGCAATGTGATGCTAGAGTTCCTTCTGATCGCATGTCCCTGCAGTCTATCTGGGATATCCCTATGCACAAACCAACCACGAATACTTCTCAGGATACTCCATAAGATAAGCCACTGGATACTCTAGATGATACTCCATAGGGTAAACCACAAGATAACTGTATGAATAACCGGGACTGCATGCAATCTAAAAAAATCCCTAGCCATGTACTAAGTGAGTTTCTAGTTATTAACCCCTAGCAGTTTCTTGTATGAATCCGGGTATGGCATTTCATAGAATCCATCATAGACATGATGCAAACAAAATAAGTTCTAATAGTAATATAGACATGTTTCAATATATATTGCACAAACGGACTCATGTAAGCCACGACAACAACAAAGCCAGTGAAACCAAGTGAAGCCAGGTAAAGCCAAGTGAAGCCAGGTAAAGTCATGTGAAGCTAGGTAAAGCCATGTACAATCATGCAAAGCCATGTCAATCAAGGTGAATCCAAGTGAAGCCAAGTCAAGCCATGTCCGATGAAGCCATGTAAGTCATGCCAAGTCAAGTCCAGTCAACCATGTCATCATGTGTAGCCAGGCAAGCCGGGTGAAACCAAGTGAAGCCAGGTAAAGTCAAGTCATCTTAAGCTATGTAAGTTCATGTCTACTCAGGTCAAGTCATCGTGTATCAAAACAAAATCCAGAAGAATCAAAACGAAATCACGAAAATTCAAGAATTCCTAAAGAAAGAGCATGATCGGTATACCGTCGGTACAGTCCAATATACTGTCGGTATACCGGTCCAGAGATAAGAAAAATATAGCAAGTTTAGATTCTAATAAATCGGTATACCGTCGATATACTTTAGTATATCGTCGGTATACCGTTCCAAGTAGGCAAGAAATATTTTGGAAAATAAAGTTTCACAAATCGGTATACCGTCGACACAGCTCAGTACACCGTCGGTATGCCGGCCAAGACAAATATCCTGCAGTTGGTTTAGCAATGTCGGCAAGATCGGTATACTATCGGTATACTGTAATATATCGTCGGTATGCTGATAAGGTTCACTGAAAAATATCTAGATATCTAAGTTGGTTGAAATCGGTATGCCATCGGTATACTATAGTATACCGTCGGTATGCCGGTTTCCAAGGATAAACATAGTTAAAGTCAAGTCAAGTCTGATTTCTGAAACCCCAATCAAATCCCAAAAATAACCATAACCAAGTCTAACAAGGAGTCAAGTCTAGTGGTAAGTCTCATATCACAATATGGACTAAATCTTACAATTATAACTCTGGTACCGTTTCTATTACCGAGTTACCAAAAATGAACGGAACGAGAATCTACCAGAAATCAAAACTAAGACGGTCACAAGTCTAGAAATCATGAGATGAAAAACAATAGTAAAATAAGTCTAAGCTAAAAACAATAACTCAAGCTCTAGGAAAGTAAAATGACAGAAAGTAAATAAGTTCATAGAATCGACAAGGTGTACTTGCCTAAATCGAGCTCTCAGCCTAAACCTTCTAGTCTACCACCACGAAGGGGTTCATAAATCACACTCCAGATCTCAAGAACATGCTCCAAGATTGAGAGAAAAAGGGTAAAGATGAGAGAGAGAAAGAAAAAGAAATAAATAATATAAAATTTGAGTACTATATATAGAGAAATTCTCGAAAATATCTAAAAAAGTGAAACAAATATCTGTCGTACAGTATATCGTCGGTATACTGAAGTATATCGTCGGTATACCAGTAAGGTAGTAAAGTTTTAATTTTGAAAATCTTCGAGCTTCCTCGAAATCCAAAAAAAAAAGCACAAAAATACGTATCTGCATAAAATACGAATACTGTGAGAAGGGTCTCATATAAGGAACTAGTCAATTCCTTTGATTTGTGTGTCATAATCACTCGCCAGAAGAGTCTACTTGGGAGCGCGAGGATGACATATGCAACCGTTTTTCATATATTTTGAGGATCAAGGTATAATTTTTTTTTTTTGCATACTTCAATTTTCTTTCCTACCATATATAAATTCTTTTTTTTCATATCGTGCGTTAGTTTTAAATTTCGAGGACAAATTTTTTATAAGTTGGATAGAGTGTGAACCCCCCTAAAATATTTGTTTAATTATTTATCATTTTAATTATTTAATTATTTATTATTTGTATTATTTAATTATTTAATTATTAGTACATTTTTTAGTTATTTAGAATTTATTTTCTATTGACTAAGTAATTTTATAAATATTTTGAATACAAAATTATCTACATTTATATTATTCTATCATATTTTTTTAGAAAATTTTGTAAAAGTATTCATGCATATATTTTTATGGATATATATATATATATATATATATATATATATATATATATATATATATATATATTGAAGAGGTAATTGCGTTATAGATTCCTGGTCCAAAGGCCTACAAACTCAGCCTGAAGGCCCAACACATCCTGGCCTGTAGGCCCGCACCTGCATCGCACTTGAACCGTACCTGCGTTGCACCCATCACCAACTTACCACTTAATTCCCTCTAAGAGGAATTAAATGGCACCCAGGAGGCTTGAATCTATAACCTCCTGGGTAATATGCATCGATCTTAACCACTAGGCTAAACGTCATTTGCATATATATATAGAAAGAGAGAGAGAGAGAGAGAGAGAGAGAGAGAGAGAGTAAGGGAGGTGAGATGGCACCTCACTATCAAAATGAGGGTAGCGGTGACGTGGCACCATCCCAGCCCTCCATCTAATATTTTGAGATTGAGGGAAGTTAAGTACAATTTGTCATTTTTTTTCTCAAAATATGAGATGGATGACTGGAATGGTGCCACATCACCGTTACCCTCATTTTGAGAGTGAGGTGTCATCCCACCTCTCTTATTCTCATATATATATATATATATATATATATATATATATATATATATATATATATATATATATATATATATTCGGTATTATTATTATTATTAAAAGGTAAAAAGAAAACAAACCAACCAACGTAAACTACCCCCAACTCCCAGTAACCGCAGACCCGCGGAAGACGACCCCCTCAGGTTTGTGTATTTAATTTTTTTATTTCCTTTCTTCCTTCTTTCCTTTCCTAAACGATTTTAAATTCCAAATTCATGCATTCAATCACATATTAAATCCACCCTCATCAATACTCATTAATTCCATAAAGTCTCATTATATTCCAACGGTTCTTGACCGATTGGAGAACCTCAAACTCCTTTAAACCTTATCGAACCCTCTCCAGAATTCTTTCCATCTACTTATGACTCATCATCGACCACCGACGACCACGCAGCTACCGCCGTCGCCGTCCATGATGGCCCCCAACCGGCCGCACCAATGCGCGCGGCAGAATCCACTCGAACAACATGCTTTTCGGGTAAGATTTCTCCCCCCCCATGTTCATTCATTTTTCGATTTCTTTGTTTTATATGATTCAAAACATGACCATCTCCAAGTCCCTTTTAATTAGATTTTTGTATTACTGTTTTATATCACATGTAAAATGACTCGAAAGTCAGACAAAAAACTGGGCTCTAAAACTGTAGAAATCCTTTCCAAACCCCTAACTTTGCACTCATTTTTCTCCCAAAAAATTTAGTATTTTAAAATTCTATTTGAACAGACTTTTAGACAACATAAACAAGTTTAGTTCCCTTTAATTACTATTAATTCATTAGATTGTATTCCTCATTTATTCTGTTTTGAAAATGACAAAAAATTATGTTTTTGAAATCCAAAAATTCCAGATACGGGGTCCGTCCCACCAAATAGGGTGACTTCATCATGTGCTATGGACACCAAAAGGTGTGTACAGTAAACACGGACGTGTGGGATTTGACGGAATTTGATTTGGTCGCGTGTGCGCGACAAAAGTAATCCGTATCTATCAAAAATTACTTTATCGACCCTTTCTAAAAAAATTCTATTTTTTGTGTGTGCTTGTCATTTCAAAATAAAACTTATGCCATCAGAATTGGAATGTTATGCTGGTCCTGTGACCCATGTTTTGTTCGATTCAGAGAATGTTGACCAGAACGTCGTTTTACGGGCCCTACGGACTCAACGAGCATTTTTATGATCAGCTCACTGGAATTCAACTATGGATATTCCGTTGATTTTGTATTGTCATTTTAGAACCGTAGACACTAAATTTGCCAAATTTGAAGAATTTTACTCGTATCACAATTTTCGATGCAAAATGGGCCACAAGTGGATCTCGTTTTGATCCAAAACTGTCATTTTTGTCTCTATATACAAATTGGACTTATAGATAGCTAATTTTGACTATTTCACTCATTCTAGAAATGTTGTTGATGTTACTTTCAGCATCCGGAGGTGTTTACTCAGATCCTACCTTGGCGGCAGTAGTTGATTTACAAAGATCACTACCTGGACTTCGTAATACCAGCATTCAGAATCTAGTCAACTATACCTTGTTGTGTTCACTATATATATATATTCTTTATTTATAGTATTTTCTTATATGTTTTCTTAGTTTATATATCTCTAGATTATATAAACTAAGCGTCCAAGCTATACTTGGGTGCAAGCGACTGGATTAGTCGTTCTTGTGACTTATATTATTTTTATGTATGTCGACCTATTTTTAGGGGACTACCTTATGATAGAGGGTATCCTTATATCTCCTCTGGCCATGACACTCACATTACATGATTGCGACATCTTGTTAGAAGCATGGACTGCGTAATTGACTGGCTATCATTACGTAAGGAACATGTGACGGATAGAAAATGTAACTGCTATGTGTAACTACCACATTCCTAAAATAAGGGTAATTTTGTCATTTTGTATAATTATAAATAATATGTTATAAAATTTTGTTATTTATTTAATATAATGCATGTTATATATATAGGTGACTAATACTATTATTGGTTGGTAGATTGAACTATTTGATTATACATGACTCTAGTGGACCTAACCAACTTGACATGATAACTTAACCAATTAGTTAGACTTGTTCATTTAGACCCAACTAGTTAACCATTCTCATTAGAATAGTTTTATACTTAACCTTCATTAGGAAGAGAAGCTTCCTCCCTAATTAATTTTTTTATGATAACCCTCAAGGGGTATTCTAGATATTATACATTGCTTGGGAGAGGGGCAAGGGGCCAGCTACCTATAGGAGGGGGTTATCTTTCTGTCTCTTTCTCTCTCTCTCAACTTCATTTCCTCATTCATTCTATATCCCTAATTAGTTTATCCCTAAATTGACTCATCCCTCCATCAAATTCAACCCAATTCATATCCATTATCTCTTAATTTCATCATCTAAGAAGAATTGGAGCTTGGATTGCAAGGAGCACTTGAAGAATGAGGGATTGACAAGGGTTATTGTGTCTATTGAGCATTTTATTGGAAATCTATCTCCCAATAGGTCAATTCTGAATCCACCCCTTAATTTAGACTATAATTCATGCATTTAACCATTAGGAATTATCCCTTGACTTAGGGCTACCCACAGGATCAAGATCTAGTTTCATATGACTTGTATTGTGAATTCTACATGGTAATTTATATCTAATTAGAGAGGATTTTGAGATTGACACATCAAGTGTGTGTCATAAGACCAATTAGATCTAATTAGACTTAGATTGAGTATGTGGGGGTAGTATACTTGTCCACAATTGGATTCACATCCCCTTCCCCTGTTGGATGAAGCTAAGTGTAGGGTTTGTCATGATATGGTGAGATACGTTGTGATACGGGGCTCTATTTTGGGGGTTTTGTGCATACTAGTGATTTTTATCCCAAATTCTTTTGTAATTAGTTACATTAGTTATGTATGTATGTAATTGATAGGTATTATTGGTATTAGTAGAGAATTGAGTATTTTGGTATCCCATTGGAGTGTGTATCATAGAGTATCACAACTATTGCCTATCAAGTGTTTGTTTAAATGCATCTAGTGGGAGTGTGTCCTATTTACAAGTCAATATGTTATATATGTGTATATATATAAATATAAACATTAGTATATATATATATATATATATATATATATATATATGTGTGTGTGTGTGTGTGTGTGTGTGTGTGTGTGTGTGTGTGTGTGTTTGTGTGAGTATGAGTTAGGTGTGCTAAATATGGTGTCAGTTGTATCAATGTGCAGGTGTAAGTTGAGTATGAGTTATGATACTTGTGCCAATATCATAGGAGTGTTATGATTGGTTTAGATTGTGTATATTTGAGAGTGTCAGTTGTGTTAGTGTATGCTCAGCTCAGTATAGGATAAGGGATGTTGTGTGTTGTGCAGTTAACTTAAGGTGCAATACAAAAAGGGGGCTCGGGTTGTATTGTGTACAGGCAAGAGGAGATATGAAGAGGGAAAACTATGGAGTGTGGTGCACAGTGTTCAGTGTTGTATGTATGTGTGCTTATGATTTAATGATTGATGGTACAGACATTTAAGGAGCCACAAATAGTAGCAGTAGCTATTATAGGTGTGTCAGTGCACTGTGTTGCTGTGTCAGTGCATTGCAGGCCAAATAGAGGGTGCACAGGAAATTGGATGAGCAATTATAGTATTTTGTAGGCTTGTGCACAGATTAGTGCAGACCAGAAATGGGGAGAACTTGCAGCACTTGGGAGGAGATGGAGAGTTGAGTAATATAGGCACAACAGTAGCTTCAGTTAGGTGCTCGAGCAGGGGCTTAGCAGTAAGACTGGGTAGTGAGGTACATGCAAGGGGACTTAAGAAAACTAACAATGAATATGATGTCTGCTGTAGACTATAATTTATAACTGCATCGAGTAATGCATACATCAGTACACAGGTTAAAGGGTGCATGTGTTGAAGGGTATATATGTGGGTAATTGTATCAGAGTTTGGGGGTTCAAAATAGTAGTGAAGGGAGACTCTGGGTTGAAGTTTTTTAGTCATGCACATGCAGTTGGGGCTCGGATAAGAGTGTATCAGTGAATGCAAGGATTAATGTAGTTTTGTCTACATGTATAAGTGTCCACAGATTCCTCAGTTCCAGGATGTTACTAGGCTTGTGAACTAAAATATAGAGTAGGGTATCCTATATTAGAGTATCTTATTGGGTTGACCATTGGGTATATGAGTTCAGAAATAGAGTATAAAGGTGGCATATCCTCCTGCAGTATAGGATTGCAATGCTACAGTCAACTGCAGTAGTTCTTGGTGCTATATATGTGTACACAAGTTACTATGGTGCAAGAGTGAATAGGTGTTAAGGGTATGGTTAAACTCATGAGTATGTGTGAAGGATTGTTTGTGTGTGGATGTCTGAATTTATATGAGTACAATGAGGGGTGTTGGGTAAGTTGTATCAGTGAGCTGATATCTCTGTGTCAGTACATCAGTGCACTAGATAGATAGTGAGTATGTTTATGACATGTATAGGTAGGTAGGTAGATCACTATCAAGTGCACGTGTATGAGAGAGTTTTGTTGGGTACTAGTGAGGTTTTGGGCTAAGGTATCAGCTATAACTAAGGATTAAGTTATGTCAAGGTATGGTTGGGCATTAAGATAATGAGTAAAATAGAAGTTAAGTTATTGATATAAGTATCATATGAGTTATAGAGTGAACAGAGTTATATATATATATATATATATATATATATATATATATATATATATATATATATATGGTTGGGCATTAAGATAATGAGCAAGATAGAAGTTAAGTTATTGATATAAGTATCATATGAGTTATAGAGTGTACAGAGTTATTTTATATATATATATATATATATATATATATATATATATATATATATATATAGAGAGAGAGAGAGAGAAATAGTATCCTATCATCTAGCATATAGATATATATTAGTGTTATTAGCTAATATAGTTAGTATTGACTAGTATTAGCTAGATATGGCCTAAGAACTTAAGAACTTGGTATTGACCTAGAATTGACTAGTTTGACTAGTATGACCTAGATTAGACCTAGATATCATATTTTAACTTGTTTAAGCATGTTTATCATTCCAATACACCAAAATGACATTGATACTTCATATAGGTCACTTTGACTCCAGTCCAGACACAGATTGGTATTGTCAGCTCAGGACCACAAGATAGTACATTCTCTGATAGTTTCTATTATTTGATAATTACTATAATATAAGTTTTTAGAAATATATTACTTAATTTCTGGCACATTTGTACACGGATTAGTATACACATGGATCTTCAGTCATGAGATGTTATTTATTGTTTTATTATTTTTTTCTGTTCTTGCATGGTTTAGACAATTTTTAATATGAGATAATGTTTAATGTTAGACAATGTTCATTGAGTATCTTGTATCGTGATGTGTCATGGTTGGATCCATTGTACTTGTCGAGGAAAGGGTAAGTGTTAGCTTGAAATATGATCAAAGTTTAGACAATGTTCAATATTTAATATTTAATATTTAATATTTAAGTTAGACAATGTTTATCCAACGTTTAAGTAGACAATGTTCAACCCAAGCCGATCACATATCTAACTAGTATTTCAAACACTTAGTATAGTTAATGTTCTTCACCATATTCTACTACATTGTCCTTATTCTATTTTATCATGATTAGTGTATACCATATTGCTCTTGTTATCTGTTTCTTCTACCATAATATGATATTGTTCATTATTTCTCATCTTGTATTACATTCTATATTTCTATTTATAGTCATTATCAATTAATTGAAACTGCTATTGGGTTGTACTTTGCTCCAATCCTGACTAGATATATTTTTCAGATAATTGGTTAGAGGAGAAGTATCCCACCTTTTATGGACCACAAGATGGTGAGCCGACTGAGGATTAGTACCGGCTACTGAGGGGACTTAGATTTCCATTAGCATATTGTATATATTTTAGTTTTAGACATTGGCATGTATATATTATTTGAGGTTGGGTTGTAGATAGACTATTAGTCTTGGAATATATATATGCCAATATTATTGTGACTTTGTGACTCTTCCTTCTATTTCATATCATACCTTTATCTTCCTTTAGTTTTATATCGTAATTGATTATCGATTATAATAATACCATTATTTTGTCCTCCAATTGGAGTTGGAAATTATTGACATACAGCATTATATATTGTGTGAGATATTTAGATATTATTGTTGACCTAGACAGTGTTCTACCGCCGATAATATGGTATAGGCTGGACGTACCCACATACTCGTGTCCCTATACTGGGTGTGGGTTGTGACACTATGACTAGTGTATTAGAGACTCTAACAGTTATAAACTGGATATGGTATAGACATGACTTGGTCAATAGGGATTATGGGGGAGGACAGTTACTATACGCATGGGAACTTTATACTTTACACAGATAATATACGTAGTTGGCCTCTAGCGTTTGTTCAACGCATTACAATTTAGATATTTTGTATAGACAAAAGGTTCTAGTCTTGGATAAGTACTAGACCTATCATATTCAGCCAGAGCTCGCATGCGTATGTCGATGTCTTTTAAATTGCACGTTAGGAGGTTAGAACACCCTTGTATTTTTTAGAAGTTATTCCAGTTTATACAGCTTGTACCTTTTGCATCTTGCTATGTACCATGAGGACCAATTGCAGGCAATCATTAAGAGTACCTGCAAGTATACGGAGCTAGACGAAAGACTTTCGTGGATGAGGAGGTCAATCCTTCTGAGTTCCCTTGATCATTCTATTGATTATCATTTCAGTAGTGACTATCGTACTTGGACCTCTTATTTTATTTCTTGAGACTGGATGATTTTATGCATTTCAGTTATTATTAGTCATTGGCAGTGGATTCGTCTCCACCCGATTATTTGCTTACTTTGATGGATTACTTCTAGACTTATTTCATTGCTGCTTCTTTTTTAGTGGTTACTTTGATATTGTTGGATGAGATTTAGATTGATATTGTGACCTTGGTGACTACTATGAGCTAGAATTCATATACATCTTAGGCATCATTCTTAGGTTCCATATATTAGACTAACCTATGAGTGCATGCTAGCTGGCATTGTCTCATTCTGGTTCCTATGTATTTGGAACTGGGGCGTGACATGGGAATAGACTCGTGCTAGAAATCTGCAAAGTTACGTGCGAACCAGACTACCTTTACACTAATACTAGCGGGTTAGTATATGAGACTAGAATATTGTTCAGACGGAGTAGCTATGCACACACTCTTTTGGCTAAGTTATGTTGGGTATCACGCACCTAGACCTTTTGGTGCGAGCGAATTTATGAACGAGTTTGGATATCTTTCGGATAAAGATAAGTCGGAGTTAGAATAGCTATCGATAGAGACGTTATCGAATTATCGCTGAGGCAAATATAGAGGATCGTGCTAAAACTTCGAGGAATGGTTCAAACGGATATTCATGTCGATAAGTTAGGAATCAAAATATGGTTATGTGGAAGACTATCAATATAGTTATATACGAAACTAAGATTATCGAGGCAACGCATGGGGATCACACAGGAGTGTTTAGGAATGAATTGGTTGGATATTTGAGTGATCAATGTTAATGCGATTGAGGACTTATTTGGATAACTCGATTCTTGAGTGGTGTATATGATAGCTCAGGAATGAATAAGCGATTTGAGGATAAAGTGAGTTTTAAGAATTTGTCGAGTAGCTCGAATCATGAGTGGTGTATGGATCATCTTAAAAAATTTTGAGCAAATCATGGATTTTGGGGTAGCAACGAGTCTATCAGCAAGCGATGTGATTTTGCAAAGCCTTAGAATGAGTGTTGTTTAGTTAGCGTGAATTTGAATGCCTCATATGAAGTTCGTTCGGACGAATTGGGGATGAGTTGTGTGTATCAAAAATAATATCTATAATGATTCTGAATAGTAAAATGAATGGATATGTCACACCCCACTCCCGAATAATCGCGTACGGGTTGAGCATGCCCATCTGTCACGCCCCAGTTCCAAAATACGTAGGACTAATAATACGTAACATGCGAGCTACACATTCAACCAGACTCTGGTCTGACTCAAATACATATAAGATGTATTATATTAGTCATTATCTAGAAAATATAATAAATATAACAATACCTCAATCCATAATAAAATAAAATACAAGAATGAGCTCCACGTACTAAAGTCGGCCGCCCAGTAACACCCAAACTCGAATAGACTCGAGAAAGAAATTGAGTCTAAAAACTATACTATATCAGAAGAGGAATAAACGATATGAATAAATAAGCATAACTACGGTAGAAATGATATAAGTACCTGGTACCAATGCCCGTATGACAAGGCAACACGCATCAGCAACTCCAGAAAGGCTCTATAACAGTCTATGTTGCAAAATTGGTAAGGAACCAGGTTCTCAGAGGGACGTAACAAGGTAAAAGAAACAATATGCCAGAAGTAAAATATTAATATAATATAGAGCTCAGGGGTAAACATAGAGCTCAGTGGTAAACTACTGTAACCATCTAAGTGTTATACAAGTGAGAGAATCATGCATACTCAGGTAGAGACTCTCAAGGCTTTGTGTATGTAAATTCCAAGCAGTTTAATAATAATAATAATAATAATAATAATAATAATAATAATAATCACTCAGGGCTCGGTGTCACAAATCCAAAGTAGACAAGTATATCACTCAAGGATCCTGATCAGGGAACCTAGAGTACGCATGTAAATATCACCAAAGCATGCTACAGAGACTAAGGTGTGCATATATATATATATATATATATATATATATATATATATATATGTCTAAAGTACAGTGTAGACTCTTTCCTCCCATGTAATCTCACGTATCATGTCACAAGATGGTGAGATCAAGACCTCTAACTATCACAATAAGTCATAGTACTGTATAAATAAGTATCATGTGACGAGTCCTAGAATCCCTATACAGAATCCATACACCAAGAATATATCATGAAAGATTCTGTCACATGAGGTCGTGTCGAGGGTCCTACGGTCTATCGTGCTAAGAATACAAGCATGTATCATAAGGTAATGAATCTCTATCTACGATACTTGACTCTACTAGTGGACGTCGTCACCCGAATCTGGTTCGGACACAAAGTATCGTATATCATCCCTAGGGTAACTACATATACATCATAAATAACAAGTAACAGTAATAACTAACTAAGTAAATAAATAAGGAACTGTGATACATCATGGCAAGGTACACTTGCTTGGATCCTGAATAATTGCATAACGAAGTCCAAATAGCGAGCTCAACTCGCCAACTACTCCCGAAAAGATGGAAACCACACGAACGTCTCCGGATGCTGCAACAGATATCACCAACGTATCCAAAATATAAGAAATAGTTAGGATTGACTACCTATAAGTTTGATTTGGACACAGGGACTAAAACGGCAGTTTCGAGTCAAAGTGAGGTCCATATGTGGCCCACTTTGCACCAAAAAATTTGTCAAAGACAAATTTCAATAAATTTGGAAAATTTAGTATCTACGAGTCCATAACGATGATAGAAATCCAACGAAATATCCAGAATTGGATTTTGGTGAGCCTATCACAAAATTACACGTTAAGTGGGACTGTAGGGCCCGAAAAACAGTATTTCGTCAACGTTCTCAGAATCAAACCAAACTTAGGTCACAAGACCAGTGTAATGCTGTAAATCCGATGGCTCAAATTTAGTTGCGAAATGACAAGCACACAAGAAGTAATTGCATAATTTTGGAAAATGTCGATACGAGATTTTTGACGGATACGTATTGATTCTGGCATATACGCACGTCCAAATCATGATTCGCACTTCCGCATTTATGATACGTGTCTTTTGGTGTAATTTACATGCGACGAAGTATCCTTCTTTGGCGAGACGCACCCCGTATCAAAAAATGTTGGGTTTTGAAATTATAGTTTTTTGTCAACTTCAACTCTGAATTGTCAGCGATATAAATAAAATAAACTATTTAAAGAGATTAAAACTTGGTTATGTTGTCTAAATTACTGTTCAAGTAGATTTTTTTAAAATATTGCATGGTTTGGAAGAAAATATGATAAAAACATGGCTAGTTGGGACGGTTTTGGACTGTTGAAAATACAAAATTTCCCTCGACTTTGAGTCAATTTATCACACGATTTAACACAGATAAAAATATTTTAATTTAAGGGGGTTGTTGTCTTTCATGTTGTGAACGTGCATGATAAAGTGGTTCGAGAAATGATGCACAGATGAGAGAGAGAACTTACGTAGAAAGTGGGATAATGGTGATGCGTGTAGGGTATGTATAGGCTGCTGTCGGCCGCTTGTTCTCCAGCGACTGCGGCTGCTGGGTTCGGCACGGCAGGGTGGTGGTGATGGTGGCAGGTGGTGGTGGAAGGGTGTTAGGCTTAGGTTTAGGGTTAGGGTTGAAGATTGGTATATATATAAAAATTGAGGGGTTTTATAATTTACCTATCTTATAAAAAATTTGTCCTCGAAATTTTAAAAAATAAGCATGGTCGAAAGAAGTAAGATAATTCTCTACGGACGAAAGAAAATATGATATGTTCGTAAGGAGTTTCTCGTTATTAATGTAGGGCACGATTCAAAGATAAGGAATACACAACAGCAAAAAGATTTTAAGTATGCCAGATCATACACTAATTCTCGAAAATATGGGGGACATAATTACCAATGGGTCCTAGTTTGATGTTATATTCTAGAGCAAGGGTACGTCTAGTCCAAGGCGCTACCCAACTTATAGAAATTAAGTTAGTAGTAGGAAGTCTAGTCACGCTCCTATTTAGAAGGGTTATAGAAATTATAACTTCAAGAAAGGATACGAGATAATGAGACTTTTAGGTCATGAGGTATCAAGATAATAGGAATGTCTTAGTCAAATATGACTAGGGTAAGATGGTACATTATAATACGTTCATCACACATCATGGATGCCAATGAACGGTTCAACATTAAGTGTCAAATGGTAACGTAATTTGTCAAGGTTTTTAACATTATGTAGAGAGTACAAGGGGAATCAATTTAATGCAACACAAGCGTCATGGACGTAGTTTGACTCGAGTGGCTATGGGTATATACTGGTTGGGGTAATTGGGTTACCAATATACAATTTAATTTAATTGCAACGAGATTGAATATTTAAGTATAGTTTCTTAGAAAAAAATATACCACAAATATTGTGGGGTCTATATGGAGCATGTGAGTGTATATTTGGAAGTGACAGATGGGTCTTGTGTGTAGTAGGTCCAGTTATGCTCTTGAATATCAAAGTTATCAAAATAGTGGAGTCAGTGTTGCGTATTAAAATCGACCACAACAAAAAATGATATATATGTGTCATTTAGGTGTACAAATACGTCGCAAATGTTGTGCGACTAAAATGAAGCATAGGATGGTGTGTTTATGAGTGATAGTCATGTCATGGGTGTAGAGGGGCTAGTCTAGGTCATAAGGGTGAAAGTTGTTGGAAAGGCAAGGACAGTGTTGTGCTCCGATTATCCGAGCTACAACAAAGGGTATCAAAGGATAAAAAACTAAAGAGGTAATTTAATCCGTTTAAAATTAAACCTAATTAATACCAAATAAATTCTAATTTATCTTGAAATTCCAAAATAACCCTATACTAAAACTAGGGGCTTACCATCTACCCAACTTATAAAATTAAGTTTGTATCAAAACTAAAGTCATGATCCTGCTAACATAATTTCTGGAAGGGCCTATTTTCTAAATAAAGATACAAGAATTCTAGAGTTTACTGGCCATAATTGAATATTCTCCAAGGGAACCTAGATACTATTAGGGTGCTATTGGTCAACAACTCTATAAGAAAAATTACTTTGCATCCCTTTGTACTGTCGTTCTTCTAGTTTCTGCTCTTTAATACCTATTTTTCTCACAAGAATCCTCCCAGCTAGGCTACTACCCTATAAGACAAGCATGAAGTCATATTGGTCTCCTCTAAGTGATAAATTCCTCGACTCTAGGAGATGATAAGACTTCTTGTATAATCTTACGTCTAGCCTTAACACAAGGCTTATTGAACTATTCTATTCCTAGAGGATCCCACGTCCTATCTTCTAGGTCTTTCTTAAAGTTGGTCCTATTGGTTCATGGAGATATAACTAATTCTAAGGTTCAAATGGTATTCTCTAAAATAGTGATCATAGTCGCCTCCATCATTCCAGAAATTCTATATCTATCATGACCAATACTTATGAATGATAAAGTTTCTAGTTCAACATTAACTACTGGTGGGAGTTCTAGTATCTATTCGATAAGGAAAAATTCTCTACTAAGGCTAATCTTTATATATAACTTCAAGCTATCCTCTCGTTCTAATAGTCTATCTAGTACATGCATATATCTTACCCAGTTCTAATTTAGATAACCCTTCCTATGAATCTATCAACCCTGCTTATGTCCTATAATATATAACTAAAAGTCAAACATGAGTGTTCGTTCTTCCGAAATAGGAAAGAACGAGAATCAATGATAGGAAGTTCAAAAAAGGTATCATCAAATACGATTTTTGAGGTTGAAAGACGATATTAGAAATCAAAAGAAGGTTCCAAGCAATTGTGGATTGAGATCTTAACAAACGTATCCTAGCTCAGGCTCGCTCAGCAAAGTAACGTAACCAAGACGATTTAATCAGGATCTGCATGGTCTACCACAAAAATATGTCATATCCCAGTTCCAAAATACGTAGGACTAGGAATACGTAACATGTCAGCTACACATTCGACCAGACTCTGGTCTGACTCAAATACATATAAACTGTACTATATTGGTCATTATCTAGATAATACAAGTAATATAACTATACCTCAATCCATAATGAAACAAAATACAATAATGAGCTCAATGTGCTAAAGTTGGCCGCCTAGTAACACCTAAGCTCGAATAGACTCGAGAAAGAAATATGAGTCTATAAAACTAGGCTATATCAGCAAAGGAATAACCGACATGAATAAATAAGCATAACTACGATAGAAATAATATAAGTACTTGGTACCAATGTTATGCCCCGATCTTCCGCAGGAATTGGCCGTCATCAACGCTGGCGCGGTGATTCTCACCTAGCGGGGATGGCCGATTCCTGTGGGAGATCGGGACATAACTTATCCAAATCTTTTATACTCGTCTATGAGAATCTAACATATTTACTTGCACTAGCATTTGAGATCAGCATATCGCGAGTCTAGATCGTGCACATATTCAAAGCGTTCCTCAAACATATGTATGTCAACCAACTTAGCGATAACGAAGTCTTTGCATTCGAGTTCAACATATCACTAAATCTTGGATCGTCATTCAAGATGGATCATAATGTACCCGACGTTAAGCAATATGTTTTATGCTAAGGCGCATTAGAGACCGAGCCAGAGCTTGGATTGAATGATATAGTCATTCAACAAGGAACACCTAGCATACATGTGACATGGATATATCATAGATTTGACTGAAAGAACTTGGACCATATACCAAACGAACGTGTTAATGTGAGTAGGATGATCGAACTTGCGAAAGATCAGGGCGTGACAACCAATGCCCGTATATCAAGGCAACACACATCAGCAACTCCAGAAAGGCTCCATAACAGTCTATATTGCAAAACTGGCAAGAGACCATATCCTCAAAGGGACATAATAAGGTATAAGAAATAGCGTGCCAGAAGTAAAATAGTAATATAATATAGAACTCAGGGGTAAACTACTATAACTATCTAAGTGCTATGCAAGTGAGAGAATCACTCATACTCAGGCAGGAGACTCTCAAGGCTCTGTGTGTATAAACTCCAAGCAGTCTAATAATAATAATAATAATAATAATCACTCAGGGCTTGGTGTCACGAACCCAAAGTAGGCAAGTATATGACTTAAGGATCCTGATCAGGGAACCTAGAGTATGCATGTAAATATCACCAAAGCTCTGCTACAAAGACTAAGGTACGCACGTATATAAATTTTTGCCCAAAGTACAGTGTAGACTCTCCCATCCCATGTAATCTCATGTATCATGTCACGAGATGGTGAGATCAAGACCTCTAACTATCACAACGAGTCATAGTACTGTATAAATAAGTATCATGTGACAAGTCCTAGAATCCCTATACATAATCCATATACCAATAATATATCATAAAAGATTCTATCATATGAGGTCATGTTGAGTGTCCTACTGTCTATCGTGCTAAGAACACAAGCATATATCATGAGTTAACCATAATGTTTGACGTTCTTGTCTTGTACGAGCATAACTCTAGGCTCGCACATACATCACACCCGGATGAGGGCAATTATCCTGCAGGAGCGTTGGCGTGGTAACATCACGTCCAGCAGAGATGATCAAATTTGCGAAAGATCGGGGCATAACAATTGGAGGATCATTTTTACTTACGGTTTGATGCAAAAGTGAGTCAAGGATGCAAGCGTATCGAGGATGAGTTAGTCTAGAATTGAAGCAAAGTTACGCTCGGTGGATTTGTGATCGAATACATAGCAGTCGTTGGAAGACTTAGAAATTAACTTGTGATTGGTGATTTAGACTTAGAAACAAATATTGTGGATACAAGTAGGATAATCACTGATGGATGTTTAAAAATTTGAGTGATGCGAGATTGGGTAGAATATCCCATATGAACGAATAATAGTTTAACCTTAGAAATTGGGACAAGCATCGTGCAACAAATTTATATTATAAGAATCATAAACTTTAACTGTACCTATGATCTTGTGAGCCGACCTAGCGGTTAGGCAGACGACCCTATGCCAAGTAAAAAACCTGGTGTAACCGACTTTAGAGTATTGCTTGGGTAAACCATATAACTGGGACAACAAGACTTAGAGTTAGGACTTGAAACTGAAAGTGTGTACTTGTGAAGTTATGTTTGACATGAACGTAATAAACGATAGGAATTGGTGATGCTCAAGTAAAGTTGGGAGAATGAATTGAATCATTGCTTGGAAGAAGTACTTGATTGTAGTGCAATGTTTGATTTTCAGTTGGACTTAGATTGGCATAGATTTTGATTGACTCCGCTCGAGGAGGCCTTGTGATTTCATAAGATGAAGAACACTTTAAAATAAATCATGTTGCTCGAGGATTGATATAGATGAAATAAAATAATATAAAGTTCAATTTAGTCGAGTTAGTAAAACGTTCAAAAATTTGAAAGTAAGATTCTTCGCCAATAGCTTGTCCGACTTCGCTATCACTAAGTTTGGTTGAAATGCATATGTTTGGGGGATGCCTTGAATGTGTGCATGATCCAGACTTAGTGATATACTAAACTCGAGTGTAAAGACTTCTCTATCACTAAGCTTGGTTAAAATACATATGTTTCGGGGATGCCTTAAATTGTGTACGATCCAGACTCCATGATATACTGAACTTGAATGCAGTTGCAAGTGAATATGTTTAAATACACTTGGAGGAGTATAACAATTTGGGTAAGATAGCCTCAACCTAAGATTTTCGTGCACCGATAGATTATAACATACCCCGTATTGAGCGATGTAGTTTCGCGCTAAGGCGCAGTAAAGACTGAGTCAGAGGATGTGACGATCGAGTGGATATAGTCAGCTTAAATTAGGTAATATAGTCATTCAATGAACCAGACTAAGCACGCATGCGATACAAAATAAGAAAAACAAGTAGTAAGTTATGTTCGAAGGGTCTAATGACACAGAGTAATATACTTGAGTTATATTCGATAGTGTGTGATAGAACAATTTGCGCTCAGGAAGTCTCGAGGATGAGACTTATTTTGAGCGGTGTATAATGTAATGACCCACTTCGCTCAAGCTGGAGAGCCAATTCAAACGGCGCAAGTACAATGACCTGCCTCGTCTTGCACAGTAAGATGACTCATTTAATGCAAAAAAAATTTAAACTTGGCCCTTCAGAAGTTCAAACTTAGACATTTCAAAGGCGCGCTCGGAGTCTCGCTCGGTCGATACGATTCATCGCTAAGATGGGTGGCTCCGATGAACCTGTCTTTGCTTGGCCTGTACACCAAATAACTCGGACGATTCATGCTAGTCGCTAGGCGAATCACCTATTGCATGCTACTAAAAGAATTCAAAGCACCTAGCTAAGGAATAATCTAATATGTATTGCTTGTCTAGAACATGGAAAAAGAATAAACTTGCTAGTGATAGATTTTCTCACGCACCGCTCTACATGCCTCTGCACGATTTCAGTCCTCGCACTATAATTATAGACTTAATCAAGTAAGATGCACTTATATTTCAAGTAAACTATTTGCATGTTCCTTGTACTGTACTACTTCACATATTTGCTATGTTTATCAAGTAGAACATGCCATATTTTAATGCTTGTCACGTAATTTCATGACATGATCAAATAACACGATACATGTCTTACATCATCTAGTTTCGTCGGAAGACTATCGAAATAGTTGTTCCGTGCAAACCTGAACCTGAAAGTATTCGGGATCGTTAGGTCGCCAAGGCAGTTCTCGAACTAGGGGACTACATCATGTTAAGTTAAGCTTTGGATAAGAATCATGCCAAGTTAAGCAATACTCGTTCTGGACAAGTACATGACGACTCGGGAAGCCAACAAGTTTGTGAACAAGAATCAAGATTGGATATGTCATATCATGAATCTAGAAGATCTAAGACTTGCATAATCACGGACAACTCGTGCATGAGGTATTTTACGGTTCATGCGGACGGTCACCGGGGCACTGGGACCGATCCGATCCGATCCGGACGGAATATTATGTTAGCCTTTATGTTCGAGCAGGATGGCATGTAATGCCTCATGTTCTTTGTATTGCACACCATTCTCGATCACGGCTAGTAGTCTCCTGTTCGGGCAGGATGACATGTAACGCCCCATGTTCTTTGCGTTGCATGCACTCTCGTTCAAAGACTACAACTCGTCCAAATGGCTTGTAGCACCATCGACCCCTTGTTTACATAGATTAAGTTATCTCGCTTAGCGACATCTGTGTGTGATTCATTCCATCAAATCAAATAATCTGAACACCTGAACAATCTAGTGTATCACACCTGAGTATTTTGAGTATATTATTTACCTGAGACAAGAACACGTTCGTAATACTAAGTTTCGCACGCGCACCCATTTCGTTTCACTTTATATATTATATGCTGGATAATGTGGTTTACCTTGGACATGGAATAACAAATGGTAAGTTGGTAAATTTTGTCGTGTTACTCCTATATCACACGGTGTACTACAACACGAGTTAGGCTTTATATCATTGCCATGAAACTAATCCTAAGGCAAGACTAGAAAGACAACAAAATAGATGGTGCACATAACTAATTAAACGTGTTTGGATTTGTTGAGCAGACGAGAAGTCTCTCCACCAGTGCATTCAATATACTGATAACCCACCATGTTGCTTGTAGGGTGCAGGAGTACCTCATTCAGTGTGGAGTTTCTTCTCATGCGTGCTAAGGCATGGAGTTCGTTCCAATGTCTTGGAGCGATACGGCTGGAGCTAAAGCACATATACATGACATAATATATTAGAACATCGCCTATGTATTAGTTGTGAGCTGCTTGGCACATTTTATTATTTTAAGAGTGAGAGAGAGCTTAAGCGACTTATAATCTTTGCCTAGCGCCGCTTGCAATACTTATTCAATATTAAAAAAGTGCATATTTTACTTCCATACATGTGTTCATTCTATGTTTTCGCTATGACTACTCTGCAAACTAGTTATCAAACATGGTTTCAAACCTGGCCTTATGCGGGCGCAACTTAGGCTCATGCGACATCACACCCAAGCGAGGACGATCCGGACCTGCCGGGTCGGGGGCGTGACACCGTCAGCAGGTAGACACTTGTGTTGCACTATCTGACTCACCTGAATTCGAGACTCATACGAACTTAGGATTGAGGTTCACATGGGGGCATAATAGATTATTTGAATTCAAGTATATTTTGGACTTAACGGTTCAATTAGTTTAATTATTGTCTATCTTAAAATCAGAGAGACCATACAGTTACTAGGCCCTAGACTTAAGGTATGTGGACCGAGGTTGACAAGCTGATTAGTGGACTGAGCCATGTTAACAAGGCTGGATCGAGTATGAGTTTAATAGACCACATGAGTAGGCCAGAGACCATTTTGGTTTAAGGCCAGGAATTGGAAAAAAAATATTAGTAGATTAATGGAATTATTGAAGGAATTGGTAATTAGTTAATTAGCAGTGGAGAGCTTGTTAGTTAATAAATGTTAACAAGTGAATAATAAATAATTTTGGTTAAAGTTTAGTTAATAAATAATTAGAAAGCCTAGTTAATAATCGATTTAGTTAATAATCCAAAATAAAAGAAAAGAAAAGAATTATGGAATAGATTCAATTTCAAAAAATTACAACTTTTTGGCTAACCAGATACTGAGGACTTGGACTTAGCCACTTTTGAGGATCCAGGAAAGTACTCTACAGTTGTGTTTCCTTAATTCATTCATGTAGTACAATTTTTATGTTGGACACGATTCAGATACGACTTGATTTGTACTTCGTGTATTTATTATTATATTTCTGGTTCTGGTACTTTGGTGGGAAAATGCTAAGTAAATATGTGACCAAACCCCACGCTAGCTAGTTCATGTGCTGAGCATAACCGCATACGACATGTGCGGTTAAGCCGTACCATTTATTCATGTACTTTATCCAGCCAGTCATATATTGAACTCAGCATTTCAATCATGCATCATAATGTTTTCCATGTACGTGTTTCAGTACTTGCATAGTTTATGGTTCATCATTTTATTTTATTTATTAGTTGCATTTATTTTTGCATATATTGTATTGATTCATAGTTGTAGTCTGTACTTTGCTCTATTTCCTGACTGGATAAGTGGCAGGTGAGTTAGAGGACTTTTGTCCCACTTTCTATGGAGCGGAGGGCACTTTAGAGATCGTTGGAGGTGCTAGCTAGGATTTAGACACTGACACTGAGATGAAGTAGATGTTAGGCTTAGTTTTAGTTATACTTGCCATTGTATTGTGAGGGATTCAGATTGGATGCCTGTATATATAGGGATAGTGCGAGATATTGCCTTTATCATTCACCGATTTTTTTTCCAGACATTTATTATAAAAGGTGTAATAATTAAAGAGTAATAAAATATGGTGGTATGTAGTGATCATATTCATGGGACCGTATCTAGTAGATGTGATGAGTAATTGATCTATTATTGGATGATTCATAAAGGTCTAGACAACTGACTACCATTGTTTATGACAGCGTAGGCTAGGTATGCTCAACCCGTACCCAATTATTTGGGAGCAGAGTATGACAAGAATGTAGAATTTTTCTATAGTCCTATATGTTCAATTTAATTATCTGTTAATTTACTTGAATTATTTTTTTATTTTATAACTGCGACCTGAATGAGAAGGACATTGATGCTGGTGGTAAAAGAAAATGTCATACTGTGTTTGATAGCAATGCACACCATCTTGAGAGAGTTATTGAGAAACCAACAACTATCATAAGACCATGGACACTCTCTCAAGTTAGAAGACGTGGAACGAGATAGACTGTCACGCTCCAGTCCCAAAATACGTAGGACTAGGAACACGTAAGCATGCCAGTCGTATGTATATGGCAACTCCAATATATGGATACCATAATACACGCGTACGCTATAATATGAATATAAACTCACATGTGGTATAAATATGGTCACAAGTCACAGACATACTAATCTCATCCACAAAACAAGTCACAGAAATGAAATAATTAACTAGAATAATGAGACTGAATAATCGGGTGGAGACAAATCCACTACCAATGACTATAACCAAAACTAAAATGAGGGAGAAGTATAAAACCACAAATATAAAATAAGGTAATGATAGAAGTGTATCAGCGAAGCGATCTATCGCTAGAGATAATCAAAGTTGCTCTGAAGTTAAGACCTCCTCGGAAGAGATAAGTAGTAAGTCCTGATCCGTGCTCCTGCGAATAATCATGAACATCTACACCTGGAAAGGGACCAGGTCCTCAGAGGGACGTAACAAGATACATAGAAGCAAGCCAATTTGAATACAGTAAACATGCATAATATTTGAAAATATATAAGTACGCTGTACAAGACAATCTATATGAATGCAAATGAGGACAACTTTTCGACGTATGGGCAAGGGTAGGCTACTCGATCTAAGCCTCACAGCTCACACACCCGTCAGGGGACATCAGAAATCGTTATACCTCGGGGGTAGCGACCAGCGCGACTCTACAGAAATCGACATACCTCGGGGGTAGCGACCAGCGTGATACACGCCCGTAGTGCGAGCTATATACTACGGTTTACCAGAGTGGTTAAAGCCCATACGCCTACCGATTGTCCTCTCATGATACTACGTGTCATGTGTGTGTCAACATATCTAATATATAATAATGACTTAAAGAAACTATACATGCAATGAATATACATAAATGCAATGAATATACAGAAATATAATAAGCATGTAAAGTACTGTAAACAATTTGGTAAAGTATCTTGCCTGGTAAGAAAGCTGCAAGGTGTAATGTCCAGGAGTCAAGCACACAGGATCAGAAACTACGGCCTCAGAATGAACGTCTCTGGATGCTGAAATAAATATCACCAACATTCCCAGAATAAGCGAGATAGCTAGAAAACACTACCCTTTCGTCCAATTTGGACACAGGGGCAAAACAGTAATTTCGGATCAAAGTAGGGTCCACATGTGGCCCACGTTGCACCGAAAAGCGTGCTAAGGGTAAAGGTCTCTAAATGGAACAAATTATAGGTTAAACTAATTCTAAATGTCAATACGAACTCAACGGTACGTCCAATTTTGGATTCCGGTGAGTCGTACACAAATTCGCCCAAAAAGTCAACCGTGGGGCCCGCAAATAGACGACTTGGTCAACTGTCTCAGAATCACGTGAAACTTGGATCACAGGACCAGCGCGATACCACGAGTCCAGTGGCGCAAGTTTTGTCGTATTCTGACGAGGGTGTACTAAATGTGCAGGGTTTTTGCAAAAGTTGCGATACAAGACATTTTTTTGCGGATACGGGCTGATTCCGACGCGCACACGCGTCCAAAACAGTTTTCGTGAAAGCCCACATGTCAGGACATACCATGCGCGCCTTTAGGTGCAATTAGTATGTGATGGGGCGGTCCCGTTTTGGCGGGGTGCGCTCCGTATCACAATTTTTAATATTTTAAAAATCAAGTTTTTTGTCGATTTGGAGGTTGAATAATTTTACACATAGAACGAATTAACAAAAACTAAAAGAACAAAAAAATTCTCGGTTATGTGGAGAAGAAAAACCCTTTTATTTGTTTTTGAAAATAATAAACAGGTTGATGGCAAATTGGGTTTGAACATGGGGTTTTGGAACCGAAATTCTGAACTGTTTTGGTTAGTTTTTCGGTCATTTTTTGGTCGATTTTTCGACCAATCCAGGGAACGAAAACTCGTCCCACTTGAATGAAAATCCTAGAGGATTACATTGCGAGCATATACGAACAAACCGCACATAAAAAGGATGCGAGATGAGAGATTTACATCACCATGAAGTAGGGGTGTTGCTGTGCACTTCGCGCGTGCGCTCGCGGGGCGGTGGACGGCGACGGACGGTGCTGGCGGCTGCTGCGACGGTCCGGCACGGGGGGGCTGCGGCGACAGTCCGGCGCGAGGCGGCGGCCTCGGCGGCGGCGGCCTCGGCGGCGGCGGCCGGGGTATTCGGTTAGGGTTTGCGTTAGGGTTTGGGTTGTTACTATATGTGTATATATATATATATATATATATATATATATATATATATATATAAAGAGAAGGAGAGAGTTGGGTGCGGAAAGGTTTGTTGTGGTTTGCTAAGGGGTGGGATTTAAACATGGAAGGGAATTAGGCGTAGGGAATTAAGACTTAGGGGTTTAATTAGATTAAGGATTTTCTTTTCTTTTCTTTTTCTTTTTTCTTTTTCGTTTTCTTTTATTTTTTATTTTTATTTTACTCTTTTCTATTTCTTTTTACTTCTTTTTGTTTTCTATTTCTTTTTGTTTTCTATTTCTTATTCTATTACTATTTTATTATTACTAATAATAATAATAATAATATCATTATTATTATTATTATTATTAATACTTATTATTATTATTATTACGCTATTTATTTATTTTCATATATATATATATTTGAGGTATAAAAATACATTTGCACCCAATTAAATCTAAAAAAAATCTAACACTCTCCCACAAGGATCCCAAATTAGTTTTGTGCAAAAATTTCTAAATGCATATTTATCTAGGTAATTAAATAAATAAATTATATTTCCTAATTAACTAACTATTATAAATAAATTCCAATAATTAATTATATATATATATATATATATATAATATTTAAAAATATGGGATTTTACATAGACTACAACTCGTTCCAAGAAACCGGTTACCAGTCCTGCTTCTTGTTCCTTCTCTGATGATGACGTACCTATTATCCAAAAAGTAGTATATGATGGTTTCATACCTTCTCATCCAGCCGAGCCAATACGTCAACACGGTTTCTCTCTATTGCCGTCGATCGAGAACAACATTGTATATCAAATATAAAATAATCCGGTAAGTTACACTTTATTATAAAATAACTTTTGTTATGAATATTTATATTCTATATTTATACTTTTATTCTATTGTTTAATTTTCAGGATAGCTCGCGTATCTTAACGGTCATCAACCACAAAAAAGTGTAATATGTAGGGGTTCGACGAAGTAGGGGAACCCGTCAATGCCAAAATCAACCTCACTGGTTTGCAAAAATTGACTAAATACTCGTATAAGATGGTGGACAATGCACTCAATCCACGTTCGTAGAGAACTGGCATCCAGAAACCAATACTTTCCCTCTCCCAGCATGGGAGGTGACGATCACACTAGATGATGTCCATCATATTTTGGGCCTTAGGGTTGATGGTCGTTCAATGATACCTGATTATTTTGAGGGCGACTTTGAGTTGTACGATGAGATTGTTGAACATGTCTCCAATTCTATTCGAGTTGAAGCTGAGAGTTTTACAACCATCCCCGACTTCAAGAAGTCGTACGGCCTTCCTTTGGAATATTTGGAGGAGACATTCAATAATTTTGACAGTAATGATAGCGACGATGATGATAGTAGCGACGATGATGATAATGACGATGCGGTTGCCCGGAGGTATATGTAGTTTATTTTAGGAGCCATCGGCATTTCGGACAAGTTCGGAACATCGATATATGTCAAATATCTATACAACTTTGCGGACCTAGCCATAATGGATGAAATATCATGGGAAAGCAATATACTAGCATATCTTTACCGCGAGCTTGGTGCGACATCTCACGTCAATTCAAAGACAATATCAGGATGCCAAACTCTACTTCATGTAAGAAAATATGTTTGTACACTTTCTATAAATAATATAAATTTTGGTTATTTAATATAATACTATTCTACGCTCTATGTACATGCATGGATATAGGAGCATTTTTTGATGCTTAAGAGGGCTACCGTTAATAGAGGTTATGATGAGCACTTGCCTAGAATGTGCAGGTAGAAGCCGGCTAAGGAAGATGCCAAACGTTCGCATACATTGGCCGTCCTACGTATTGTAATTAAAGATATAGCGCACAGAGGATGTGAAATGATACTAACTTAAATTATGACGAGCACCTTAATTTTTTTTTATCAATGTATTGTTTCGTATTAATTACTAACTTGAATTATGATCCCTGTACCATATTATAGATAGTTTGGCATCCATATTGGGATATGCGGAATAGTACTCGCCCTTTGCAACCAATCGCTCCATTTCATGGTCTGATAAGTTACCATGATATCGAGGAGCTTTACATGCCTGATAGAGTGCTTCGTCAGTTTGGCTATGTACAAACTGTACCAAAGACAATAAAATTGGTGACTGTTGTGAGAGGGACAAAATTGTTAAACTATGTCCCACCAGTGTACCACTTGGTCTCATACTTCTTCTCTTAGTGGAAACGTCATGTTATCGGTGCATCCGAACGACAACCGGTGGTTGAGATGTCAGATTGTAGCAAGGACTACATGATATACTCTACGGAGGCCAAACATGGTATGCTGTCAACCAGGTTCTTAGAGGGACGTAACAAGGTACAAGAAACAACATGCCAAAGTAAACAGTATAATGAAACCAAAATCCAGGATAAACTACTGTAACCAACTATGTGACATGTACGTGAGAGCATCACTCATACTCAGGCTAAAACCACGACAGACTCTGTGTCGAGGAACCCATAGAGGTAAGTAGTATCTCGAAGGGCTAGTACATGTGCCAAAGCTCTAGTACAGAGACTAAGGCATTCTCGAGTAACATAAGTGTGTGTGTGTGTATATATATATATATATATATATATATATATATATATAACCAAAAATTAGCCTGTAGTATGGTGTGACTCTCCCCTCCTATGTAACCTCACCTATCACATAGTAACACGCAGGGCCAAGACCTCTAACTATCACCACGAGTCATAAGTACAAGTATATAAGTATGTCTGTAAATGTCACGAAGCCTATAGTCCTACACAGAATCCTGGTACCAAGGAATACATTAAGACGAACTATGTCTTATGTAATCAATGTCAGGTGTCCTATGGTCTATCGTGCTAGTAGTGCAAGCACGTAAAATGGGATCGTGGTATCAACTCTCTAAGTGACGTTGCTCGAATCCGTGTACGACGTCGACACCCAAATCTCGTTCGAACGCTAAGCAACGTCTCACGGTCCTAGGGTGAACAAGTAAATCACAATAATGTACATACGAAAGTAAACTCAAGCAAATAATACAACAGGATCTACTACAAGTTTAACAAGGTACACTTGTCTGAATCTTTCCGATGAGTGAACAAAGATCCTGCTTCGGCAATCCCAGTCTTATCATCACATACTCCTACGAACATATGATATCTACCGATCAGTTATCATACTAAGGTATGTTACACTCAACTATTTTATAGTCATCTATTGTCAAAACTAGGTCACATGGAAACTAGTCTAGTTTTCTGTTCAAGTTGGTACTAAGCTACACCATTAATCTACCATAAATATATTCATAAAATATACTCTAATAATTCTGAAATAAATATTTAAAATATCTATAATTAATATTTAATCATTTTATGGGCATCATCTACAAGGTCTAGTCATTAGGGTCAACTAGTTGCACAACTTGTCCACTAGTAGGTTGATTGGAACAAATCGGAACGTACAAAAATATAATTTTTATAATTTGGTATAAACACAAAAAAGATGTGTAAACCCCCTCACCAAAAATAGATATTTTGTGTGTATTTTATATTATTATATTTATTATAGATATTAAATTTCTTTAGAGTATTCTCTTAGTTAATTAGAAAATAAATTTCTTGATATATTTACTTATATAAATATTTATTTAGAATTATTTTAGGTTATTTTAGATTTTTGGAGATTTTTCTAGAATTTTTGGTAATTAAAACTTAGGAAACATAAATTTCTAGGACTTCTATGATTTACTATATGATCATACTTGCATGTTGTTCCTACCAAATATTTATTTTAGTTTAAAATATTTAATTATATTTTTCTGTAATTTATTTAGAATTTTAAGAAATTTATTTAGATTTTTAAAATTATTTAGGATTTATTTGGATATATATAGTCTTAATATTAGATAGATGCTAACTTAGTGTTAATAGATATTAATAAGATTTTATAAATTATTTGTATTATCTTTAATTATATTTAAGATTATAAATTATTGAGATAAATTTAAACTCTATTTTAAATTAATTCAAATTCTAAACCTACTAGGAAAGCAACTTCATGCATATCCTATCCTTATTTAAATTCATCATAATCCTATCTAAATTAACCAATCCTTGTCGTATTTAATTAAGTAGTGTCCACAATTATAAATACCTCATCATTCATATTTTTCTTTCCCAAATTCCTCTCTTTTTCGTCCAAAAATAGCCAAAATTCGTCATAAATTTAGCCTCATTTTCTACTAGTTATGACGAATTAAAAGACGATATCTCCTAGCTTCCGACTCTAAACGCGCTCCAGTTTTTTTTGTTAGAACTATATCAAGGTTAGTTTTCTAATTATATAATTTATTTTAATAATTTCAGAACCTATTTTTCCAGAAAATTCTAAAAGTGCCAGCTATCCGAAATCAGACGCATTTTGGTATTTTCGAGATTTTGGGAAATCTCGAACTCGGAATTACAAACCGTTTGAAGTTATAGAAAGCTGACATGATGAACTTCCAGAAAAGTATTTTTACAGAATTTAAAATATAAGTTTATTCTACTATAAAATTCGTGCAACATAGACGTAAGTAGGAAACTACCGAAAACTGTCATCTGTGCGCCCTTGTGGCCATAACTCTTTACTGACTTATGATTTTATGAAACTGTCTATTCCATTATTCATGTAGCATTGAAATATATAGGATTCCATACACAAATCCAGGATTTGAGTCAGTTGACTTTTTGGTCAATGGATTGCCTCAATTTGCGTGCCACGGATCACAAATCTTTAAAGTTGACTTTCTTTGGACTAAAATTAGAACTTAACAATAAAATTAGATTATAATAAGATTAAAATACTATTTTAGGTTATTTTATTCAGAATTAAAATAGATTAAAATAGATTAAAATAGATTAAAATGGAGGAACCTATTCACCCACTTTTGTAACCTAACTTATTTAATTTATGTGACGGGTAGGTCGGACGACGCCTTGAGTTGGGACTTCATTCTTTTTCAGATCAGGCAAGATACCTTGATAAATTATTTACAGTACTTTGTATGCTATTTATATTTCTATTTATTCATTATATTTCTGTATTTTTCTTGCATGTGTAGTTTTCCTTTAGTCATTACTATGTATTAGTTATGTTGACACACACATGGCACCTAGTATCATGAGAGGACAATCATTAGGAGTATGGGCTTTTAACCACTCTGGTAAACCGTAGTATATAGCTCGCACTACGGGCGTGTGTCGCGCTGGTCGCTACCCCCGCGGTATGTTAATTTCTGGAGTCTCGCTGGTCACTACCCCCGCGGTATGTCGATTTTTGATGTCCGTTGACGGGTGTGTGAGTTGTGAGGTAGATCGAGTAGCCTACCCTTGCCCATACGTCAAAAAGTTGTCCTCATTTGCATTCATATAGATTGTCTTGTACAGCGTACTTATTTATTTTCAAATTATATGCATGTTTACTATATTCAAGTTGGCTCGCTTTCTGTATCTTGTTACGTCCCTCTGAGGACCTGGTCCTCTGCCAGGTGTATCTGTTCTTGAGTATTTACAGGAGCGCAGATTTGGATGGTTATATATGTTTCGTGGATGTCCTCTCTTCGAGCCCATGATTGTTAGCTGGTATTCCTATATGGTGTTGTTGTGTTGTATTTATTTTGTGTTTACTTTTCCATTCGAGTTGGTAGTAGATTTGTTTCCATTCAACTATCATCCTTAGATACTTATGTTGAGATCTAGTTATATAGATGCTGGTTATTCATTTATATTGATTTTCTGTGGATGAGATTTAGATTGTACCCGGTGACTTATGACACATGTTTATACCACTTGTGGATTTTATATTCATATTACAGCGTACGTATGGGTTTGGTTTCCATATATTGGAGTTGCCATATACATGCGGCTGGCATGCTTACGTGTCCTAGTCTTACGTATTTTGGGACTGGGGCGTGATATATTTTTGTGGTGGCCCATGCAGGTCCAGAACATATTGTCTCGGTTACATCACTGTACTGAGCAAGCATGCGCATAGGATTAGAATATTGGATCCCATCCACTTATTTATCACCTCCCTTAATTTCGTTTTGCATTCTCATTTGATTGCTTGTATTGCATCTTTCTTGATCCCTTCTTAACGTCGATCTTCTCTCGTGCTTGATAGAGGTTAGGAAGATGACTTATACTAGGTATATACCCTCTAGTATTCAATAACACTATTAGTTAAATTATTGTAAGTTAGATAGTATGTCTCATAACCTAGTAACACATAGTCCTATTGCCCCATTAATGAAGTATAATTGAATGACACCAGCTATAGACTTGCATAAAAAGATAGTGTTTATCCAGACTATAGAACTTTAGTGTTATTATGGACTGTAGAACTTAGAGGCCCATACACTCATTTGGTTGACTTTAGACAAGAAATTAGTATGGAAATTGTAGAGGCACAACACCGATCTTCTTGGTGAACTTAGATTATTCAGTACCTTCCTCCATCATAATCAAGCGTACTTATATTTTTACTACCTCGACTGTAAACTCCCTCACCCAAAATAGATATTTTGTGTATATTTTATATTATTATAGATATTGAATTTCTTTAGAGTATTCTGTTATTTAATTAGCAAATGAATTTCTCGATATATTTACTTATAAAAATATTTATTTAGAATCATTTTTAGGCTATTTTAGATTTTTGGAGATTCCTCTAGAATTTTTTGGGTAATTAAAACATAGAAAACGTAAAGTTTTAGGACTTTCATAATTTACTATGAGACCATACTTGCATATTGTTACTACCAAATATTTATTTTAGTTTAAAATATTTAATTATATTTTTCTATAATTTATTTAAAATTTTAAGAAATTTATTTAGATTTTTAAAATTATTTAGGATTTATTTGGATATATATAGTCTTAATATTAGATAGAGGCTAATTTAGTGTTAATAGATATTAATAAGATTTTATAAATTATTTGTATTATCTTTAATTATATTCAAGATTATAAATTATTGAGATAGATTCAAACTCTACTTTAAATTAATTCAAATCCTGAACCTACTAGGAAAGCAACTTAATGTATATCATATCCTTATTTAAATTCATCATAATCCTATCCAAATTAACCAATCCTAGTTATATTTAATTAAATAGTGTCCACCATTATAAATACCTCCTCCTTCATATTTTTCTTCCCCAAATTCCTCTCTTTTTTGTCCAAAAAATAGTCAAAATTCGTCATAAATTCAGTCTCATTTTCTACTAGTTATGACGAATTAAAAAGATGATATCTCCTAGCTCCGGACTCCAAACGCGCTCAAGTTTTTTTTGTTAGAACGATAATGAGGTTAGCTTTCTGATTATATAAATTATTTTTCTAAATTATGAGTATTAAATTCTGTAAAATTCGTAGAGCACAGCATATCCGAAAATAGATATGTTTTGATGTTTTCGCGATTCCGGGAGAACAAGGAATCAGAATCATGAACCGTTTAAAGTTTCGGAAAGCTAATATCGAGATCATCGACATATATTTTTCCCAGAATTTATTTCGAAGTATTTATATACTATTAATTCTGTAGAACTTTTAGGTTAGAATTTAACCATCGGTGCACAATACAAAATTTGTATGTGCCATAATTCTCAAACAAATTTGAATTCGGACGAGCTGTAAATTTCAGTATGTTTTTGATGCTGAAATCTACAGGAAATTATGCATAAAAGTCAAGTTTGTATCGGTTGACTTTTCGGTCAACAGACTGCCTCGATTTGTGTGCCATGAGTCTCGAGTTGATAAAATTCAGTTTCTTTGGACAAAATTTAGGAATTAACATAAAAATCAGAATAATAAGATTAAAATAGGATTTTAGAGTAATTATTCCAGAATTAAATAAATTAAAATAAATTATCTTTTGACGTGATAAATTTGTAATACATAGGCTATTTGGACTGTGACTTGGACTCTGATTCATACCAGCAGCAGGACCCCAGGCAAGATACCTTGCCAAATTATTTACAGTACTTTGCATGCTATTTATATTTTTTTTTATTTATTTCATTTCTGTATAGTTCTTGCATGTGTAGTTTTTCTCCAGTCATTACTATGTATTAGATATGTTGACACACACATGGCACATAGTATCATAGAGGACAATCATTAGGCGTATGGGCTTTTAACCACTCTGGTAAACCGTAGTATATAGCTCGCACTACGGGCGTGTGTCGCGCTGGTCGCTACCCCCGCGGTATGTCGATTTCTGGAGTCTCGCTGGTCGCTACCCCTGCGGTATGTCGATTTCTGATGTCCACTGACGTGTGTGTGAGTTGTGAGATAGATCGAGTAGCCTATCCTTGCCCATACGTCGAAAAGTTGTCCTCATTTGCATTCATATAGATTGTCATGTACAGCGTACTTATCTATTTTTAAACCATATGCATGTTTACTGTATTCAAATTGGCTCGTATTTTCTGTATCTTGTTACGTCCCTCTGAGGACCTGGTCCGCTGTCAGGTGTATCTTTCCTTGAGTATTTGCAGGAGCGCAGATTTGGATGGTTACATGTGATCCGAGGATGTCTTCTCTTCGAGCTGTGATGGATAGCTGGTATTCTTATATTGTGTTATGGTGTTGTACTCATATTGTATTTACCTTTCCTATTCGAGTTGGTAGTGGATTTGTTTCCATCCAACTATCATCCTTAGATACTTCTTATTGAGATCTAGTTTCATAGATACTGGTTATTTATTTCTATATGATTTTAGTGGATGAGATTTAGATTTTACCCTGTGACTTGTATTATATTTTATACCACTTGTGGATTTTATATTCATATTACAGCGTACGTATGGATTTGGTTTTCATATATTGGAGTTGCCATATCCATGCGGCTGGCATGTTTACGTGTCCTAGTCCTACGTATTTTTGGGACTGGGGCGTGACATCGACTTATGCTGCTATTATAGCCTAGTTTTGCAAGCTTATTCTTTTATTAAGCTTGTTCATGATATATGTATTATTGGGGGCCCACTCTAATACATTATCTAAATCAGAATCGGTCTATTATGGTCTGATCAACCGTAGTGCACTTAGTTCGCTCTTTGTATCACTACTTTATGTGGATTGAGATATAGTTGACTCAACTTGTTAGACGAATATACTTGCCCTCTAGACTGGTCAGAGCATATCATGTCAGGTACATAACTGTTATGATATGAACATGCATATAGGAATTTACCTAAATAAGATTTCAATCCACAACTGCCTTGGCAACTCCCTTTCAAAATTTTTTAATCCCTTCGAATCTCGTACTTGTATTATATCACCTCCTCCTTGAACTCTTTATTATTATTTTTCGTCTTTCCCTATTTCGGAAAGACGAACGTTCGTGCTTAGTATAAGTTTGATACACGAATAGTACTAGATATACTCCATAGGCCAAGCACTCATGATGACAAACAAGAGAGCACGGCCACAAGAAGCCGTAGATACAGGTACGGCCTTAGTTATATGTGTCATTGCGTACTCATGACCTCCTTTACGACACGAGATCTTAGGTGCATAGTAGACGTAGAATTATATAGGTGTTGGTTTAGCAGTTATGAGGATATACTGATATTTTACCCAGATGGCATACACACGATGCTAATAGATGATGCGAGTAGCAGTAGTAGTATTCTTTTTCTATCACCATCTTGCCCCCCTTGGGTGGCTCATCTTTTCTTCTCTATCCATTCATTATCTCATGCTTAATTCTCCCTATCGTAGTTACGTCTTTTTCGTGCCAACATGAATTGTTGGTCTACTTCAACCTCACCCTTATTTTGTTAGTTAAAAATATAAATGGTTTAGTAGATGATTAATAACTAAAGGATGAGTTCTTAATAATAACCCTTATGTATATGACCTATAGCAATATCTGTATCCTCTTATTATTTTAAAAACCATGTATAGCATCCCTTAGGCTAATAGGAATTTGTTAGACTGTTTGAACTAGTTTATACTTTTTATAGTTTTATAAGTTAGTTAAGACTTTAACTGTTGCCCAAAAACTTAGACTATGCCTAGGAAGAAATTGAAGGCACTTGTTACGAACTGAAAACTATGACAAATCGCTGGCAAAGTAGCGACAACTACAGCTAGACCGTTGTAGTAAAGTAGTCAAAGTATTTGCAGACATATTGGTCAGGTGGCATGGCAGTATTAGACTACGATACTTGACGATTACAAAGAAAAATCATGGTTGTGAGATTCAAGACAAGTACCCCAAGATTCTCGACCCAATAAATATATTTGTCTTACAACCTAGCCAATAGCCTCAAGAGACTGTGACTACTAGTATAACTTTTGTAAGTTGGGTAGTATAGACGAGTTAGAGGATAATAGGATAGTGTATGGACAATAAATGAGAAGTGTTAGAATGACAGACCGTGACTTTTAGGAAGCACTGCTGGATAGCTATGTAGTGTAATAGCTATAGTGATTATTAAGAATATGGAATAGTATCAATTTCGAGAACGAAATTTTTGTAAGTTGGGTAGATTGTAAACCCCCTCACCAAAAATAGATATTTTGTGTGTATTTTATATTATTATATTTATTATAGATATTAAATTTCTTTAGAGTATTCTCTTAGTTAATTAGAAAATAAATTTCTTGATATATTTACTTATATAAATATTTATTTAGAATTATTTTAGGTTATTTTAGATTTTTGGAGATTTTTCTAGAATTTTTGGTAATTAAAACTTAGGAAACATAAATTTCTAGGACTTCTATGATTTACTATATGATCATACTTGCATGTTGTTCCTACCAAATATTTATTTTAGTTTAAAATATTTAATTATATTTTTCTGTAATTTATTTAGAATTTTAAAAAATTTATTTAGATTTTTAAAATTATTTAGGATTTATTTGGATATATATAGTCTTAATATTAGATAGATGCTAACTTAGTGTTAATAGATATTAATAAGATTTTATAAATTATTTGTATTATCTTTAATTATATTTAAGATTATAAATTATTGAGATAAATTCAAACTCTATTTTAAATTAATTCAAATTCTAAATCTACTAGGAAAGCAACTTCATGCATATCCTATCCTTATTTAAATTCATCATAATCCTATCCAAATTAACTAATCCTAGTCGTATTTAATTAAGTAGTGTCCACCATTATAAATACCTCATCATTCATATTTTTCTTCCCCAAATTCCTCTCTTTTTGGTCCAAAAATAGCCAAAATTCGTCATAAATTCAGCCTCATTTTCTACTAGTTATGACGAATTAAAAGACGATATCTCCTAGCTCCGGACTCCAAACGCGCTCCAGTTTTTTTTGTTAGAACTATATCAAGGTTAGTTTTCTAATTATATAATTTATTTTAATAATTTCAGAACCTATTTTTCCAGAAAATTCTAAAAGTGACAGCTATCCGAAATCAGACGCGTTTTGGTATTTTCGAGATTTTGGGAGATCCCGAACTCGGAATTACAAACCGTTTGAAGTTTCGGAAAGCTGACATGATGAAATTCCAGAAAAGTATTTTTACAGAATTTAAAATATAATTTTATTCTACTATAAAATTCGTGCAACATAGACGTAAGTAAAAAACTACCGAAAACTGTCATCTGTGCGCCCTTGTGGCCATAACTCTTTACTGACTTATGATTTTATGAAACCGTCTATTTTAGTATTCATGTAGCATTGAAATATATAGGATTCCATACACAAATCCAGGATTTGAGTCAGTTGATTTTTTGGTCAACGGATTGCCTCAATTTGCGTGCCACGGATCACAAATCCTTAAAGTTGACTTTCTTTGGACCAAAATTAGAAATTAACAATAAAATCAGATTATAATAAGATTAAAATACTATTTTAGGTTATTTTATTCAAAATTAAAATAGATTAAAATAGATTAAAATAGAGGAACCTATTCACCCACTTTTGTAACCTAACTTATTTAATTTATGTGACGAGTAGGTCGGACGACGCCTTGAGTTGGGACTTCATTCTTTTTCAGATCAGGCAAGATACCTTGCCAAATTATTTACAGTACTTTGTATGCTATTTATATTTCTGTTTATTCATTGCATTTTTGTATTTTTTTTGCATGTGTAGTTTTTCTTTAGTCATTACTATGTATTAGTTATGTTGACACACACATGGCACCTAGTATCATGAGAGGACAATCATTAGGCGTATGGGCTTTTAACCACTCTGGTAAACCATAGTATATAGCTCACACTACGGACGTGTGTCGCGCTGGTCGCTACCCCCACGGTATGTCGATTTCTGGAGTCTCGCTGGTCGCTACCCCCGCGGTATGTCGATTTCTGATGTCCATTGACGGGTGTGTGAGTTGTGAGGTAGATCGAGTAGCCTACCCTTGCCCATAAGTCAAAAAGTTGTCCTCATTTGCATTCATATAGATTTTCTTGTACATCGTACTTATTTATTTTCAAATTATATGCATGTTTACTGTATTCAAGTTGGCTCGCTTTCTGTATCTTGTTACGTCCCTCTGAGGACCTGGTCCTCTGCCAGGTGTATCTGTTCTTGAGTATTTACAGGAGCGCGGATTTGGATGGTTATATATGTTTCGTGGATGTTCTCTCTTCGAGTCCGTGATTGTTAGCTAGTATTCCTATATGGTGTTATTGTGTTGTACTTATTTTGTGTTTACTTTTCCATTCGAGTTGGTAGTAGATTTGTTTCCATCCAACTATCATCCTTAGATACTTATGTTGAGATCTAGTTATATAGATGCTGGTTATTCATTTATATTGATTTTCTGTGGATGAGATTTAGATTGTACCCGGTGACTTGTGACACATGTTTATACCACTTGTGGATTTTATATTCATATTACAGCGTACGTATGGGTTTGGTTTTCATATATTGGAGTTGCCATATCCATGCGGCTGGCATGCTTACGTGTCCTAGTCCTACGTATTTTGGGACTGGGACGTGACAAGATGTAATCCAGAGGTCTCTAACATGGGACACATGATTTTAAACATTGAAAAATAATATATCAAGTTGGTGGTCTCACAAGTTAAAGTTACAAATCGGATTCATGAGTTTTTCGATGTTCAATGAGTTGTCCTACAAAAATGGATGCACAAATATGTATAAAACTTAGCAAGATTGATATATAGAATATTAGAGTAATAGAGGGATATGTTAGGAACATTAACAAGTATTTATTTGTTGTCGTGGCGCATCGCAAAGCGGTATAAACAGCGGTGCACAAAAACCGGTTCAACTTGGACCAATCTTCGTAAAACGCTTGCCACTGGAAAACGGTTGCGATCCAGGTGCTGGGAAAAATATGTAAGGTAGATGACACATAGGGGTACTCGTTAGAGTCACTTTGGTAGAGGTTTTGGGGATGTGGAGGTGTTGGAGTGGCCTGAGAAAGGAATATACTGAATTCGGATTCAGCATGTACACTTCTAGTAGAGGGGCTATTTTAAGAAAGTTAGAGTGAGTTTTGATGGAAAGTTTATGAAGAAATATTTAGAACAGGGAGAAGAAGAAGCATACTGAATTTGAGAGAAATATACTTACTCTGGAGGGAGATATGGCCAGATTGGTGGGGTGTTGCTAAATTCAGATTCAGCCCGGGTAGCGTGGAAAGATGATGGTGTGGAGGGAAATGGAGAAAGATTTTGGAGATGGTTTGTGAAGAGAAAATGTGAGGAAGAGAGTTATAAAGAAGTTTTTTTAGGTGTTATGAGGTAAGAAGGTGAGGAGAAGTCTATAGGTGGCCATCCATTAAGGGGCAGATGAAGAGTTGAGAGGGGGGTAATGGTTGGGGAGTTTTTGTAAGTTATGGAAAAAGGGAATGGTTAAGGGTGCTTGGGATTTATGGAAGATGAATAAGTGGAGAGGGTTGGATGCCTATTTAGTGTACTTGACCACACTTGAGTCCAACCTAAAGTGGTTAAGTGGTGAGGTGCATAGTTGGGTCAAATCCAAAGTGTGTATAGCTAAAATTATTTTCTAATGTATTAAGTTTGAGAGTGTGAGTGGAATATCACGATGTTTGGTGTTTTGTAGAGATAACAATGATACATAATGTTTGGCATCAACCATGCGGGGGTTTGAAAATGTTTGGGTTGAGTTATGTTGGTGCAAATGGGTCAATTTGGTCTAGTGTGTCTAATCAAAGTGTTATATATATATAAAAGAATTTTAAAAATTAATTTTGTAACTTATTTAACTAAATAAAATAATAAAAATAATTATAAAATACCAAATTATCCTTATACTAAAATAAGGGGGCTTACAATCTACCCAACTTATAAAAATTGTCTTTAAAATTTAAATAAACATGATAGAAAAGAGTAAGAGGATTCATTATGGAAGAATGATGAATACGACTTATCGTATCGAGTTTCTCGATAAAAATAAAGCACGATCTAAAGATAAGGATTACAAACTGGTAGAAAAGAATTTAAGTACGCAAGGTCATACCTTGGTTCTCGAAAGTTGGGGGACACAGTTATAAATGGGATCCTAGTTTGATGTCACATTATAAGAGTGGGGATACCCTCAATTCCAGTCACTTCCCAACTTATAGAGATTAAGTTGGTAGTGAAAATTCTTGCCATGATCATATTTACAAGGGTCGTAGAAAGTCTATCTTTAAGACAAGGATACGATATGATGAGGCTTTTGTGACTGTAGTCATAGACTATCAAAGAAAATCTAGGTACAACCATAGTGCTATTGAGTCAATAACTTTATAAGAGAAATTACTACACATCCAATACTGCTCTTGTATAGGTCAAAATTCTACAAGGCAGAAGAAAGGACTAAGTCGGATCTAACTAAGGCAAGGTTGTATCGAGGCTTCGATCATCGATGGACATTGATGACAAAGAGACCAAAATCGAGGGAATCATGAGATGAAGGAATTTCAGACCATGATAAGAAGAAATTATGATAAGTCTACATGGTTGATTAAGGCACGATTAGGCAGGTATTTGGATAATCAAGTCATGGTGACTAGATCAAGGGGATTAGAGTAGACAAGCACCAATACCTATGGTGATATGGATATTAACACAATGAATGGTACCAACTAAGGGATTAATTTTGTAATTAAGGTACAACTAGGGAAAGATGAAGGATCTACTCATTTGGATAATTAAAAGGCTTGTTGCTGCAAAAGAAAGAGGCTTATAATCGTAAAACAATATAGAAATTATTAATAGGAAGGATAGGAATACAGTCGATAAAGTAATACACCAAATTCTTGATCTCGATACTATACTTCCTATAAATTTTATTCTATATAACCTCACCTATACTATTGGCAACCCACTTCTAGCTATAGATAAGTACCATATATTCCTTATAACTTTGCCTAACTCGTATATTCCTAACTTAGTACGTAAGGCTCAAGGCTAAACTAAGCAGGTACTCAGGTCTATTACTCATGGCATACTATTTACTACTGACACTCTTCAAATCAAAATTGGGATTGGTCATTCCATTACTAGTCTAACCTTCAATTGGAATATCTATATATTCTCATGCAACTTACACCTTCTATTACCTATCCCTCTGTACCATTGTTCTTCTAGTTTATACTATCTTTCTCATAGAAGTCCTCTTGGCTAGGTTACTACCCTACAACACAAGCATCAAGTCATGATCATCTCTTCTAAGTGATAATTTCATCAAACTCCATAAAATGGTAAGATTCTACACAGGCTTAGGTCTAATCTTAACTACAAGGTTTGTCAAGCTATTTTATTCATTATGAGAATCTCAAAGCAGATCTTCTAAAGTCTTCCTTAAGGTTGGTCCTATTGGTTTATGGGGCTACACATATTCTAAGGTTTAACTGGGTATCCTCTCAATAGTTACCATAATCATCTCAGTCATTGTGGAAACTCGATGTCTATCCTGACCATTATTGATGATTGGTAAAGGTTCTTGTCCAACACTAATTGCTGGTGGGAGTTCTAATATCTATTTGATAAGGAAAAGTTCTATGTTAAGGCTAATCCTTACATATAAATTCAAGCTATCCTCTCGTTCTAGTAGTCTACCTAGTACATGCATCTATTTTACCCATTTCTAACATAGATAACCCTTCCTATGAATTATTCTACCAACCCTGCTTATATAAATATATAATTAAAAGTCAAGCACGAGTGTTCGTCCTTCCGAAATAAGAAAGAACGAGATTCAAATGATAGGGAGTTCAATAAGGGTATCATAAAATATAATTTTTGAGGTTCAAAGGCGATAATTAGAAATCAAAAGAAGGTTCAAAGCAATTGTGGATTGAGATCCTAACAAACATATCCTAGTGCAGGCTCGCTCGGTACAATAACATAACCGAACAATTTAATCGTGACCTGCATGGACCACCACAAAAATATGTCATGCCCCAGTCCCAAAATACGTAGGACTTGAAATACGTAACATGCCAGCTACGCATTCGACCAAACTCTGGTCCTACTCGAATACGTATAAGCTGTAATATAATGGTCACTATATCTAAATAAAACAGTAAATATATCTATGTCTCAATCCATAATGAACATAATACATCAAGAATAAGCTACATGTGTTAAAGTCGGCCGCCTAGAAACACACAAGCTCGAATAGACTCAAGAAAGAATAAGAGTCTATAAAACTAAGCTATATAAGCAGATAAAAGAACAACATGAAGAATAACCATAAGTACGGTAAAAATGAGATAAGTATCTGGTACCAATGCCCGCATGACAAGGCGATAAGCATAAGCAATTCCAGAAAGGCTCCATAATCACATATGCTGCAAAACTGGCAAGGGACCAGGTCCTCAGAGGGACGTAACAATGTACAAGAAATAATATGCCAAAGTAAATAGTATAATAAAACCGAGCATCACTCATACTCAGGCTGAAACTACGACAGGCTTTGTGTAGAGGAAACCATAGCGGCAAGTAGTATATCTAAGGGCCAGTACATGTGCCAAAGCTCTGGTACAAAGACTAAGGCACTCTCGAGTAACATAAGTATATATATATATATATATATATATATATATATATATATATATATATATATATATATATATATATATATATAAAACCAAAAATTAGCCTGTAGTATGGTGTGACTCTCCCCTCCCATGTAACCTCACATATCACATAGTAACACGCAGGGCCAAGACCTCTAACTATCACCATAAGTCATAAGTACAAGTATATAAGTATGTCTGTAAACGTCACGAAGCCTATAGTCCTACACAGAATCCTGGTACCAAGGAATACATCAAGACGAACTATGTCTCAAGTAATCAGTATCAGGTGTCCTATAGTCTGTCGTGTTAGTAGTGCAAGCACGTAAAATAAGATCGTGGTATCAACTCTCTAAGTGACGTTGCTCGACTCCGCGTACAGCGTCGATATCCGAATCTCGTTCGGACGCTAAGAAATGTCTCACGGCCCTAGGGTGAACAAGTAAATCATAAGAATGTACATATGAAAGTAAACTCAAGCAAATAATACAACATGATCTACTGCAAGTTTGGCAATGTACACTTGCCTGAATCTTTTCGATGAGTGAACAAAGATCCTGCTTCGGCAATCCCAGTCATATCGTCACGTACTCCTACAAACATATGATATCTACCGATCAGTTATCATACTAAGGTATGTTACACTCAACTATTTCATAGTCATCTATGGTCAAAACTATGTCACATGGCAACTAGTCTAGTTTTAGGATCAAGTTGGTACTAAGCTACACCATTAATCTACCATAAATATATTCATAAAATATACTCTAATAATTCTGGAATAAATATTTAAAATATCTATAATTAAGATTTAATCATTTTATGGGCATCATGTACAGGGTCTAGTCACTAGGGTCAACTAGTTGCACAACTTGTCCACTAGTAGGTTGATTGAAACAAATCGGTACATACAAAATATATGATTTTTATAATTTGATATAAATATGAAAAATATGTAATCCAGAGGTCTCTAACATGGGACACATGATTTTAAACATTGAAAAATAATATATCAAGTTGGTGGTCTCACAAGTTAAAGTTACAAATCGGATTCATGAGTTTTTCGATGTTCAATGAGTTGTCCTACGAAAATGGATGCACAAATATGTATAAAACTTAGCAAGATTGATATATAGAATATTGGAGTGCTAGAGGGATGTGTTAGGAACATTATAAAGTATTTATTTGCTGTCTTGGCGCGTCACAAAGTGGTGCAAACATCGGTGCACGAAAACTGGTTCAGCCTGGACCAATCTTCGTAAAACGCTCGCCACTGGCAAACGGTTGCGATCCAGGTGCTGTGACAAATATGGAAGGTAGATGACATATAAGGGTACGCGTTAGAGTCATTGTGGTAGAGGTTTTGGGGCTGTGGAGGTGCTGGAGTCTCCTGAGAAGGGAATAGACTGAATTCAGATTTAGCCTGGACACTTTTGGTAGAGGGGCTATTTTGAGAAAGTTAGAGTGAGTTTTGATGGAAAGTTTATAAAGAGAAAGTGTTTAAAACAGGGAGAAGAAAAAGCATATTGAATTTGAGAGAAAGATACTTACTCTGGAGGGAGATATGGCCGGATTGGTGGGGTGTTGCTAAATTCGAATTCAGTCTTGGAAGGGTGGAAAGATAGTGGTGTGGAGGGAAATGGAGAAAGATTTTGGAGATGGTTTGTGAAGAGAAAATGTGAGAAATAGAGTTAGAAAGAAGTTTTGTTCAGGTGTTATGAGGTAATAAGGTGAGGAGAAGTCTATAGGTGGCCAGACATTAAGAGGGAGATGAAGGATTGAGAGGAGAGTAATGGTTGAGAAGTTTTTGAAAGTTATGGAAAGTGAATGGTTAAGGGTGCTTGGGAGTTATGGAAGATGAATAAGTGGAGTGGGTTGGCTGCCCATTTAGTGTACTTGACCACACTTGAGTCCAACCTAAAGTGGTTAAGTGGTGAGGTGCATAGTTAGGTCAAATCCAAAGTGTGTATAGCTGAAATTATTTTCTAATGTGTTAAGTTTGAGAGTTGAGTGGAATATCATGATGTTTGGTGTTTTGTAGAGATGACAATGGTACATAATGTTTGGCATGAACCATGCGGGGGTTTGAAAATATTTGGGTTGAGCTATGTTGGTGCAAATGGGTCAATTTGGTCTAATGTGTCTAATATATATATATATATATATATATATATATATATATATATATATAAAAGGATTTTAAAAATTAATTTTGTAACTTATTTAACTAAATAAAATAATAAAAATAATTGTAAAATACCAAATTATCCTTATACTAAAATGAGGGGGATTACATATGCGGTAGCAAGGACTACATGACATACTCTGCGGAGGCCGGACATGGTATGGTGTTGAACCCTAATAATTGAAATTGGTGATGCTTAATTGTTGAATTATAAGGTTTCGATTTGTTTATTAAAGTTGTTGTTGTTTTTTGTGTGCTTCTCATACAGACTAAGAAAGCCAAGAAGTTAGAGAGAAGTCTTGTCAGTTGTAAGGACAAAAACTATGTTGAAATTGATAAACAGTTGCAGAACATCGATAACCCTACTGATTTTTCGTTCCTCTAAGATAGAAAATGACGTACAAAGAGTCGTCATGATAACATTCCGAATAAAACCGTACCCAACTGGTACCCGGTTCACATCTGTGGTCCATAAGGCCATCAACCCAAGTCCTCAAACCCTAAATGGAGGATTTTTCCTTAAAATTCATCTCCAACCCATTCTAAAAATGAGAGAATTTTCTCAAATTTTTTGAGGGAAGAACTCTCTTGAGGAGAGAGGGAGAAAAAAATACTCAAATTTGAGGATCTACTATTCATGACATTTTTGCCCTCCAAGTTTTAGCTAATTACTAATATATCCTACATATGTTAAACACTAAACTTAATTAACTTACCATATTTTTCTAATTTATAATTTAAAAAATAGAATAATTATACTATTAAAATATTCTTGTTGAGATCTTCATTTGATTATATTGAATATATTTGTTATTAGTATTTTACATTAGATTCATTTGATTAATAAAATAATATTTAAATAATTTGGCAGAAATTAATAAAATAACATCAAACTTTCTAAAATTAAAATACATTGACTTAAAAAAATATAAACAAGTACATCGAAATTTTAAATAACGCAACCAACAATATTAAATAATATAACCTTAATGTTATATTAAAAAATATAAATAAGTACATCAAAATTTAAAATAACGCAACCAACAATATTAAATAATATAACGTTAATGTTATATTAAAAAAATATAAACATGTACATCAAAATTTTAAATAATATTAAATAATATAATATTATCTCGGTAAATAATATTAATAATATAACCTTAATGTATATGATTATATTAAATAGTTGTAAAAAATAAATTTATGTAAACATAAATAATAATTGTTTATTGTTTGATGATTGATGGATTAATAATATAACGTTAATGTTATATTAAAAAAATATAAATATGTACATCAAAATTTTAAATAATATTAAATAATATAATATTATTTCGATAAATAATATTAATGTATATGATTATATAAAATAGTTGAAAATTTTAAGAATAGTATAATATAGAATTTTTTTTTTTTGAGTTCTATAATTGAGAGGGAACTGGGTTGGAGATCGCCTAAACCCAAACATATTTCAGCGGCAGCTAAGCTATTTCTTAGGGTTTTAGAAGAAGAAGAAGAAGAAGAAGAAGAAGAACAAAGAAAGAATGGTTCGAAGCCTGAAGAATATCCAAAGAATCAAAAGAAAGAATAGGGGATAGAAGAAAGGAGGAGGAGAGACTTCTTCTTCCTCCTCCGTCCCCTCCGCTCCAACAAAGGTGACGCCTTTTTTCCTTCCAAAATTTCCCAAAATTTGATATATCATTTTGCAAATTTTTATATATATATATTTTTGCGCGCGTGTGAATACTGTAAATAAATGAATAAATTGATAGGTATGGCAACCGGGGGTTGATAAATTGGAAGAGGGGGAGGAGCTCCAGTTCGACCCCTCCGCCTACAACTACCTCCGCGGATTCAGCATCGGATGGCCGTGCCTCAGGTTGGGAGTCGATACATTTTGTTCCCTTTTTTTTAGCATTTTATGTATTTTGTTGAGTTAGTAATTCTATTGCTTTGTCAGCTTCGACATCGTGCACGACATGCTGGGATTGGTGCGGACGGAGTTCCCGCAAATGGTGCACGGCGTCGCCGGGACTCAGGTTGCCCCTTTTTCTGCCGTCTAGATATGTATATGCACATTGGAAGTGGATAGATTTGTCAACTTGGTAATTAGTTTTAGCTTTCGGTGTCGCGTGAACGTCGGTACGGCGATCGGACATAACATATGATTTATTAGGTGAAAACAGTTGAATTGTAATAATTTGAAATGGTTAAATTTGTCAACTTGGTAATTGGATTTAACATTTGATATTTCACAAACACAACTCCGCCATGATGCAATTCAGGCGCTACACGATGACAATATGGACATGGACATACACAAGTCCGATAAGTGTTTGATGCGACAAGGATAGAAGATTGAATTTTGGGGTGTGTTTACAAAAGAGTTCTATTGGCTATGCCTTTGGATCTCTTCAACTTTGATGGGTAATTGATTTCTGTATATGATTTATTAGGTGAAAACACTTGAAGCATGCAGTTGTGTATTTTCAAACATTGTATGGTAACGAGCTCGAAGAATTTATACCGACCAACTAAGATGTCCTTTTTTACTGCCTTAGTACAAGTTATTTTATACTTTCCCTTGTGATTGGAGCTCCTTCAACTTGGATCCTATCCCTCTACAGCATGTCTAATGTTTATCTCTTTCTCGCTTTATCAATAACAAATTATGACAACTAAAACTATTTTACTTTGTTCTACCAGTGATGTGATGATTTGGTTTACCATTTGTAAAGCATTTGAGGCTTATTTTCTGCTTCTGTTTACTTTAGATCATTTTATTGTCATGGATTTAGGAATGGCCATCAAAGTTCAAGGGAAAAAAAGCACAAATGCTTGTAGTTATTGTATTTGTTACTATCTACAAGAGAGGATTAGCTTCGACATTTCTGGTGGACTATAGTGCTTCCTTAATGGATTGCCTTGCATGAATATATCGTTTCTTGTAGGCGGAACAAGCAGCGTGGAATCATATTGGAATATTCAAGCTCTCCAACATTTCTGGGAAAAAGCGTGAGGTATTGCCTACTTCAACCAAAAACAATGAGTCATATGGAGGACAGCGATAGCAGCAGCGATGAGGATGATGAAGAAGCAGGTGAATCTGCACTGCCTATTTTACAGGTAAGAATGGTGGCATCCTTTTAGAGGTTTGGTTTCTTTTGTTCTCGTCCATTTTCTCTCACATTTGGCTTGAAGCAATAGTGATGTTTGCTATGTTATATATAATAGTTGCAAAAAGTGGCACACCAAGGATGCATAAATCGGATACGCTTGATGACTCAAAGACCTCATATATGTGCTACATGGGCTTACACTGGCCATGTCCAGGTTTGAAATCCTTTTCTCTATTATTGTTTTTAATGTAATTCTATTGGCTATGCGGTATACAACAATGTATTGAAGTTTTAGGGGGGAAAAGGCAATTGCCACGCAGTAGTATTTCTGATTAAGTTAGTGCTCCCAATGAACAGGTGTGGGACTTTAGCTCCTTCCTAAATGCTTTAGCAGAATCTGAAACAGATACCAGCAGGGGAGGTAATAGCATACACAATCAAGCTCCAATTATGAAATTTGGTGGACACAAAGATGAAGGCTATGCAATAGACTGAAGTCCAGTTGTTCCTGGAAGGCTTGTATCTGGTAAGATTATACATGAAACCAGTGAGATGATAAATTATTTTCTTTGATTGCTACTATTGAGAATACATTCCAATGTAATAATGACTATTCCATATGTGTATCTAGCAAGGTTCAAAGTATCGGCCGATACCGATACGTATCGGCCGTATCGGATCGGATCTGAGCCTACCCGATACGATACTCACGAAAAATATCGGTATCGGCCGATATTTGGTGGAAATGTATTGTATCGGGTTGTATCGGTCCGATACGAGCCGATACAGACCGACACGACCCGATACAAACCTAAATTCTACTGGAGATTGGAATCCTCGCCGACCAAAAACAAAAGCATATCAAATGATTTTCGACCAAAACAAAAGCAAATCTAATCCAAAAATCAGCATCCAATAAAGCAAATAATGCTTTGCAGACGACGTTAAATCCAATAATTGAAGAAAAATATCAGTGCAATCAAAAAGTTCTATAAATACTCGATCATTTGCCTAAAATAACACACAACAAACAACAAACCCTAATTTACAAACAGAGAAGAAGTCCAGAAAGTCTAACCTTTTCCAGGTAGCCAATTCCTCTCCAGTCGAGCTCGTCCTTGGCCTCCTCCGCCGCCTCCACCGCGGCTCGAGAAGTCTTCCTCCGCCTCCACCGCGGCTCGAGAAGTTCTCCTCCGTCCTTGGCTCGAGCGGTGGAGGCGAGTGGAGACGTTCCCCGGCGAGTGGAGGCCTTCCCCGGCGAGTGGAGGCGAGTGGAGGCGGAGAGAGAGGCGAGAAAAAACATTCGGCCGAATGAAATTCTCTCTCCGCCCGAGTTTTGTTCAAGTTTTTTAAAAAAAAAAGCCACGTCAGCATCCATAATTACTTAGAAACGAATCACAACCGTCCATTTCGCCACGTCAGCGATCCAGCGTTCGGATCCATGCCACGTCAGCATCCTAAAAACACAGATCAGCCCATCTCCACCGTCCAAACTGACACGTCAGCGATCCAGCGTTCGGATCTCTGCCACGTCAGCATCCCAAAAACACAGATCAAAAGAATCTCCACTGTCCATTTAGCCACGTCAGCGATCCACCGCTCAGATCTTCGCCACGTCAGCAACCTGCAAACACACATTAGATAAATCTCCACCGTTCATTTCTCCACGTCAGCGATCCACCGCTCAGATCCAACGGCTGTGAAAAAAAAAACCCTAAACGCTGGATTCGAACCCGTGACCAGTGTAACCTACAGTCATCCCACTAGCCAGAAAGCCAATGTAATTTGGTTGTTTAAGTCAGCATCCATATAGTATTTTAGGAGAAAACTTATATATATATATACATATATATATATTCTGACTTTTTTTTATTTATAAAACTAATATATATATATATATATATATATATTCTATTGTACATATACACTAATATATATATATTGTGACTTTTTTTTATATTACATATACACTAATATATGTACGTCTATGCATCATATACTATATACTATATATTGTACGTCTTTTTTTTATTTATGCATCTAACAAAATTATATATATAGTTATATACTACCTGTTATTGTTATCTATGTAATGTTTTATATTATTGCAATTTATATATCGTATATATGACTATCTAACAATATTTATGAATGCATGTAACAATTTTTTAATTATTGTATGTAACATTTTAGTTTATATAACTATATTATTGTATGTAACATTATAGTTTATATAACTATATTATTGTACGTAACGATATTTTTTTTGTATTTTTGGTCAGTAATTATTACTGGAGAATACACATTATTTGTCAGAGGCATCTACTGGAGAATACACATTAGTTATCATTCTTTGTATTTTTTATTATTGCATCTAACAATTTTATACGTTTTTATTACTACATGTAACATTTTTTTTTATTATTGTATGTAACGTTATATCATTTCAGGATTACTTAATGGCACCAAAAAGTCGTACGCCGGAGGAAATGGATGCTGGTTGGAAACATAAAAAATGTGTCAATCCTAATAATAAGAGGAGGGTGGAATGCAATTATTGTAGCAAAATAATGGACGAAGGTGTTACTCGGCTGAAACAACACTTAGCGGGTATTACAGGAAATGTAGCATCGTGTCCTGAGGTACCAATTGCTATAAAAAAAGAAATGTTGTTGCTTGTTGAGGGTAAAAAAAAAGGATAAAATAATGGCGAATCAAAGAAAGCAAAGGGTAGAGGAGGAGTTGACAAGGATAGCTCGAGTAGATTCCTCCTCAGAAGAAGAAATTGAAGACTTCACGGATCTTAGAAGGGACATGAGACAAAGTAGGAGAGAACATGCAGCTGAGGAATGGGGTAGACGGTGGAGTGTCGGGGACAGAGAAACAGGGTCAAGCAGGGGTCCGACGTTAGGTGGCCGATCAAAGTCAGTCGCATATCGTGGGGAGGAGGTGAGAAATATTCCAGAGATAGAAGTAAGGAGTATGGACCCTTATGTCCTCAGAAAATAAGGGGCAATGCAACCCAAAATAAAGGGTGCAATTAAGGGGATAAAGAATGCCAAAAATCATATAGGAAGATTTATATCAAAATTCTTTATATACAATAATATATCATTCAATGCTGCTAAAAGTCCACACTATCAACCAATGATAGATGCCATAGCAGCTTTCGGGGCTGGAGTAAAGGGTCCAACTCCTTATGAGATTTCAAATACTTATTTGGATATGGAAATAAGTGACATAGAGGAGTATCTAAAATTATTTCATAGGTATTGGGATGAGTATGGATGTACCATTATGTGCGATGGATGGAGTACACAGAACAGAAAATGCATCATTAACTTTCTTGTGTATTCTCCACAAGGAACGATATTTCTTAAATCTGTAGATGCCTCTAACAAGTACAAAGATAGTAAATACATATTTGGACTGATGAATGAAGTTGTGGAACATATTGGAGAACACAGGGTCGTTCAAATAATTACTGACAATGGCTCCAACTACAAGAAGGCGGGAATGAGGTTAATGGAGGTGAGAATGCACTTATACTGAATTTTTATTATTATAAATATGTTTGTATATATGTTATTTATTATTGTAAATATAGCTTCTTTCTAATTATATATATATATGTTTATATGCAGGTGAGAAAAAATTTATATTGGACGCCATGTGCAGCACATTGCATAGATCTCATGTTGAAGGATATAGCCAATGATCCACATATTAAGCCACTAATACGGAAGTCTCAAGATATGACTTGTTTCATATATAATCATGGTTGGGCTCTTAGCATCATGAGGACTGAGACTCAGAATGGAGAATTGGTTAGACCAGCCATCACTCGGTTTGCTACCAATTTTATTGCTTTTGATTCCATCCTTAAACATCAGGCTGATTTAAAAAGGATGATACATACACGGGGTTGGACAGATAACTACATGAGACTCAATCGTAAAGATAGAGAAAAGGCAGATGTGGTTGTCAGTTTAATCGAGAGTCAAACTTACTGGAGGGATATTGCATGGGTCACTGCTATATTTCGACCTCTAGTAAAAGTTTTAAGGATGGTGGATAGCGATGATAAAGCTGAGATAGGTCATCTTTACGAGGCTATGGACAGGGCTAAAGAAATGATAAAAAAGAATGTTGGTCAAGGATATAGGAAGTGGTGGAAAATGATTGATACCAGATGGAATTCTCAACTACATCGAGATATACATGCAGCTGGTAACTACTCTATAAATTTAATACCATTCAAATGTTATTTTATAATGTTTGTAGGGATTTTAAAACTAGTTATTTATTCAATATTGCAGGTTATTTCTTGAATCCCAAATACCAATATTCTAATAATGTTATAAATGACGACGAGGTACTGAATGGTTTCCACCGCGTCGTTAATAGAATGGTAAATGACAATACAACACGCCTTAATATAAACAAAGAGGTAAATATTATTTGATATTGGATTTTTTTATAACTTTACAATATTTAATTTTAATGTCATAAGACCCATAACTGTTGTAATATCACTTTGCAGGCAGAAAAATTCAGATTGAGAAGTGGTGTATTTAGTTCAAATCAATTCCAAAGTGCTGTAAATAGATGTCTTCCTGGTAGTAATAGTTCATACTTTAAAATATTTATTAATTAAATTTATATACTTACAAAGCTAATATATTTTATTATTTTGTAGCTGAGTGGTGGTCCATACATGCTAGGGAGGAAGCCCCAAATTTGACTCGATTAGCTGTGCGCATCCTAAGTCAAACAGTGTCTTCTTCCAACTGTGAAAGAAATTGGATAACATTTTCTCTCATCCATACTCGTCCCCGCAATAGACTTTTAATGACAAGACTAGAAAAATTAGTTTTTGTCCATTATAATATGAGATTGAGGGTTCGAAATATGCAAAGATCACAAGATGAACAAAATATTATTGATTTGGATGAGATATTTCATGAAGAAGATCCACTTAATAGCTTGGACTAGAGAGAGGGAAACACCACTCTTAGATGGCAGAAAAAATGAGTGGTTAGATGATAACTTGGATGTCGATCCACAAGATATTGCTGAAAATGCTGGAAAGCCTGAAAAAAGAAAGAAAATACCAGATGTACAATCTCGACAGGTCGACAGCGATAATGACGACACTACTGATAGTGGAGGCAATGGAGCTACACTCGCTGCTGGTGCTGACAATACTAATGAATATGAAAGTCCTGGAGATCAGTCTCATGAATACTCTGAAGACTGGCCAAGTGATTATCAACCTAGAGAGCACCGCATGGATGATACATATGCTGGAGGATCTAGCCATCATGATGTACCTACTCCTTCAGACAATTACAACAATACATATGATAGTTCATACACAAGTTATTATCCATACAACACTCCAGAGGCGGAACAACATTCAACATTTGATGGCCTCATGACAATTTTTTTTCATAATACAGATATCAGTCACTACTACCCTCATAACCAAGAACCATATCAGGACGATCATGATAATTATGAACAATTTTAGTGATATATTTGTAATTTTTGTTTTTGTATACAAATTGTAGTTTTTGTATTTGTATACAATTTTTTGTATTTGTATTTGTATTTGTATTTGTATTTGTATTTGTTCATACACAAGTTTTTGTATACAAATTGTATTTGATAGTTCATACACAAGTTTTTGTATTTGTATACAAATTGTAGTTCGTACTTATTGTAAAAAAACTATTATTCATGAAATTTAAATGAAGGGATAGGCCAGAGTCCCGATGAATTTTTTTGGCCAAGTGATTTTTTGTCGTACTTTTAAATTTAAACATGTAAATCTTGTTGCTAATTTTATTTCCATATATTATGAAACAAAATAATTGGTGTCATAGATCACATTGTAACAATTTATAACTACTCACTTATACTAAATTTCTGAATACAATTAAATATTTATTTATTTACAAAAATTTAAAAAAAAATCTCGATTCCTCGACAAATATAATTATGGGTCTTGTCACTTGTCTCATTATCTCATCCTGCTATTTGCATTGCTTATTTGCTTCTAATCTCTTGCGCCTCCCTCTATGCGCCTTTATTCGTCAAAATTGAAACCTACAGAACAATACAAGATTCAATTAGTACGAATATAATGACATAGTAAGATTGTAACTAAAAATATGTAAAGGAAGAAAACGTATATATCGCAGGTAAACCATTCAACAATGATGACTATTGTTTTATTCAATTCTAATTAAAAAAAACATGAAAAACACTTAAATAATGCATAAATATGTAAATTTTTTTTTTCTATTTTTTTACTAATTAATTAATAATTATTTAAATTGCCGATACATCCGATACCAACATATCCGATACTCCGATCCGATACCGCCGATGCTGCCGATACTGCCGATACGGCTACTCATACAAACTGTCCGATACCGATACCGAGTTCTTGAACCTTGGTATCTAGGTGATTGCAAAAATTGTATTCATCTGTGGGAACCTTCCTCTGAGACATGGACTGTGGATAAAAATCCTTTTGTAGCCCATACTGCAAGTGTTGAAGATTTACAAGTATGTAACTGAAAAAATGATTTCCGACGCATGTGTAGTTCTTTTGTGTTATATATGCTATGTTTTACCCCTTTTTGCCTTTTTTAGTGGAGTCCAACAGAAGCAGATGTTTTTGCTTCATGTTCTGTGGATAGCACTATTTCAATATGGGATACACGGTTAGGTAGAAAACCTGCAGTATCTGTGAAGGCACACAATACTGATGTCAATGTTATCTCATGGAACCGGTAAGAGTAAATGTTCACATCTGTTATTGCTACCAAACCTGCTTATTAATTTTTATATTTTTTGAAATTATGCCACTCTTCATTGATCTCTTCACCATGTCAATAGGCTGGCTAGTTGTATGATAGCATCTGGAAGTGATGATGGTACATTTTCCATACGTGATCTTAGATTGGTCAAGGTACATATGCCATTTTTTTCCCTCTCATTCTTTTGCTAGTGTAGTATTATAGTCAGCCATTAGAGATTGTTATTGTTTTACTGGATCATTCTTTTCCATACTTAAATGGTAGTTATTTCCATTGATATAATTATCTTTCTGCATTGATGTAAGTAGCAGATTCCATCTTTACTAACAGATGCTTATTGGACTGACTTCAAGTAGTTTTTAAGTTCGTTGCTTACACCATTTTACCTGTAACTCTATTGTGCTCAGTGAGCTGCATCATTACACATTTTGATCAATCCTTTTCACCGTCATTTTCTGTGCGAGAGAAGTGATGATGTCATGATTCTGTACATAAGTTACAGTAATTTCTTTAGTTAATCCAAAACCCAGCATGACTATAATCACCCCAAATCAAAGAACCATAACATGATACACAAAAATTGTATTTTTATGTTGTACTGTGTGCCCCCCTCTTTTCTCTATCTGTTGAGGATGTGCAAATTTGTATGGTATACATATGATGTCTGAAACAATTGGATCTTGCATGTTAAAAACTTACATAAAACAGGTTCAGTGAATTTCTTTGCAGTAGCTGTCCTCAAAATTTAGCTTGGAATGGAAACCCCGACTCATGAAGACCAATTAAATTTCTTGTGGTATCATATTTTTCACAAATGAAACCATGATTGCATATATTGCTATTGGTATAATATGTATATTTAATCCTCAACCGTCTCCTCGGCTTTAGAATTTTGGTGTAGTAGTGGCAAGGACTTTAACATGATATCAGAGCAACCCATGTGCAAATCTCGTATCGAAGAGCTCTCTCAGCCCACAAAAATGGGCCTTCGAACTGTGGGGTCAGAATAATATAATTATTTGACCCTCAACCACAACTCTAGAGAAATGGGCTTCGAACTGTGGGGGCGTAGCCTAATAATACAATTATTAACCTCAACGACAATTCTAGAGCTTTGATTCAGTAGCGGGCAATTATAAATAAATGAATAAATAGATTGGGGATACGTGTGTTATCTTTTAATTATACGTAGAGGTTTAAAGAAATGATGTCGCTCCGCCAGAACCTCCTGCTGTTGCAGGATCAGGGGAGAGTAATATGCTTGCAAGCGTTATGTTTATACCTATCTTCTTTATTGTCCTTAATATTCCTTTCATAACGTGGACATTATGTTTATACATGTATAAGCGTTGTAATGCTTGCAAGCCTGTGCATTCCTGATCACCTCCCAATTAAATTGTCCTCAACTTTACACCCCTAGTCCCCACAAAGAATATCAAAGGGAGACAGGAAAAGTGAGAGAAAGGGAGTATGTGTACCTTCAACGAAGGTCCATTATGACTCAAGGGCGTCTTATTGTTGGACTATGCAATGATTTACAAAGCTACTTTTGTAGCTTGTTTCAAGATCTTGCTTCATAAACAATGAATAAAGCTGTAAAACCTGGAGCTCGTGTTATGTGGGTAAGAAGTAAGGGTGGCAATTTGGGTTCAATCCCGTCAATCTGCCTTTTTAGACGGATATGGTCAGGGCTAAACGAGTTCGGGTATAAACGGGTTGATCTACATAACCTATTTAATAAGTGCCTTAGGTCGAGGTTTATGGTGCTGACTAATTTTATCTGGATTGACCCGTTTATTAATTGGTTAGATTTTGGGCTTGTCCATTTATATTCTATTTATAAATTCCAAGAATTCTCACTTAATCTCTTTTATCACATTTTATAGCCGCCTCTTCTCTTAAGAAATCCCAGGGCATCCTGAATTCTTATCCATATGATCTACTACTACCTTTTCGTTTGTCAGAAGGTTCTTCCGAAATCACTTACATCTTCGGTCATAACCTTAATGTCCGATTCGGGACTGAGGTCAACACCTCCACGGAACCTCTTGTGCTCTATCTTCAAAGTTTAACACCACCACCACTTAGAAGAGCATCACCTCCTATTCTCTTTCAAAGTTCAAGTGCACCACCATCTAAGTGTATATAATAAATTTTCTTTTATGTACTATCTATCACAATGAAAATGAAAGTGAATTATCTTCTAAGTGTATATACTAATTTTTTTCCTTCTAAATTTTATACTTTTAGAAGTGAAAACTTGAGAAGATAGTCAGTGGAAAGAAAATAGTTAAAAGTATAAATTTAGAAATGAAAACTTTAGAAAAGAAAAACAAGCACAATACATACAATTTTGTACTTACATTAAGGGGCAACAAATTTTTTTTCTAAAAGATAACAAAATTTAGTTAAATTATAAATAAGATAACAAGTATGTAAAATTACAAATAAGGTAATGCATCGCCAACGCTTTTGGTGATACGAGTGCTCGTCAACAGCATTGGCAACATGACTATAATTTTAAGAAAGTAGAAAATTTGTCACTAAAAGTCCAATTTTGTCACTAAAATACGTTACTAAAAGTCTATTTCATCATTGAAAGCCCAATTTCGTCACTAAAATGCGTCACTAAAATATTTTATTCCAAGTTGTCCAAGTAACGAAAAAAATTCAAAAAAATGCATTCATGTGGCCAATGCTGTTGGCGACATGAGTGCATTACATTTCGCCAACTCAATTGGCGAAAAAAATATTCGTTACTAAAAGTTATATTTCGTCACTAACATTCGTCACTAAAGCCCTATTTCAAGCCCTATTTTGTTACTGAAAGCCCAATTTTGTCACTAAAATGCGTTACTAAAACATTTCGTCCCAAGTCGTCCAAGTCACGAAAAAATTCAAAAAAGAAAAGAAAATGCATTTATGCCGCCAATGTTATTGGCGACATGAGTGCATGCACTGATGTTGCCAAAACCATTGGTGACACATTACCTTATTTGTAATTTTACATACTAGTTATCTTATTTATAATTTAACTAAATTTCGTTATCTTTTTGAAAATTTTCTGAAGAGGCAAATTCTAGTATATACACTTAGAAGATAGTTTCATTTCATTTTAAAGAATATTATATAAAACAAAAAACTGTTATATACACTTAGGTGGCGGTGTCCATGAACATTGAAAGAGAATATAAGATGATGTTCTTCGTGGTGTTGTTGTTGGACATTGAAGATGGAGTACATGAGGTTTCATGGAGGTGCTGACTTCAATTGTTGACCAGACATTAAAGTTATGAAAGGAGATGCGGGTAATTTGAGAAGCACAAGCTCACAAGCGAGAAAGTAGTAAGATTATATGGAAATGAATTAAGGCTATAATTTCTCAAGAGGAGGGGTGAATGTGAAATGTAATAAAAAGATTGAGGAATTGTAGAGTTTATAAATAGAATGGATTCAAACTGGGCCGACCTAGAATCAAACCAATTAAATAAATGGGTCAAACCCATCAACTCCCCAAACCTGGATTCGATCCACTTATTAAATGGATCATGCGTGTGAGACTCGTCTCACTGTTCTAGTATACGTATCCGATATACGCGTATTATACATGTATAGCTCGTTTATTGTTTAATTGCTTACATCATGCTTTATGCGATTCATGCATTGTCTAGGTTGTTTTTGCAAATTTTCCTTAGTTACATGCTTTGGACCGTTGGTCCCTTGGTTTTCTTGATGAGTGACAGTGATGAACCCGGGTGAGGAGCATGGATTATGATCCAATGGCCTACAATCATAGCTCTTCCTATATAAGCAATCCTTTCTCTCTTTCCTCCACTTTTCCTTTCATTTCTCTTTCCTTCTTTATTTCTTCCCCAGTAGAGAGCAGCAGCCGAGCTTGGCCTTGGCCGTGGGTGACCTTGGTAGTGGTAGTATTAGGCTAGAACTTGACCGTAGGTAAGTGCATGTTGCCAACCGAAGGAATAACCATGGATTTTGCTTTGATTCTTAGTATAACTTGTTTTAATCATTTGTTCGATTTTATTTTTGGGTAACCCTTAGAACTTGTCTCATTGATGATTTTTGTTTTCCTTAAATTGAATTGCTCATGGAGCCCGAGAATAACAAGTCGGAGAATGCAAAGTTAGCCTGAGAATGTATACAAAAAGTACGCAGGGAACTCTTGGCGCCTAAAGTGAAGTTCCAGTGAGCGCACTTGTGTATATTTCACAAATTCCTTAGAAAGTGCGCCAAGATATGTTGAGTACTCCGGACGCACTTCTCTACTCCTACGTACGTTTTGTACTATGGCAATTCTTTTAAAAGTACGCCAATCCTACTTGGCGCACTTTTGAATGGGTCTGCAAGTCATCAAGAATGTACGCTACTGCTTAATAGCCAAGTTGGCGCACTTTGCAGATATTGCAGAGTTGACGCACTTTGGTAAAAATTTTCTTACCGGCGCACTTTGTTGCTTCTGGAGAATGACGTACTTTGCTGTGTTGGCGCACTATGTGGCATTCTCCAGCAATGACGCACTTTGTAGCCCTTAGTAATTACTTAATGACTAAGCAATGACTTTTGACCATTCTCAAGAATTGTGTTCTCGACTGCAGTGTTGTCTCGACTGCTGTGCTATGTCTTGAGACTTGTGTTTTATCTTTTAGTAGACATTCCTATACTCGTTTGTGCGCCAAACCTCACTGCTGGCATACTTGATGAAAGTGCGCCAAGTTCATAACTTGGGTAATTTCATTTGTGTGCCAATGATAGATTTGTGGCCAAGCTCCTGGCTCGCGCACTTCTATCATTGTGCGCCAAGGTCCTAGAAGTGCGCTTTAGTATGATTTGTGCGCCATCTTTTGCTCGGAGCACTTTTGTATCAAAGTGTGCCAGAACTGTCCAGACTAGTGATTTGTGCGACAAAACTGTTTTTGGCCATTTGTGCACCAATAGTGGTTTTGGCTCATTATGCGCGAATTATTTATTTTCTTGCCTGATTATACGCCAACCCTGATTTGATGATTTATGCGCCTGTGTGCCAGTATTCTATTTAATATGCTTAACTCTTGATGATTCTGTGGTTCTCTTCTATCCCGTTATTTTAGTTAATTCTGGTTATTTCCTGAATATGACATTCTTGATATTGATATTGATTTTCTGACATGATCTAGTGATTGTACACTATAATGAACTCCTGAATCTTGACATGGAACTGATACTGTACTGATAACCCTGATACTCCTGATCCTGATAATCCTGATAGTGGCTAGACGTAGCGCACCCATGACACGAGAATTCCTATAAGTGTCCTGATCAAGACTATTAGTAGCACCTGTATTGCATGTCATGTATCCCCGTGGTTGATTTTGATTGTGCTTGTCAAGTTACTGTCCTGTCTTGCATGATGTCTAAGGCAGATTCCTGAGCACCACGGTCGAATTTTTTTGATAATTGTCCAGGCTAATAACTAGAATAATAATAATCTAGAAAGCATCTAGAGAGATTTTCTGGCTACATGCAAATCCTGGTATCCCAGCGACACCTGATGGATTTGAAGCTCTCTGTCGTGAGGGGCACACTTTCAGCACACTGACGAGTGTTGCACTACCAAAAAAGACAAAAAAATAATTATACCTGATAAACCTATATTATGTACCCGTTCGTCTGGATAACCCGGATGGTCTGCAGGACATGTGGCTGTAAGGAATCCAAAACTGCATGTGCTAGTAACTAGGATTGTGATAACCCTAGTTAGCTAATGATAGCAAGCCGTATGGTATGATTGACCGTGATTTTTTGATTTTCAGTCCAGTCTAGTCTAGTCCTGTCCTGATTTATTTAATAACTGATCCGGAATTGTAACCCGAGAACTGATTCCAGATGTCTTTGTTTAATTACTCCAGAACTGTTTAACTGTTATTTTACCTGCTATTCTTACTGAATTGTCTGCATGTTGGTTTTTAGTTCCTAAGATTGGCTCCCTTGTGGTACTTGTTGTTTTGGGGTTTGACTCCACTAGTTTTGTATGGCCAGATTTCGGAGCAGGACCGCAGGATCTCCCGTACTTCTCGCCTCAAGATGGTGAACACCAGGAGCACCAGGGGCCATGAGTGGGTTCATCTTTTATCACCCACTTGATCTTGTATAATTATTCTTTTGAGACGTTTAGCCACCGAGCACGTGTTTAGCTCGTCTTTTGGGACTTGACATTTTAGCCTGCGGGCCTACATGTAAAGCATATTCTAGACTATAGCTAGAGCTGATCATATAACATTGTACTCTGCTAGTTCTTCATTTTGGTAACTAGCTTCATGATCATCCGGGTATGTATAGTTTGTGATGCCTGACTATTATATGTTGGTGATCATACATCTTGTAAACTTGTTGCTTGCTTGAGATTGAGACACTTAGGATTCTTGATCCAGGATTGCCTGATGGATTGTAGAGTAAACCCTTCCATGTCTAGACAGTCGTGACCGTATCTTAGGGTATGAAGTATTCTGGTTTACGTAGCTGACTTTGTCTGCCCTCGCTCTCCAGTATTCTGGTTTTGGGACATGACAATGCGGGTCGACCTGTTTATGCTTGAATCCATTTAACCCTAACCCTAACCCGTTTAAGAAGATGAATTGGTGGGTCGGACCCAAATTGCCACCCTTACCCAACAGAACTAACATATTTATGAAACATTTCAGTTACCAAGAAGACAACTCTTTATGCCTTCAAGAATAGGCTTCTTTGTTCTCCTAGTCCAAGGTACTTGAATATTGCTCATTATTTTAAGAGGCATAAAGTATACTATTATATTAACTAAATTACCAACAATTCACTAATTTATGTGAAAAATGAAGTTTCAGTTACCAAGAAGACAAACTCTTTCTACCTTCAAGATTAGGCTTCTCTGTCTCCTAGTCCAAAGGACTTGAATATTGGTCATTATTTTGGAGGCATAAATTTTATTCTTATTGTTAACTAAATTACCAACAATTCACTAATTTGTGTGAAAAACTAATATCTAGAATCCTAGATAGCTAATAAAAAATAACAGTAGCGACTATGGTTTATATATTGCCTGAAAACTTACAGGAGCAACCTGTTCATTTGCTTTTGGCTAGGAGTGACTGAGATATTAGTTAGACTCTAGTAAGGAGAAACACAAACCTCTATGTTCTTTATTTCATGATAGCTCAGTGCATCCATGAGTTCCAGCTGGTATCTGACATTGTCACCTTGTTTCAAACTTTCAATTCAAATGTGTAGCTTGCAATTTGTTTATGGTGATCGATATAGGGCGTCCTTTTGTTGTGAAATCAACAAGAGAGATAATCTGTTGGTTCTTATATGCAGAAGACTATTTTCTAAAAGTCTTTTATCTCGCACACAAACAGGCGAAGCCATCTGTCTTACTTCACATCCAAAGATTATTTCTCTTCTGACAACTAGAAGACAAGATTTTCGGTACCACAACATTAGCTAGAAAATTTTCTTGTCCAAAGCATTACATGAAGAGTTCCCTGATCACAGGGAAAATGGTCAAGGAGCATAGAATGTCCGTCTTTTCTGGGAAATGGTTATGCTCACTCCACTATATGATAAACAAGTTATCAAAAGGATTGATTCCTAGAATAGGTATAGATGAAAAAGCAAGGTTTGAGATATCGGATATCAAGTCCATATTGGTTTGGGTTTGAGATACCGGATATTGAAATATCGGATACCAATATATAATATGTTATTAGTGTAGTCAAATGCGTGCCTCGTCGCAATACGCAAGAGTTGCGCCTCGTTGCAAGGTGCACCAGTTGTGCCTCGTAACTCACTAGACGAGGTACCTTTCTCTAGGTGTGTCCAAGGCGCGCCTTGCAGCAAGACGCCAACAAGAAAAGCCACGCCTAGGCACCAATAAGAAAAGACGCACATTATGTATTTGCTCATTATTTTAGCTCTATGGGCTCACCCGTCAAAAACGATAGTGATAGTGTATTGATGGTGATGATGATTTGATGGAGTTTGATGCAGATGAACGATTGTTCTATTGCTTCTGATTTTATTTTACAATCTGTATTCCTTTCATTTTGTTACTTCTTTTTAGAGAACACATTCTAGTTAGTTCTATTCACCACTACCGCTGCTTTGTTAGTTTACTTTGTTATATTTTAACATTTTTTTTTGGTTTTAATATATTATTTGGTTTTATTTCTTACATTACTTATTTATTTATCTATTTATGTTTTTTTTTTGTGCCACGCTTCGCTCGGGAGCACGTCTTGCGCCTCGTATGATATGGACCCTTTGCATCTCGAGTGTCCCTTGTGCCTTTGGCTACCTTGTATGTTATTTATTAATATACTAAATGTTCTATCAAATTTAATTTTCAAAATGTACTAAATGTTCTAAATATCATAAAGGGCTAAAATGAAGTAATAACATGGTAATAAATTAACAATTATATTACAAGTACCTTTGCGAACTCTTAGACTTGAGTCCTCGTCCTTGACGGCTTGACCCTTACTAAACTTACACTATAAACAAGAAAATAACATAAATACATTACAAAAAATAAAACATAGTTCACTTCAAGAAATTAAACACTAACAAAATATGAAAGAATACAAATAATACTGCAAAACATTAATTAACTAATACAAATTAAACATTCATCCAAAATAAAAATGACATTTTCAAATCTTAGACTCTTAGGCCTTAGGAAATAGCATTCAAAACACAAATAACATCGAAAAAGACTAAAACGCTAATAACATAGTCGTCAAGAATGCAAGAACAACCAAGTCTTCTAGTCTTCATCGCTTGCATAGTCGTCAAGAGAAATAGTCACTTCTGCAACACGAAATTCCTCCAATGAAAAACTTGACCCTAGATCCTCTTCCTCCCTCTCTGATGCTTTTTGTTTTCCTTTAGAGGATATAATATTTGTTTTAGAATTCCTCCTTTGTCTTAGATCTGCATCCATTATCTCTTAACTTGATGCCAAGTCAACCCCTCTCTTGGAAATACCTGACCCTCAACTTCAACATCATATATTAATATATGACCTGATGTCCACTCCGAGACCTTTCCTTCAAACTTTTGGCGGCGATAAAATCTATATTCGGATAATTATACTTGCTCTTGAGAAGTGCATAGAACTTCTCAAAAACTAGATCATCGAGTCTTTTAGATTCTAGTCGATTCCTCCTCTTTGAGTGAATCTACATAATTTAACACTAGTTACTTAAAAACAATTTACCATACAAATTGTCAATTTTCAACAAATAACTTATTAACTAAATATAAACTGTTACCATCTTAATGTGCGCCAGTTCCTTTCACAACGTGAGGAACTAGTAGTCGAGCTCAATATCCTTATCGCCATGCTCCTCAATAATGGATGTCTTGTCCGTTGACTTTCCATCAAAAGACTGAAATTAGACAATTATTTAAAAGTTAAAACATCCATAAGATAATTACTCAAGTAGCTTAAGATAATTACTCAAGTAGCTTAGATATCAATAGATATACCTGGATTAAAAGATGAATCATGGACCTTAAGATGCTCCTTAGCCCTGCCTCTCACAAAGACTCCCATTGGTATATATATATTTATCAATCTCTTCAGTAATAAGGGTGAAAACCTCCATATCACTTCTATACATCCTCGAGACACAATCAACAACTCCACCAATAAGCTTTGGATCTTTCTCAATCTTTCCTCTATTAGAGAGTAGTAGAATTTGGAATCCAAATAGTACCCAGCTAGATGCATAGGGCCACTCATCTTGCTATTCACTATACTATCAATTACCTTCAAAATATGGTCATATTTGGTCTCATTATTATCAAGAGCAGCTACAACTTCTTGCTTGGCCTTCAAGATATCTCTATACAACCCCCTCATCAAAGGGGTATCACCAATGGCGTATCACCGGCGACTCTTCTCAACACTCTAAACAATGGGGCAAAATGGCAACCACAAGATCCATGTTCTTCAAAAAGCTGCTACTTAGAATAATCCCATAAAACCTAAAATTTTAGACAAAATAGTTAAATATTAAGATTGAAGAATTCAAGAATAGATAATTAATCTAGTTGCTTAAAGACTTAAAAAGTTTATCGTCATTGCGGCCTTTGTTTTGGACAACTTAAGCTCACTCCATAACATCTCTTTCAACTCCTTATGCACAATGCTTTGCAAAGAAAGAAACACAGTAGCAAATATAGTCACTCTCAGCTGAACATATTACAAGCATCTCTAATCATGTCGAGTGATTTGATATGACCATAGATAAATACGGTAACCTAACGTGCCATAGTGACGGCATCTTTGATTTGCTTTAGCCTCTCGATGTGTGCAAGCAATAGGTTGTGCTGCACAAGAAGTCCATAAGATTTTTGGCCTCTTTAACTCTAGCATCTTTGTCGTCTTCATATTGTTTGATGCGTTCTGTGACAACCTACACCACATTCTCCTCTCCAAGACAATCTTCACTACCAATCCCCTCGCCCACAAATTCAAAGATATATTTCCATCATGTACCGCAAAAGAGAGATTCTTAGGCTCCCCAAATGCGATGCCCCGGTAGTTGAGTGCACCACTATGTTCATGAGACGACTTCTTTTCCGATTAGTCCATGCATCAGTCATAAGACTACAACTATCCATCTTGCAGGTCTCGATGAATGTTCGTAACTCCTTCGTATGTTCCACCTCCATGTTGCCTCAACTCATTAGACACTGGGCCTTTCATATAAGGTCGATGCTTTCCAACTGAATGCAACATTTGATCAAAAGAAAGACCCTCAAGGGCATTAAATGGAATGCCCTTCTCATATGCCCATCTTGCAATACTTAGGCAACTGTCATCTCTTTCCTTATGTTTGTGCGTATTGGACTTTATTGTGCATTGTATTTCTTTCCCTTTGCTAGAAGTTATGTCCTCTGCTGTGCCTGAGAGTTGGACGTATTGGTCCATACTCCATAGGCCCATTAGTGTTCGACGAAAAATAAACTCCTATGAGAGGAGTCGTCATCTACACTGTGATTTCCATCAACTACTTCATCCGAGTCGGCTTTTAACCTATCAGTTTTTGCTTTCTTGGATGCTTGTAGTGAATTTAAAGTATCTTGTGCCTTATTCTTCACGTCTTCCGGCACTTTAGTACATGATGCAACATTGTCTTTTATCCATCCTAAGTGTTGCATGAACCTACTTATCCCTCCATTTTAAACATGAAGCAATAGTTGTATTTTGTCTTGTTCGAGTCACTTGAATTAACTTTGATACCATGATCCCCAAATGAATCTGTTCTCAACGACGAAGAGATTCTATACAAAAGAATGAAACTTTAATTAGCATTAGCAAAAGTCCTACAACACGACGAAGACATGTTAATATGTCTGCACATACATGAGTATCAAGCAGATTACTGAAGTCCATACAAGATTGAATCATATTTCAGCATAAAAGCTGACTGGTGCAGGGTATTTTGAGACTAAAAGTTATCTAAGAAAGTGTGAAGTATGAAGTACTTATAAATGTTGGTGGATGATGCAAAATTGAACCTACTGGAGATTAAGTATGGATTAATAGATGTCAGTTTGGCAGCACCCATTTCAAAATAACGAAAACAAATTACTTAAGGTCCCTATCAACTTTCTCATGAGAAGATAACACTCACACCAACTTATGCAGTCAAAAGTGCATGGCAAAGGATCATTCTACATCACCATATCATATTAATTGGGTTAAATACTTAAATGCTAATAGCAGACTACTATTTAAAGTAACTACAGTCTGGGAAACGTTCAAGCCATCCAAGTGTTACCTCCGATGAACAATTTGATGAAATAAAAAATGTAGCAGCAGCAGAAAATGCAGCAGCAAAAAAAGAAAAAAGAAAACGCCAAATTACCTGGTGGCTGGTCAATTGGCCTCTTAACTCTTCTTCTTCTTCTTCTTCTTCTTCTTCTGCTTCTGCTTCTGCAAATAAAAAAAAAACATTAGCAGATAATAAAAAAAAGAAAAAAAAATCAAACAGAGAGTTGGGAGAGAGACTAACCTGATCCTCTTTTTCTGAGAGAACTTGAGAGAGAGAGAGAGAGAGAGAGAGAGAGAGTTTAGGTTTATTTGACTTTTAGTTTAATGGATCCTGGTCGGGTAAATGAATCCAACCCGACCCGACCTGCTGAAAGTCTAAAACCCATTAAAATCGATATAATGAAATATTGGTTAAAATCGGTCAATATTTTATCGGCTGATATATCGGTCCTCGACTGATATATCAGCCGATATTTGCCAAAACAACATGTTGCTGATATATTGTTTTGGCTTCAAAATGACATATTGGCCGATTTAGCCGATTTCTCAAATTGTGTGAAAAAGAAATTGCTCTGGGAGGTTTAGTCAATTGGGATTCTGGAACCACATGGGTGGTTCTAAAATCAAGCATTGGTCGTATAGGATTGCCACACTGGTTTCCCGAATCACGCGATAATCATTTATGCCTTTAAAACCAAAGGAGCTAGTGATTTGGGGAACACACATCGGCTTGTCCTTTATTTTCACTTTAATGAAACCACACCTTTTTCATGTGCAGTTGTGAATCCACATCATTCCGAAGACGGTCTGTATATACTTCCCTCTCGTTCAAGCCTTCTATATACCAATCATCTCGGTCACAAAAGACACTCGTCAATTTGATTGTTGGCAATATCATCCACCAATCTCTGTTCCTCTGCTACATCTTGTCCTGACCGACCTCATCTTGGTTTCGTCGTTACTAACACTACCATGGTCCATGGAGGAGACATTCCAACAATGGGGCCGATTGTTGCATGTTTTTGGCTAATGGAATTTTTTCACTATTATTTGGACTCTATTGTTTATTGTCCATGAGAATCAATGGGAAGAAAAAGAGCATGGGCAAACTTTGAGCATCCCAATGTTTTTTCTTTGTGCTCAATGCAAAAGGTTCCATTGTATGCTGTTATTTTGCACTAGGAAGCTACATGTGTTAACTGTTTTGCTAATGATAAATGATTATGGTCTGACTTCTTTTTGCGAGCCACACGTACCCATACTACATCTCTGCTTAACTATATTTGAATATATTAGTCTAGTTGATTTATTTTTTCAACATTCAAGGGAAAAGCTTACAATAGAGTCATGTTCACGAACACAAATACAAATTTGCTTGCACACTGGCACGACACAATTATGACGACAATGGTTTACTTATCTATATTAAATTAAAAAGATGATTAATAATATTTATCACAGCTCTAAATCTTAATTCAATTTAGTATTGTTTCTTTTATTATATCAAAGTGAACACAATGACTAAAGCTAATTGGTCTATTCGAGATTCCAAACGTGACTATGGTTTTAGAATCACAATCATGACCATTTTGAAGTCGATCTTTTGTCTGAAATCTCCGTGGCTGTGATTCTCAATCATAGTCAATTGTGTTTCTGTAATCTAATTTAACTAGCAACATACCCTCCCCGAGATGTTAATCAGCAGCCATGCTTGAGAACATTGGTTAGGTTTAGGTAGCTTAGTGTTGGGAATCAAGTCTGCTGAAGGGGGGCAGAGTTCGTTCCGAACTCGGTCCCTGGTCGAGTTTGGGCCGAACTCGGTGTTGTGTTCCAGAACCTTCGAACCGAACTCGGTCCGAGTTCGGTATCGACGGCGGCTACTCGAATTTTGGAGTTTTTATGTTATATTTTGGACCGTTGGATGCTAGTGGACGGCTGGATCTTATGCTTGGCTATTTTTAGGGTTTCTTAACGCCAAAATATTTTTCTCATCCTATAAATAGGGAGGAGGATGGAGGCACAAAGTAAGAAGCACAAGTTGGAGATTCGCGGTGCTCATCCACAGAAAATCTAAGAGAAAGTCCGTGCTTTGCTCTTAGGATTTCGCCATCCAAGACAGAAGGAAGAAGGAGATTTAATCGAGGAGTCGTCAACTTCGGTTGGGGAGATTGCTACTGATTGGTGAGTGATTTCAATTATAATCTTCTGCTTTTCTTCTTGAGTGTGGTGAGGGGGTTATACCTATTAGGACAAAGGGTTTCAACATTAGTTTTTTTGTAATATTGTAATTTCATCTGAGTTATAAAGGTTGAGATTTGTCCAGGTGACGTAGTCACCACCATATTCTTGTCTTCATCTGTGCTTGGTGTTTGTAGATTAGTTGGTCATCTCAGGTGGGTTAGCAAACGCTTCTTCCGCTGCGCGACCAACACGTCGTATCAAAGCACATGTGTTCTCAACACGTGCTATCAGAGCCAGGTTCTTCTTGAGAGGGAAGGTGCAACTATGTCTACGGAGCAGATAAACACTCGTATGATCACCCTCACAGGAAAAAATTGAGCGATTTGGAAGCCAAGGATGGATGATCTACTCTGATGCAAGGACTTGCATGGTCCGTTGGAGGGCGACGACGCAAAGCCGGCGGACGGAGGTGCTGATGACTGGAAATGATTGGATCGGAAGGCTGTTGGATTCATCTGCCAATGGCTGGACGACTCGGTGTTTCACCACGTGTCCATGGAGAATTCTGCAAAAGTATTGTGGGAGAAGCTGTATTTGTTGTACGAAAGGAAGATGACTGGCAACAAGGCGTTTCTGATTCGTCAACTCGTCAACTCGAAGTACACGGAGGGTGCACCGGTGGCACAATATTGAACGAGGTTCAGGGCATCATCAATCATTCTGCTTTTGAGTTCTCTGTCGGAAAACTGGGAGACGTTGGTGGTGTCGGTGAGCAACTCCGCTCCTGATGGAGTTGTCACAATGGAGGCAGTTAAAAGCAGCTTGTTAGACGAGGAGATCCGTTTTAAGCAAGTGGAATCGTCGCATGAGTCCTCTTTGGTGGCTTACTACGGGAAGGGAAGACCCAAGTCACAGGCGATGACAGGAGGGAGTTCTCGGAATTTTGTGACTGTAGACCGCAAGGAGGGCTGCTATCACTGTGGGGACATGGGTCATATCAAGAGGAACTGCATGAAGCTTAAAGCTGAGAAGCCCAAAGGCAAGGATGATCAGGAGGATCTCACGGCTATGGGAGATCTCATCATCGCAGCAACCGACACAGAGGAACCATGTGGCATGTATCATAATGACGACTTAGTCATAGATATGGGGGCGCCGTATCACGCTACTCCATATAGGAGGATCTTCACGTCATACCGCGGTGGCAGTTTTGAACGTGTGAAGATTGGTAACAAGGGGACGACTGCAGTTGTAAGCATCGGTGATGTGCATTTGACAACGGAGCTTGGTGAGAAGTTCGTTCTCAAGGATGTGCGACATGTACCGAGTTTGCGCTACAACTTGGTTTCGGTAGGGAGGCTGGCGGATGATGGCTGTCGTAGTTTTTTTGGGGACAAAGATTGGATGCTTACGAAGGGTTCCCAGCAGCTGGTTCGAGGAGATTTGTGTTGTAGCATGTACAAGCTCAAGCCGCTGAGGTATACAGGCAAGCCACAGACACCGGATGGAGGCTCGAGGGGTATTCGACAGGAGATGGATCATTGAAAACTTGTCTTGGAGGGGCTTCGAGATACTTTGAGGGATACAGAGGATTCGGTTCGTCGAGACAAAGCGACGAATGGTGATGAGTCAAAGATTGAGGGTCAGTCTATCGGTCCCATGATAACTGGTCGGTCTCCAGGTGGGGGTTGTTCCACAGATCCGGTTTTGGCGACGGGTGGTTTGCCAAAACTTCACGGAGCGATATTGGTTTTAGCAGTTCGAGGCCAAGGAGGAGATCAAGGTTTGCAGCAAACTCAATCTGAGGCAGGAGCATCATCATTTACATAGTTCATGGGAAGCTGTGGGTCATCGACGACATGCAGAGTGCGTGATGTTCTGCTCGAGGACACATGTGTATGGGGGGAGCTTCAGGTTCGGACACGAAGGTAGGCAGATTCAGGAGTTCGAATATCGGGAGAATCGCACCGTCCGCTTGGTTGGGCCAGCCAAAGGTGAAGAAGCTCGTCGGAACGTTAATACGTTTCGGTGGAAGACGGAAGTCGGAGACATGCAGCCAAGACTTACGGTAAGACTGATCGTCAGGGACTTCGGTCTTGGCCGTGTCATCGATATCGACAGGATTCCAGTAGTGCAGGAGGTGTTACGCATGGCATCTAGCGTCGACGTAACGGTCGAGGAGCTGGATATGACGGAATATTCAAAACAATTCGGGGGGATCAGAGATCGGTGGCATGGGAGAGCAGGATTTCTGTCGTGGGGCGACAAACATGGAGACCAGTTGAGGAGCCATGGAGCCACCTTCTCTCATCAGACTGAAAAGGGAGATTGTTGGGAATCAAGTCTGCTGAAGGGGGGCAGAGTTCGGTCCGAACTCGGTGTGGTGTTCCAGAACCTTCGAATCGAGCTCGGTTCGAGTTCGGTATCGGCGGCGACTGCTCGAATTTTGGAGTTTTTATGTTATATTTTGGACCGTTGGATGCTAGTGGACGGCTGGATATTATGGTTGGCTATTTTTAGGATTTTTTAACCCTAAAATAGGTTTATCATCCTATAAATAGGGAGGAGGGTGGAGGCACAAAATAAGAAGCACAAGTTGGAGATTCAGGGTGCTCGTCTATAGAAAATCTAAGAGGAAGCCCGTGCTTTGCTCTTAGGACTTCGCCATCCAAGACAGAAGGAAGAAGGTGATCTAATCGATGAGTCGTCAACTTCGGTTAGGGAGATTGCTACGGGTTGATGAGTGATTTCAATTGTAATCTTCTGCTTTTCTTCTTGAGTGTGGTGAGGGGGTTGTACCTATTAGGGCAACGAGTTTCAACATTAGTTTTTTGCAATCTTGTAATTTCATCTGAGTTATAAAGATTGGAATATGTCCATGTGACGTAGTCACCGCCATATACTTGTCTTCAGCTGTACTTGGTGTTCGTAGATTGGTTGGTCATCTTAGGTGGGTTGGCAAGCGCTTCTTCCGCTGCGTGACCAACACGTGTTATCAGAGCGCACGTGTTCTCAACACGTGGTATCAAAGCCAGGTTCTTCTCCCGAGGGAAGATGCAACTATATATACGGAGCAGATGAACACTCGTATGATTGCCCTCACAGGAGAAAACTGGACGATTTGGAAGCCAAGGATGGAGGATCTACTCTGGTACAAGGACTTGCATGGTCCGTTGGAGGGCGATAGCGCAAAGCCGACGGACAAAGGTGCTGATAACTGGAAACGACTGGATCAGAAGGCTGTTGGATTCATCCGCCAATGGCTGAACGACTCGGTGTTTCACCACGTGTCCATGGAGAATTCTGCAAAAGCATTGTGGGAGAAGTTGTATTCGTTGTACGAAAGGAAGACGACTGACAACAAGGCGTTTTTGATTCGCCAACTCATCAACTCGAAGTACACTGAGGGTGCATCGGTGGCACATCTGAAGAGGTTCAGGGCATCATCAATCAGCTGTCTGCGATGAAGATGGTGATTGAGGATGAGCTTCTGGCCCTTCTGCTTTTGAGTTCTCTGCCGGAAAGATGGGAGACATTGGTGGTGTCGGTGAGCAACTCCGCTCCTGGTGGAGTTATCACGATGAAGGCAGTCAAAAGCAGCTTGTTGAACGAGGAGATCCGGTGTAAGCAAGTAGAATCGTCGCAGGAGTCTGCTCTGGTGGCTTCCTACGGGAAGGGAAGACCTAAGTTACAGGTGATGACATGAGGGAGTTCTCGGGATTTTGTGACTGTGGACCGCAAGGAGGGCTGCTATCACTGTGACGAAAGGGGTCATATCAAGAGGAACTGTATGAAGCTCAAAGCTGAGAAGGCCAAAGACAAGGATAATCAGGAGGATCTCACGGCTATAGGAGATCTTATCATCGCAGCAACCGACGTAGAGGAACCTTGTGGCATGTGTCATGATGATGACTGGGTCATGGACACGGGGGCGCGGTGACATGTTTGGACGTGTGAAGATGGACAACAAGTGGACGACTGCAGTTGTAGGCATCGGTGATGTGCACTTGACAACGGAGCTTGGTGAGAAGCTCGTTCTCAAGGATGTGTGACATGTACCGAGTTTGCGCTACAACTTGGTTTCGATAGGCTGGCGGATGATGGCTGTCGCAGTTTGTTTGGGGACAGAGATTAGATGCTTACGAAGGGTTCCCAGTAGCTGGCTCGAGGAGATTTGTGTTGTGGCATGTACAGGTTCAAGCTGCTGAGGTGTACATGCATGCCACAAACACCGGATGGAGGCTCGAGAGGTATTCAACAGGAGATGGATCATCAAAAACTTGTCTTGGAAGGGCTTCGAGATACTTTTTGGGCTACAGAGGATTCGGTTCGTCGAGACAAAGCGACGAATGGTGATGAGTCAAAGATTGATGGTCAGTCTGTCGGACTCATGACAGCTAGCCGGTCTCCAGGTGGGGGTTGTTTCACGGATCCGGTTTTGGCAACAGGTGGTTTGTGAAAACTTCACAGAGCGACATTGGTTTCAACAGTTCGAGGCCAAGGAGGAGATCAAGGTTTACAACAAACTCAATCTGAGGCAGGAGCATCATCATTCACACAGTTCAGGGGAAGCTGTGGGTCATCGACGGTATGCACAATGCGTGATGTTCTGCTCGAGGGCGCATGTGTACGGGAGAGCTTCAGGTTCGAACACGAAGGTGGATAGATTCAGGAGTTCGAATCTCGGGAGAATCGCACCGTCTGCTTGGTTGGGCCAGCCAAGGGTGAAGAAGCTCGTCGGAACGTTCACACGTTTCGGTGGAAGACGAAAGTCGGGGACATGTAGCCAAGACTCACCGTGAGACTGATCGTCATGGACCTCGGTCTTGGTCGTGTCATCGATATCGGCAGGATCCCAGTAGTGCAGGAGGTGCTACGCATGGCAGCTAGTGTCGACGTGACAGTCGAGAAGCTGGAGATGACGAAAGATGCAAAGCAACTCCGGGGATCGAAGATCGGTGGCATGGGGAGCAGGAATTTTGTCGTGGGACGACAAGCATGGAGTCCAGTTGAGGAGCCATGGAGCCAACACCTCTCATCAGACTGGAGGGAGAGATTGTTTGGAATCAAGTCTGCTGAAGGGGGCAGAGTTCGGTCTGAACTCGGTCCCTAGCTGAGTTCGGGCCGAACTCGGTGTGGTTTTCCAGAACCTTCGAACCGAACTCGGTCCGAGTTCGGTATCGGCGGCGACTGCTCGGGTTTTGGAGTTTTTATGTTATATTTTGGACCGTTGGATGCTAGTGGACGGCTGGATCTTATGGTTGGCTATTTTTAGGTTTTTCTAACCCTAAAATAGGTTTCTTATCCTATATAATAGGGAGGAGGGTGGAGACACAAAGTAAGAAGCACAAATTGGAGATTCGGGGTACTCGTCCACAGAAAATCTAAAAGAAAGTCCGTGCTTTGCTCTTAGGACTTCGCCATCCAAGACAGAAGGAAGTAGGAGATCTAATCGATGAGTCGTCATGTCACGCCCCAGTCCCAAAATACACGGGACCAGGCACGTGGCAATGGCCAGCTAATACGACTCCGAGGGATTACCCAATTTAATGGATCCGACGAAGCGTACTACGCTGTCCTAAAATACTAACAAGTCTAATATGCTAACATACTGCAGGTAAATATCTAATCTCATCCACAAAATACAATATAAGAAGTACTGAAATAAATAATGGTAAATGAAATACAAGAGTCTGAATATCCATAATACATCTGAAATAGTCTGATGGGGACAAACCCTTAAATACAACAATGGAATGAAAGTGCAGAAAGAAGTAAGATAACTAGACTAGAGTATCAACTAGCTAGATAAGAATGCTCTAGTCCGAAATAGCTGCGTACCCAAATTACGGGAACTCCTCTGGAAATGCCTCGAAGTCCTCAGTCACAAATCCTGTCTCTACTCCTGCTCCGTAGATGGACGGGTACAAGTGCTCGTCCGGATCTGGAAGGGAACCAGGTCCTCAGAGGGACGTAACAAGATACAAAAATGCATGCCATAAAGTAAATAGTGTGTAAACTCGAGGGTGATCTAACCAGCTAAGTGAAATGCACTTTGAAGACAACCTTGGTACGTATGGGTAGGTGAAAAAGCTATAAAGCGTAGCGTCGAGCCAGAGGCTAAGTACCTGGCATTAGCTGTAAACTGGATGCCAGGAGTATATGCTGACTACATCACCGATCATGATAGCGCGCAGCTAGTAACCTCTGCCGGATGTATCGACAAGCATATACGCCCATAACCGGGTAACCTGAGCCCATAACCGGGTAACACATGGCCCATAACCGGATAACACTGAGGCTCACGGCCCCGCAGTTTACTCTGAAACTACGGCAGCCAAATGTCTGTCCCATACGCCTACTAATTGTCTTTCTCGTCCAATGCCAATGTACAAGTCGTGAACACGACGTGGACATTTCGTACTATAATGCAAGTCGCTATAGAAATAAACAACTAAGCTAAATATTGTCACACGTGCTGCTCATACTGATGGCCAGTCAGTCATGAAGCACGCGTCCCTACATGAACTCACTCTGTGACGTGTAATGATACGTGTCAAGGCCTGGGGAGTCATACTGATAACTCCACAACTTTAGGTGAGTCCACTAGACACTAGGTCAGACACAAGTCCTAACGTCAACGCCTTCGTTGACTGCACCCGAGTCTTTCTCGGACGCGCACAGTTATATAATATTAAAATAATAAACATGCAACTAATTAATATATGAATTTAAACAGTACAACAAGGCAAGGTATACTTGCCTGGAACTCTAGTGTGCACAAGGATCCGGAACCAACAGCCAAGGTAGTATCGTCTAGGATGCCTACAAATAAATAACAATAAATATTAATCACTACATTACACTATGCTAATTACGTACACAAGTACAACTTACGCAACGTCACGAGTTACGCAGATACCAATTAAACGTTTTAATTAAATAAGATGGCTATGGTTGACTAGTCGCGGGTAAGGGGGTAGGTGTACACTAAGGTATTATTTTCCACATGTTACAATCACGGTCACAGCTATGATTAGTGTAGGTGCTAAGTTGCACCTCTAACACATGGGTACCAGGTATCCTAATTTATTTCCAGGACACGTCTGATGTGGGTAGTTATCTAGGTCTCCATGCACGGGAATTATAACCACACTGCAGTCAGGAACTGACGCAGGGGGTCACGACTGGTCAACTAACAGGGTCGCGTGTGTACGTAGCTAAAACGTACACGTGTCGTATCCTCGATTTCCGTGTACATCAAGACAACGAAATACCAACAATACGTCACGAAACTAATTACGTAATATACTAAATTATAAGTCCTAGCTAGCATGCTATAAAAATACGCTACAAATTAAATGACGTATTATACTTCATTAATAAAGCTAACATATTAGTGTGCAGAAATCCAATGTCTAACCTTGGTTAACATCGTGCTCCTTATTAAAATAGTCATAAATTTATTAAGATGCAATTTATTAACATAAATACATATAATAAATATTAATACTTAAATACTTATAATAGCATTTAATACTTAAAATACATAAATACACATATACATAAATACATATAAATAAGGCATTAATACGTAAATACATATACATAAATACCCATTAGTGCATAAATACATAAATACATATATATATATATACATAAATACACATATACATAAATACATATAAATACAAATACGTAAATACGTAAATACATAAATACAAATACATAAATACATAAATACCCATTAGTGCATAAATACATAAATACATATATATATATATACACACACATAAATACACATATACATAAATACATATAAATATAAATACGTAAATACATTAAATATAAATACATAAATACATTAAATACCTACCACATACACTACACTACGTCGACATACATGTATATAACGAAATGAAGGCAATAATTATGGTTACCTAGTTCGTGCTCGAGGGGGGGGGGGGTCGTAGGTTCGTCGACGACCTGTCTCCGGCGAGAGAGGGCTGAGCTCCGGCGGCTACGGGGTCGAACAGGGTGGTGCGGGTCACAGCAGCAGTAGTAGCAACTCTGGCAGCAGCGGCTATGCAGTGGCTCCGACGGCGGCAGGGTTGGTGGTGGCGGGTCGCTGACGGCGGAGGAAGGGTCGTAGGAGGTCGGCGGTTATGGTGGCGGTGGTCTCCGGTGATGTCGGGGGGTAGTGACGACGGTGGCGGTGGAGGTGGTCGTTGATGGCGGTGACGGTGGCTAAGGTGGCGATGTCGAGGGTGGCTGAGGTGCGTGGAGGGGAGTTAGGGAAGGAGTTTGGCGTCGGGTTGGTGATGAATGGAGGTGGTGTTGGTAATGATGGCTGCTGGTGGGGATGTTGGCGGTAGTCGGAGTTGGGACAGGCGGAGGAGGTGGTGATGCTGGTGGTGGTGGAGAAGGAAGGTCGGCGGGGGACTGGTGGTGGCGGTCGGAGTCGGGAGAGGGAGGTGGCAGGGATGAGGTCGGGTGGTGTTGATGGGGAAGTTGTTTTCTTTCCTTAGGGTTTTCCTTAGGTGTTTGGCTGTGGTTTATTTTAGAGAGAGGGAGTGCGTAGTATATGTAGGAGAGAGAGAGAGAGAGAGGCTCTCCTTGGGATTAGGGCCGGCTGAGAAATAATTGTGGGGAGTTGGGAAACCATAACATGATGAAGGGAGGGCTAAGATTGAGGGAATTTGAAATGTAAGGTGGAGATGTGAGGGTGGAAAGTTGTTGCAAGTATAACAAATGAGGGAAAAAATGTAGGGTGGATCGGTCAAGGAAAAAAATAAAGTTCTTCATGGGTTGGGGCCAATGAGAGGGGGGCACCTCATTGCTTATTTGCATAAAAGTCCCTTAAAAATTGGAAAATTGCACAATTAATGAAATTTGAGATTGGATGAGGCAAAACACCATGTTTGGTGTTATGTAGTGGGCTAAAATGGTGTGTGGTGTTTAGTATGAACCTTGAGGGTGTGAGTGTGGGTTTGGGTTGGAGTTGGGTCTAGTTTTGGGTGAGGTTGGGTCCTTAAACCAAATTAATTAAAATTAGTGTAAGTGGCGCTCTTTAATTAATTGGAAGTACATGGGATTAAAATTGGGTGGGACACAAGTGTCATGGACGTAGAAGACTCAGAATAGAATATTGTCAGTAATTGGGTTGGACAAAACGGGTTGAGATTGTGTCTCCAATTTCGATTGGAACGGACAAAGATGGAAAGTTGGATTTATTTGGATTTAAACATGGACGTTTGTAACGAATATTGTGCGACTAAAATGAAGCATAAGATAGAGTATTTGTGAGTTACACAAGGGTCAGAATGGTAGGCTGGCATGTCTAGGAAAAATGTATGAAATTTGTTTGCAGGTAATAGCTAGCGTAGTGCTCTAAATATCGAAGCAACGGTAAGGTGCACTAAGTGATATAAATATTGCACAATAATTATAAAACTATGTGTTCTAATTTTAATTGGCTCCAAATTAAACCTAGTCTCTCTATCTAAGCTAAGTAGATCTAATTTTGGTCGAGGGGTTTTACACGTCAACTTCGGTTAGGGAGATTGCTACGGGTTGGTGAGTGATTTTAATTGTAAACTTTTGCTTTTCTTCTTGAGTGTGGTGAGGGGGTTGAACCTATTAGGGCAAAGGGTTTCAACATTGGTTTTTTGCAATCGTGTAATTTCATCTGTGTTATAAAGTTGAGATTTGTCCAGGTGACGTAGTCACCGCCATATACTTGTCTTCATCTGTGCTTGGTGTTCGTAGATTGGTTGGTCATCTCAGGTGGGTTGGCAAGCGCTTCTTCCTCTGCGCGACCAACACGTGGTATCAGAGCGCACGTGTTCTCAACACTTAGCTCTCCATTACCTTAGATATCCTTGTTAGCAAAGTGGCCATTAAAACTTCTTTAGAAAACAACTTTTGCTTTCTACATGTTTAAAATTCCATTTAAAAAAAAAGTCGGGCTAAAACATGTAAGATCAAGAGTTTAGGAAGTAAAGTCCCTTTATCTTTCTGGGATCAAAGTGCAAACAGTTTTTTAGAGTGATTATTTGAGTGTAGATGGTGTTTTCGTGTTTTAGTATTCTTTAAAGTTTCTCTTCAAGCAGTATGAGTTTTTTGTTGATAGTTTGGTCTCGTTTTTCTTTATTGTAGTCAACAGCTTGATTAAAGTTCGTAAATTGGATTATTAATGTACTTTTTGTCTTAGTAAAGCTTTAATGTCTTTAACATAGCAGATTGATTTAATGTCTTTAACATAGCAACTATCACTTGATATCTTATTTTGTGAGTTTCTTTCACTTGGTTTTATATTCTTTCATCTAGTATGCACGATTCTGTGGAGTATTTTGGTAAGTGTTCTCTTTACCTTTCTTCCTTTCCATCTTTATTCTACTTCAAAATTTCGCTCAAGGCTCTTCTGTGCCACCTTCCCCTTTCCCTGTTCTTGTAATATTCTAATGTGATCACCATCTATGATTTCGTATGATCACAGGCACACTTAAATTTTCAAGTTTGTCACTGTCGGTTTGGATAAATGCATGAATATATTGGTAATCGATGACATTGTTGCTACCTACCTGAATGTTAGGAAACTTTTTGTGAACATCTGATGGTTTATTGTACAATGAGAACATTTGCATGAGCTGATTTTTTGCACCAAGGAAAATCTGATCTCTTGAATTTAATGTAATACCCAAGACATTGTATTGAAGAAGAAAAAATGAAAATGAATTTACCATTACAGTTCCAATTACCTTGATAGGAATAATCCTTTTTAACACTGACAACAATCAAAATATTCCTGCTTTGTTCTGTTCATTTTTTTACAAGTTGCCATAAGTTCGCATGTAACTTTTCCACAGGGGGACTCACTTGTTGCTCATTTTGAGTACCACAAGCACGCCATCACATCAATAGAATGGAGCCCGCATGAAGCATCCACTTTAGCTGTCTCATCTGCAGACAATCAGTTGATGTAGGTTACTTTACTATCAAAATTTATGTGTCCCCTTGTTTACCTGCAATTTTGGTGCTTCAGCCTGAATCATGTTGCTTGACCTACAATCCAGGATATGGGACCTTTCACTGGAAAGAGACGAAGAAGAAGAGGCCGAGTTCAAAGCTAAAGATGAAAGAACAGGCGAATGCCCCACAAGATCTGCCACCACAACTTCTATTTGTTCATCAGGTTTTTGTTCCTTTTGCAATACCCATATGTTTGAATGTTCCTGTCTAGGCGCCACATGATGGAGAAATTATTCAGTGGGACGGGCTCATCACGTGGTGGCAGTAGTGATGGTGAGCCCGTTCAATGGTATAAAAAGACACATGGTAATATCTTGGTATTTTTGGTAATCTCCATCTTGATGATATTTGGCAATTGTTTGATTAGTTTCTTTGTTGGCTTTTGATATTACCATGATTTAGTATAGCATTGGATGGGCACTCCCACTGAATAATTTCTCCCCATGTTGGATAGAAATATGCTTCTGTAACATTGATGTTATCAAGTAAATTACTTACTGAGCTCCCTTTTGTGACTAATAAACAGGGCCAGAAAGACTTGAAAGAATTACATTGGCACCAGCAAATTCCTGGGATGCTAGTATCAACAGCAGCCGATGGTTTCAATGTTCTTATGCCGGCAAATGTTGAGACTACTATTCCAGGAATGGGTTCTTAGATCATCATTTTTGCGAGTTTTTACGTAGCAATGCAAGTTCTTAATTTTAATACAAACTTCAGAGTTTTGTTTAATTATTACTATGTACAGACAAAGGCTTCTCTGTGATTTAATTGATCTTTTATCTATACATGGATTTGATAGTCATGGTGGTGTTGATAGTTACAGGAAAATGTTTCTTCTTGCCAGCTAGGCCCCTGCCAGATTTGTGATGATAAATTGATCTTCTGAATCAATGCAATATTACGAGTTGATATTGCAACAATCCTAACTTGTCTTTATTTCACAAAATTATTATTTGCCACTATTCAGTATGCACTTGTTTGGATGTTCTCATTGATGTCAAGCATAAGATGGCAAAGTTTGCAGAATTTCTGTTGGGGGTAAACCTGTCAATTGGTCCGGACCGGTCCATCCCGGTCCGAAAAATTGGCCCGATGGGTAATTGTGGGTTCTGGCTGGCCCGGTCCAGTATATGAGGGCGTGCTAGGATACATATATCGGTCCATCCCTGGCATCAGTTCCTTTTTTGACCGGAGGTCTAGTCCGGTACGACGTCTCGAGTCAAACATGGTTGTGTTTCTTTGAAGCAATCCACTATCATATAGGTAGACATTATATAAAGCAACAATGTCATAATTAGTATAACTCAACGAAGAACATTCTCGTAAAAACATTCATGTTTTGGAATTGAAGCCTCGTGCATTTCTTAATGCTTGTTTTGTACAGTTTAAAACCATCCAATGCAATTTTACTCTGAAGCTTATATAAGAGTGATGATGCTGATTGATGGATCACCTTTGCATGCTATTTTAACTGTGTAAAAATTAGTCAAATTTTGCTCGCTTATAACCCTATGTTGAGGTGAATTTTTAACCAACCCAATTTATAATCCGAGGCTCGACCCGACACAGTTTTGACCCGACCTGAAGTCCATTGTACCGTTGTTCCACCCTTAGCTTGGCCTGCTGCAGCACATGGACTCGACTGTCTGACCTGGACCCTGTCTGATCCACCCAAATTTTGTGTCGGCCAGACCCGGCCCACTTGACCACTCTAGATGGGGGTCTCATATCACACATGCCGAATGTCATCCATTAGCCTTGAGTAAGCAAGAGTATTTGTGTGATCAGAAGTCCACCGTACTGTAGATTATGTGTCGGACTGGGCTAAATTTTTTCATCTTCAATCTGATGTAACCCGACTTGCTACAGTGTTATGGATCCGAAAGTATGCCCCACTCAAATTTTGTGCCGCATGCCAATTGTCATCCATCAGCATTGAGTAAGCAAGAGGCACACTTGTTCTGTGATCAGAGATTCCAACTCAATACAAGTAAAAAGTAGCAAACATCTCACGTGAGCCTCAACAAAAAGAAAGAAGAAGAAGATAACTCTGCCTTCCATCGCTGCAGCAGAGGTCCGTGGAATTACTAAAAAGTAAGGGCGTCCTTCTCTTCTGTCCTCCACTTTTTCCTCGTGGTTTTGTGGGAATCCATCAGTGTAGTGTTCCCCCCTACCATCATCATGTATGTTGGAGTAACCAGGGAGGCTTAGGGATAAGTCTGACAATTCTGACTTCGGACTTGAACAATCCGAGTAAAACTTTAATACATATGGCTCTATCAAAGTTTTAATACAACCAATGTATAACAAATGATCTTTCCTCTCTTTTCGTAAAACCTGCAAGTATATATATATATATATATATATATATATATATATATATATATATATGGCATCAGTGTAGCAATCGACTGTGCATTAGGCGACTGCGCATGTGCGCCCCCCCCCCCCCCCCCCCCCCTCCCTTCATTCTCCCGACCCTCGCCCTCACTTCCAGCCGCCAGCCGCCCGCCCCTCCCTCCCACGTCCTCCTTCGTTGGCCTCCCAACTCCCCCCTGCCTCGACACCCCTCCACCGACCTTCCCCTTCTCGTTCCCACTCTCTCTCTCCTGGGTTCTGGATCCGAATCCAAAACCGCGAGCAGCAGCTCCCGCGTCCGGCTTACGGTGGCGCAGAGGAATCCTACGGCCTCTCAGCAAGTCCCAAACGTCTCCAGTGATGGATGAACGACGGTGACTCGACGACGCAGAAATGGTGTTAAAACCTCCGCCTTGTCACATGCGCCTAGGAGCGTTCCTCCGCCTGTGGCGCGACGTGCACCCCTGGTAGGTCCGTCCAGGACAGGGAATGAAGGCAGCTCTCGCCATCCGGCTTCGACCAATCCTTCCCGAGCCTCCAGTTTCCCAACGCTCATGCCTAAATTTTTGGCGCGACACTTACTCCAGGTGTTTGACAAAATGCCAGATAGGGTTCCTAATACTTTTAAGATATCGGGAGTGGCTTCCATCTCCTGAGTAAATCGATGTAGGTCCGATCTGGCGAGGGACGACATTGAGATGCACTTTGTGACGCCCAGTCTTAAAGAAGGAAGAAATGTCATCTCTATCACCAAAGAGGACATCGCCGAAACAGAAGTGTTCTGGAAGAACACTTTTGTCCTCTACGTTATGGGAGCCCGACCTTACTTCGGTCAGCTAAATGGATTCGTCTTGCGAATGTGGAGACCTAAAGGGAGCATTAACATTTACTCTAGGGAGAATGGGTTCTATTTCATCAAGTTTGAGGTGTCGGAAGATTTAGAAAATGTGATCCAGAATGGCCCTTGGACATTCGATGGAAGATTGGTTATCCTGAGAAGATGGGATCCTTCTACTAACTTTGAATGGGATCGGCTGGCAACTGTTCCTATCTGGATTAGGTTCCCTTGGCTTTCACCCCAACTATTGTCACACCCTAGAACCAGAATACAAGAGAGCGGAGACAGACAAAGCCAGCTACGTATACCAGACTACTCAATACTCTGAGAAACGGTTATGACTATCTAGATATATGAGGGTTTATTCTACAATCCAACAGTCATTCCTGGGTCAAGGGTCCTAGGTGTCTCAATCTCAAGCTAGCAACAAATTACAAGATGTATGATCACCAAACATATAATAGTAAGGCGTCCCAAACTATACATACACAGATGATCATGAATCTAGTTTGTCACGCCCCAGTCCCAAAATACGTAGGACTAGGAATACGTAACACGCCAGTCGTATGATTATCCAATCCACAGTGGTAATATACTGTCACAACAAGTCACACGCAAATCTATATCTCATCCACAGCACAAATAATAGATAAATGGGAAATAAATAGTTGAATAATAAATGAATGTCAAATAAGCAGTCTCAAAGTATAATAGTCAGATGGAAACAAATCCACTGCAAATCGACTATAATAAGCTACTAAAGAGAGAAGAGAATAAACTCTAATATAAGAATAAATGTCTCGAAAAGAATAGCAACTAGAATCTTTAAATAGCTGCAATGAATCACATATAATTCGAAGGTAAGACCTCCTCAGTCTGATAGGTAGCGTCAGGTCCTGGTCCATACTCCTGCGGATACTCCTGCTCATCTATATCTGGAAAGGTACCAGGTCCTCAAAGGGACGTAACAAGATACATATAAACATGCCAATAAAGTACTGAAATGTAAACATCCATTGGGGTCGCCTAACCGTCTAAGTGAATGTAGTTTGAGAACAACTTTCCACCAAGTGGGCTATCTGGCTAAAATGGGATTGGCATGGTTCTCTTGGAGATCCAGGGGCCTACAAAGCATATCGTCTTTTGAACGTCAGAGCCCGCCTGATAATATATAATATATAGTGGTCATCATGACCGCGCATCTCCGGCGGAGCGTACGGGTTACAAGGAAAAAAGTGCAAAGGAGCCCAAATGCCTTACTTGTTGTTCTCCCCACCCCATGCTCTAAGCATGTCATGTCCATGACATGATAAAATCTCTAAATAACTGCCAGGTCTACTAGCATGCAAAGTTTCTATCGACAGTTATCCCTATCCGTCGCACGACCTATACGTACCAGTGGCCAGCCGAGTACGCAAGTCCGTGTCTTACATGTGACACACTCGTGTAAGAATAGTGTCATGGCCAATGAAACATAAAATACCTCATGAAAATGGGTTAGTCTCATAAAGTAGGTCCGATGCATATACATAAATAAAAATATAGTACGACGACACCGTCGTTGCACCCAAGTTTCCTTGGACGCGCAATTTATATAACAGTTAAAATAAATGAACTAAAATAAGCAAAAATAAATATACATGTCTCATATGGAATGTAAATACAGTACAATGGCAAGGTATACTTGCCTGGCAAGAAATCTGTAAAGTGTACGCGCCCAAATATCAAGGACACGAAATCAGAAACTAATGGCTCCGAACAAACGTCTCTGGATGCTGAAATAGACATCACCAACGTTTTCAGAATCAACGAGATAGCTAGAAATTACTACCCTTTCGTCCAATTTGTACACAGGGGCAAAATGGTAATTTTGGGTAAAAGTGGAATCCATGTGTGGCCCACTTTGCACTGAAAAGCGTGCCAAGGGTAACAGTCTCTAAATGGGACAAATTATAGGTCAAACAAACTCTAAATGTCAATACGAAGTCAACTGTTTCAGAATTGCGTGAAAATTGGGTCACAGGACCAGCGCATTACCACGAGTCCAGTGCCGCAAGTTTCGTCGCAATCTGACGAGCGTGCACAAAATATGCACGACTTTCTTAAAAGTTGTGACCTGGGGATTGTCCGCGGATACGGGCTGATTCCGACGCGCACACGCATCCGAATCAGTTTTCGCGAACTCTCACATGTCTGGATACACTGTGCGCACCGTTTGGTATACTTGGTACATGGCGGGGCGGTCCCGTTTGGCGGGACGCGCTCCGTTTCATAATTTTTGGAAATCTGGAAAAAGTGTATTTTTAGGATTTTTCAACGAATTTAATTCTACATACAACAGTTAATAATTTAATGTTAATTAACAGAAATTAAACTAGGTCAAGTGGTCTTCGCATATCAAAAAGAAAAATCGAATTCGGATCTCTGTGGTGGGAGATACGAATCCGGGAACATAGGTGGTCACTGCAGTTTTATGCGATACCCAAAAGTGGTCTTTTTTCGTCAACTTGGACGTTATTTTTGCCTAAGGTTACGCGCTGTTCGAGGTCAACTATCATACAGGTATTGGAGAGGGTTAAGTGATGAACGTACCGGTGAAGACGGGGTCGAGTTTGGTTCAGCGAGGTGACGGAAAATAATGCTGGAACACAGGTAAGTTGCTGTCCAAACTGTCACGCGCGGTTGTGCGCGGGGTCGCGGTCGTCGGGGTCGGTCGACGGCTGGACTGGGCGGTTCTCCGGCTCGGCGGCGGCGCTCTGGTCACGATGGGAAGATGGAGATGGTAGAGAGGTGATCTAGGGTTAGGATTTTGTTCGAGATGAATGTTATATATATATATATATATATATATATATAAAGAGAGAGGCGCGGGGGGGGGGGGGGGGGGGTTGATCGCTCGCTTCTGCTGCGGATGCATTTGCTTAAAGGGTGCGGGCAGCTGTTAACGGGTAGTGGGGTAGTTAAAGGGGTGCGGCTGCTGTGGATTACTCTAAGGGGTGCGGGCTGCAGCGGATTCCCCCATTTAAAAAAATAAATAAATAAATAAATAAATATATATATATATATATATATATATACACACGTATATATCCATAGAAAAAAAATCTAGAATTATATTAATGCATACCATCAAGCTAGCAACTGCTCAAAGGGTCTCCTACATGAAATAAATTCAAAATTTTTTCTAATGGCCCCATAAATCCCCTAAGTTCACAAACACCTAAAATAAAAATTAAATAAAATCTATTTCTCCTAATTAGCTCATAATTATTATAATTAAACTAATAATTAATTAAAAAGGGTAATTACGGTTTTTAGGATTAGGGGTTTTACATTCTACCTAATTTATAAAAATTTCGTCCTTGAAATTAAAACTAAGCCACGATAGAATGTTAAGGATGGTATAAGATATAAATTAACAAAGTAAATTCATACCTTGGTCTGCGAATAGGTTCAAAAAATGCTTGCGCATGTCGTTCTCGCGCTCCCAAGTTGATTCTCCTAGCGCGCCATGCTTCCATGCCACGCAAACCAAGGGAATAGACTGGTTCCTCAACACTTTCTCTCGACGATCAAGGATTCCCACGGGTTGCTCTTGGTATGACAAGTTCGGCCAATGGTGATCTCTGAATGGTCGAGGACATGACTGCTGTCTGCCATATATCGCTTGAGCTGCGACACATGGAATACGTCATGTACTCCCTCCAGTGAAGGTGGTAGAGCAAGTCGATATGCCACTTCTCCCACTCTCTCGAGCACGTCAAATGGTCCAATATACCTTGGACTCAACTTGTCGCGCCCTCCGAATCGAATGGTGCCTCTGGTAGGTGATATCCTCAAGAAGACATGATCGCCCTCTTTGAACTCCAAGGGACGACGATGAAGGTCTGTCCACTGCTTCTGCCTGTCTTGCGCTGCTCGCAAGTGCCCCTGTATCTTCTTAACTGTCTCAACGATGTTGACCACCAACTCTGGTCCCAGAATCTGACGTTCTCCCACGTCACTCCAACACACAGGAGACCTACACTTTCTTTCATACAATGCTTCAAATGGAGCCATCTGAATACTCGCTTGATAGCTATTGTTGTAAGAAGACTCCACAAGATGTAGGTGGTCCTCCCATGATCCTTCGAAGTCTAACATACAAGCCCTCAACATATCCTCCAATGTCTGAATAGTACGCTCTGACTGCCCATATGTTTGCGGGTGGTAAGATGTACTGAACTTCAGACGAGTTCCAAGACTCTCTTGCATGCTCCTCCAAAAGTGCGATGTAAAGCGCAAATCTCTGTCTGATACAATGCTGACTGGTATTCCATGCAATCTCATAATCTGCCTCATATATAAGTCATCTAAAGCTTCTGTAGACTGGCCAACTCTAAAAGGTAAGAAATGGGCTGACTTGGTGAGTCGGTCCACTATTACCCACACTGTATCTCTTCCACTTGGACTCTTGGGAAAGCCCATGACAAAGTCCATAGTGATGTGCTCCCACTTCCACTATGGAATCGGAAGTGGTTGCAATAATCCGGCTGTTCTCTGGTGCTCCGTCTTTACTTGTTGACATACCAGACATTTAGCTATAAAGCGAGCTCTCTCTCTTTTTATTCCATGCCACCAAAAGTGCTGTCGTAAGTTACGATACATCTTGGTGCCTCCAAGATGAATAGAATATATCGAACTATGAGCCTCTGTCATCAGCTCCTGTCGAATCTCTCCATTTGGAACATAAAGACGATCACCACATCGTAATGTTCTATCCTCATGGATGCAAAATCCTGTCTGCTCTCCGGCCTCTGTCCTTTCCTTCAGTCTCCTGAATCTGGCGTTTGTAGGCAAAGCTGCCTCAATCCTCTCTACTAATGATGATTGTACTTGCAAGTTGGCTAGCGTCCCATCTGCTCTAGGTAATATCACTTCGATGCCAAATTCTTGCAAGTCCTCCAATAATTCCCTCTGTGCTGTCAAGAAGTAAGCTGCTGGTTTCCGACTTAACGCGTCTGCTACAACGTTAGCCTTGCCTGGGTGATAATGTAGCTCTAACTCGAAATCTTTCATCAAATCGAGCCATCGACGTTGTCTCATATTTAACTCCTTCTGCGTGAAGACATACTTGAGGCTTTTGTGTTCTGTATAGATCTTCACTCGTTTCCCATATAAGTAATGTCTCCATAGCTTCAGAGCAAATACAACGGCTGCAAGTTCCAAGTCATGAGTCGGATAATTCTTCTCATGTACTCATAACTGCCTAGATCCATATGCAATCACTTTTCCATGCTGCGTCAATACGCATCCCAAGCCTTTCCCTAATGCGTCACTGTAGATCACATACCCTCCTGATCCTGACGGAATAGTCAATACTGGTGCTGTAGTCAGTCGCTTCTTCAACTCTTCAAAGGCGGCTTGACACTCGTCGGTCCATATAAATTCTTGATCCTTACAAGTCAACCGAGTCATAGGTGCTGCTATCCTTGAGAAGTTCTCCATGAACCGTCGATAATATCCCGTAAGTCCAAGAAAACTTTTCACCTCCGCTGCTGATTTAGGAACAGGCCATGTCTCAACTGCCGAGATCTTCTCTGGATCAACAGAAATACCATCTCCTGTAACAACATGCCCAAGAAATGAGACTATGTCCAAGAAGAACTCATATTTACTGAGCTTTGCATATAACTGTTCTCTTCTCAAAGTCTCTAGAACAATCCGCAGGTGCTTCTCGTGCTCCTCGTGGCTCTTCGAATAGACAAGTATATCATCTATGAAGATGACCACGAACTGGTCTAAGTACTGGTGGAAGAATCGATTCATCAAGTCCATAAAGATAGCTGGAGCATTGGTCAATCCAAATGGTATGACCAAAAACTCGTAGTGCCCATATCTTGTTCTGAATGCGGTCTTCGAAATTTCCTGCTTCCGTACCTTCACCTGGTGATAACCCGATCTCAAATCTATCTTCGAGAACACCTTGGCTCCACTGAGTTGGTCAAATAAGTCATCAATGCGTGGCAATGGGTATTTATTCTTCATAGTCACTGCATTCAAGGCTCTGTAGTCAATGCATATACGTACTGACCCATCCTTCTTGGGTACAAACAACACTGGTGCTCCCCAGGGTGATGCACTTGGTCGGATGAAACCTTTCTCCTCTAGTTCTTTCAACTGTGCCTTCAACTCATCCATCTCCTTCTTCGCCAGTCTGTAAACATGTAATGCTATAGGTGCTGCTCCTGGCGGTAATTCAATTGAAAACTCTACGTCTCTGTCTGGGGGTAGTCCTGGCAATTCTTTTGAAAATACGTCTTGAAATTCTGAAATAATGGGATGATAAACAACGTCGTCCATTGCGAGCTACATACCATCAAGGATTTCTGTAGAACCTCGTGCAAACTCAAGTTCAGGCTGGCCTGGTACCTTAAAAAGAATGCTTCCTCCAAAATAATCGAAGAAAGCGTGGTACTTGCTTAGCCAGTCCATTCCAAGCACAATATCAAAAGATGTCATAGGAAGGACTAAGAGTTGGGTGTTCATCTCTCTGCCATGTATCACTATAGGACCCGATCTACAAATTCGGCTAACTGGTACCACTCCTCCTCCAGTAAGAATTCTAACACAACTAGATAAAGGTGTAGAGGCAATGCTGTGTTTGGCAATAAAAATAGATGATATGAATAAGTGGATGGCTTCCGTATCAAATAATGTCACAGTAGAAAAAGTAAAAGCAAGAGTAATACCTGCTATGACATCCACCTCGTGATCCATGTCATCTACTTCCAATGCAAAAGCTCATCCGTTCCTCTGTGGCTGTCCATGTCCGGTCCTCATATACTGATCCTCCTGGGTAGGTAGCGGTGGTCCTCTCTGAAATCCTGCTGCTGCTGGGGGTCGAGGTGCTCCCGGTCCAGTCATCTGCTGAGTTGGCTTCGGTGCTGGAAGCGCTAGTCTCTGTGCTGGCGGTGGTAGTGTCAATGCCTGTATTGGGCAGTCTCTCTCCAGGTGCTGTCCGGAGCCACATCTCATATACTGACCCAAGAGAGTCCGACAATCTCTCAAAATATGTCCGCGTTTCCCACAATAATTGCAGTAGGGCTTCTCCGGATTCGGGTACGGTGCTGCTCTGTGTTGGTACTGTGGTTGCTGAGCTAAAGGACGTCTGATAGGTCCTCCTTGTTGTATCCTGGCTGGTCCCTGCTGTATCCTTGCTGATCCTTGTTATGTCCTCAGTTGACCTCCATTTCCTCTGCTGATGGTTTCTTGCAATCTGGCTTCTGTCAGTAGTTCAGCATAAGAGACCTGGAACTGTGAGCTTGTATAATGTTGGAGCTCCTGAGTCAGTCCACGATGAAATCTCTTAGCCTTGGCCAAGTCATCTGGTATCAGGGCAGCGCCATATTTGCTGAGTCGACTAAACTCGGTATCATACTCGTCCACTGTTCGGTTCTCCTGCTCCAAGTGAAGAAATTGATTGTACAATGTATCTCTGACGGTGTCCGAGAAGTACTTTCTCTCAAAGCACTCCAAGAACTGCTCCCAAGTCTGGTATGTACCCAACTGGCGCTCCATGGATTTCCACCAATGATGAGCATTACCATCTAGAAGCATCCTTACACCCGTCATCCATAGGTCCGTAGGTAACTGTGATGCCTCCAATAGCTTCTGCGTGTGAGTGATCCAGTTGGTAGTCTCCTCCGAACTCTCAGTGCCTTTGTACTGCCTCGGACCCATCTGAACAAAGTCCTTTACTGAACCCACTCTAGCTCGAGGTACTGGAGCTAGTGCTTGAGCTGGTACAGTAGCCTGTACAGCCATCCTCTCAAGTGCTGCCAGAAATTCTTGCCTCTGCTCGACTGCCTGCTGTCTCTGCTCTTGCATCATCATCTGAAAGAATTGGAACAGCTGCGCTAGCCATCTTGTAGTACTGGGAAAGCTGGAAGGTTCCCAATAGGTGAAGCAGGAAGATCAGATGGAATTGGAGTGTGCGTCTGTCCATCTGGCCCCGGAAGTCTAGGAATCGTTGGGGTCCCTCCTTGAGTCTGACCATTGACTCCAGAAGTTGTGTCGCCATCGGCGGCAGTATATCCATTTTGTATATCCATCTCTCTGCATGTGATGTACGAAACGATTAGAAGAAGTACATGAATCAAACATGATGCAAGCATTAAATAGGAAGGATGAGTTTCAGTCAAGCGTGGATGAGATCCTTATACTCTATTCCTATACGCAGGCTTGTTCGGTACAGTTACGTAACCGAGACAATATATTCTCGACCTGCATGGGCCACCACTAAAAATATGTTATGCCCCAGTCCCAAAATACGTAGGACTAGGAATACGTAACACTCCAGCCGTATGTATACGAACTCCAATATATGGAAACCATATACACACGTACGCTGTACATGAATATCCAATCCACAGTAGTAATATACTGTCACAACAAGTCACACGCAAATCTATATCTCATCCACAGCACAAATAATAGATAAATAAAAAATAAATAGTTGAATAATAAATGAATGTCAAATAAGCAGTCTCAAAGTATAATAGTCGGATGGAAACAAATCCACTGCAAATCGACTATAATAAGCTACTAAAGAGAGAAGAGAATAAACTCTAATATAAGAATAAATGTCTCGAAAAGAATAGCAACTAGAATCTCTAAACAGCTGCAATGAATCACATATAATCCGAAGGTAAGACATCCTCAGTCTGATAGGTAGTGTCAGGTCATGGTCCATACTCCTGCGGATACTCCTGCTCATCTATATCTGGAAAGGTACCAGGTCCTCAGAGGGACGTAACAAGATACATATAAACATGCCAATAAAGTACTGAAATGTAAACATCCATTGGGGTCGCCTAACCGTCTAAGTGAATGCAGTTTGAGAACAACTTTCCACCAAGTGGGCTATCTGGCTAAAATAGGATTGGCATGGTTCTCTTGGAGATACAGGGGCCTACAAAGTATGTCGTCTTTTGAACGGCAGAGGCCGCCAGATAATATATAATATATAGTGGTAATCATGATCGCGCATTTCCGGCGGAGAATACGGGTTACAAGGGAAAAAGTGCAAAGGAGCCCAAATGCCTTACTTGTTGTTCTCCCCACCCCATGCTCTAAGCATGTCATGTCCATAACACGATAAAACCTCTAAATAACTGCCAGGTCTACTAGCATGCAAAGTTTCTATCGGCAGTTATCCCTATCCGTCGCACGACCTATACGTACCAGTGGCCAGCCGAGTACGCAAGTCCGTGTCTTACATGTGACACACTCGTGTAAGAATAGTGTCATGACCAATGAAACATAAAATGCCTCATGAAAATGGGGTAGTCTCATAAAGTAGGTCCGATGCATATACATAAATAAAAATATAGTACGACGACACCGTCGTTGCACCCAAGTTTCCTTGGACGCGCAATTTATATAACAGTTAAAATAAATAAACTAAAATAAGAAGAAATAAATATACATGCCTCATATGGAATGTAAATACAGTACAATGGCAAGGTATACTTGCCTGGCAATAAATCTGTAAAGTGTACGCGCCCAAATATCAAGGACACGAAATCAGAAACTAATGGCTCAGAACAAACGTCTCCGGATGCTGAAATAGATATCACCAACATTTTCGGAATCAGCAAGATAGCTAGAAATCACTACCCTTTCATCCAATTTGGACACAGGGGCAAAACGATAAATTCGAGTAAAAGTGGGATCCACGTGTGGCCCACTTTGCACCGAAAAGCGTGCCAAGGATAACAGTCTCTAAATGGGATAAATTATAGGTCAAATAAACTCTAAATGTCAATATGAACTCAACGGTATGTCCAAATGTGGATTCCGATAGGCCGAACATAATTTTGCCCAAAAAGTCAACCGTGGGACCCGCCAATTGGCAACTTGGTCAACTATCTCAGAATTGCGTGATAATTGGGTCACAGGACAAGCGCGTTACCACGAGTCCAGTGGTGCAAGTTTCGTCGTAATCTGACGAGCGTGCACAAAATACGCACAGCTTTCGTAGAAGTTGCGACACGGGAATTGTCCGCAGATACGGGCTGATTTTGACGCGCACACGAGTCCGAATTAGTTTTTGTGAACTCTCACGTGTCCGGGTATACTGTGCGCACTGTTTGGTATACTTGGTACATGGCAGGGCGGTACCGTTTGACGGGGCGCGCTCCGTTTCATAATTTTTGAAAATCTGGAAAAGTGTGTTTTTGGGGTTTTCTAACGAATTTAATTCTATATACAGTAGTTAATAATTTAATGTTAATTAATAGAAATTAAAGTAGGTCAAGTGGTCTCCGCATACCAAAAAGAAAAATCGAATTCGGATCTCTGTGGTGGGAGATACGAATCCAGGAACATAGGTGGTCACCGTAGTTTTCTGCGATACCCAAAAGTGGTCTTTTTCCGTCAACTTGGACCCTATTTTCGCCTAGGGTTACGCACTGTTCAAGGTCAACTAACATACAGGTATTGGAGAGGGTTAAGTAGTGAACGTACCGGTGAAGACGGGGTCAAGTTTGGTTCAGCGAGGTGACAAAAAATAGCGCTGGAACACAGGTAAATTGCTGTCCAAACTGTCACGCGCGGTTGTGCGCGGGGTCACGGTCGTCGGGGTCGGTCGGCGGCTGGACTGGGCGGTTCTCCGGCTCGGCGGCGGCTCTCTGGTCGTGATGGGAAGATGGAGATGGTAGAGAGGTGATATAGGGTTAGGGTTTTGTTCGAGATGAATGTTATATATATATATATATATATAAATATAAAGAGAGAGGCGCGGGGAGGGGGGGGGTTGATCGCTCGCTGCTGCTGCGGATGCATTTGCTTAAAGGGTGCGGGCAGCTGTGAACGGGTAGTGGGGTACTTAAAGGGTTGCAGCTGCTGTGGATTACTCTACGGGGTGTGGGCTGCTGTGGATTCCCCTTTTTTTTTCTTTCTTTCTTTTCTTTCCTTTTTTTAAAATATATATATATATATATATACCCATAGAAAAAAAATTTAGAATTATATTAATGCATACCATCAAGCTAGCAACTGTTCAAAGGGTCACCTACATGAAATAAATTCAAAAAAATTCCTAATGGCCCCATAAATCTCCTAAGTTCACAAAAACCTAAAATAAAAATTAAAAAAATCTATTTCTCCTAATTAGCTCATAATTACTACAATTAAATTAATAATTAATTAAAAAGGGTAATTACGATTTTTAGGATTAGGGGTTTTACATAGTTAAAAAATGAAGAACTAGCAATAGTACAATATTATATGACATCTCTAACTATAGTCTAAAATATGCTTTACATGTAGGCTCGTATGTTAGAATTTTAAGTTCCAAAATACGAGCTAAACACGTGCTTGGTGGCTAAATGCCTCAAAAATATAACTACAAGATCAAGTGGGTGATGAAAAAGAAATTCACTCATGGCCTCTGGTGTTCCTGGTGTTCACCATCTTTAGTCAGAAAATACGGAAGATCCTGCAGTCCTGCTCCAAAATATGGTCATACAAAATCAGTTGGGTCAGACCTCAAAATAGTAAGTACCACAAGGGAGCCAACTTAGGAACTAAAACCAGCATGCAGACAAATCAGTAAAAAATAGCACAATGAATAGTTAAATAAGTGTTATGCCCCAGTCCCAAAATATAATGGTACCGTCGCGCGACTAGGCCAGCTGATACAAACTAGATTAAATTTCCAATTTAATGGCCCTTTCTAGATGTACTACGCTGTATAAATGGACTAAGTCCAAACTATTACTAACATGCAACAGGTAAATATCTAATCTCATCCACAGAATATAAATAAGAAGTGCTGAAATAAATACTAAAAATAAGTACGGAGTCTGGATGTCATAATACAACCCAAATAAGTCTGATCGGAACAAACGCACTGAATACAATACTGAAATAAAAGTACGGAAGAAAAATAAGAATACTAGACTAGAACATCGACTAGCTAGATAAAGATGCTCCAACCCTAGGTGGAAGGCCTACCAGTAATCAGGAAAACTCCAAAGGTAACACCTCAAGCTCCTCCTCAGTCGCGTACCTCATCTCCTGTTCGGACCCGTACACGGTTGGGTAGTACGCCTCATCCAAATCTGGAAGGAAACCAGATCCTCAGAAGGACGTAACAAGATACAAAAATACATGCCGAATATAAATACTGAATAAGTAAGGGGGTGTACTAACCATCTAAGTGAATACAATCTGAGGACAACCTTGGTACGTATGGGTAGGTGAAGGCATAAATATATAATGTCCATATCGTTCCAAAGAACGTGGAACCTGCATAGTATAACGTCTATACCGTTCCAAAGAACATAGAATCTGCGTGATATAACGTCCGTATCGCTCCGTAGAACGCAAAATCTGTATAGAATATATATACTTCCGTATCGCTCCAAGGAACGCGGAACCTGAATAAAGAGGTCATCAGTCCCTGTAGCTCCGATGGACACTACGGGTACTAATGTGTGTGTCCCATACGCCTACCAGTTGTCCTTTCCATCCAATACAAATATATAAGTCAAATACACGCCATGCACACTTTGTAACTACATGCCAGGTCTCAAATAACTAAACTAATCTGACTACGCACTAAACCGTGATGCATGTCGTACGCACCGATAGCTAGTTGGGTACGCCAACTTGCATCCCAACATGAGTTTGTTATCGTGATGAGTGTAAGAAGTGTCAGGATCTTGGAAGATATCAGAACATCTTTACAACAATATGTGAGTCTGCTAGAGACTAAGTCGCTACATTACTCATCGACACAATCGTCGATTGCACCCGAGTCATTCTCGGACGCGCACAGTTATAGATAATATTTGCAACAACCACTCATGTAATATTTAACAACTTAAATTAAACAGTAAATAAGTCAAGGTATACTTGCCTGAATCCTCAAACTGCGAATGCCAAAGTCCTGGCCCCGAAGCTTCGTCTGAACGATCCAACGAGCCTATATATAATATAATATAATATAATAACAATCAGTCATTATACTAGTATACGCACAAAGATACATCTATATAATGTACTTAGAAGCTAGCGCAAGTAGGGGTTCTAACCAGGTCAATTAGAAGGGTTTAGTGTGCAAGAGTCTAAAAAGTGCACAAGTGTCAAGTCCCTCTAATCTTAAAATTAACCTCAAATATAATGTCACAACTTTGGTGGATTGATCTCGTGTTAGGGTAGGTCCCACTATAAATATGTAAATGCTATATACTACACCCTTAAGTTTACTAGTCAAAACTCTCCAATATCTTTATGTACCAACCCTATTTGAAATAACAAAAGTCATGTGTCCCCTATATAAATCAAATCTGGACATTAATTAAAATAAGTGCAAATCACTCTATAAACCATGGTGCAAAACATATTAGAGCCTAAGCATCATCCATACACATCTAGGTATATTTTCCTATATTAATATTGTATTAAAATATGTTTTAATACATGTAAAATACTCAACTCGCTTCCCTACTACATGCTGATTTTTTCTAACTCAAACAACATTAGACAAATCTAGTTAACTCTCATTCACAACACACATTCAAATTTTATGGCATATGAATCTATAATTTAACACTTAAACCTGAGAATAAAAGAGTGCTAAATATAAGTTAAAAATCAAAATTTAATGGATATTTTGACAATAGTACAAAGGTGTGTGTTCAAGTGTTCAATGATACACAAGGTGAAAGATGAGGAATGGTGGGGAACAAGAAGAAGATCATATATATATATATATATATATAAAGGAAGAAGAAAAAGAGAATGAAGGAGAAGAAGAAGGAGGAGGAGTTACCAATACAAGAGAAAGAGAGGCGCTGCTGCCGTGGTCCGGCGGTCCGGTGGGTGGGAGAAGGTGGAGGGGTTGCTGTCAAGGTCGGGGGAAGTGGTGGTGGTGGTGGTGTCGGCTGCTATGATGGGGAGTGGAGAGGATGGTGATGATGATGGTAGTGGCAAAGTTTTGGTTTGGAGAGGGAATGTAGGTGGTGGTAAAGTTTTTGAGGAAGAGAGGGAGAGTATGTTGTGTAGTAATTGAATGAGAGAGAGAGAGAGAGTATTTAATGAGGGGAGAGAGAGAGAGGGTGCTTGGGGATTAGGGCCAGCTAAGTTTCCAAGGAGAGTGTGGTTTGTCATGAAGAAAATGGGTGGTGGAGATGTGTGGGGGTTTGAATGAAGGGTGAGGATTTAAAATGAGCATAGTACCATACAAAAAAGGGAGAGGATGGAGCATGTGACCGGTCAAGCATCTCAAAAATGGGTTTCTCCATTGTTTGACTCCAACGGAAGGTGGATACCTAATCATTCTTTTACATATAAGTTCCTAGTAGTTTAGGATTTGCACAAAAAGGGAGAATTGGGATTGGATGAGGGTGAAAGCCTTGTTTAGTGTGTTATAGTGGAAGAATTTGGTGTATGGTATTTTGTAGGAGCCATGAGGGTGTGAGGGTGGGTTTAGGTTAGTGTTTGGTCGAGTTTGGGGTTATGTTGAGTCGGTTGCCCCAAATAAATAGAAATTATGTCATATGTGCTCTTAAATTAATTGAAAGTGCATAGGATTTAAATTGGGTGGGACACAAGTGTCATGGACGTAGTAGACTCAGAATAGATTATTGTCATAAATTTGGTTGCAAGAAAAGGGTCGAGATTGTGTCTCCAATTTCGATTGGAACGGACAAAGATGCAAAGTTTGGATTTATTTAGATTTAAAATTAGATATTTTGTAACGAATATTGTGCGACTAAAATGAAACACAAGAGAGGATATTTATGAGTGACCCAAAGGTCAAAATGGAAGACTGGCACGTCTAGGTCAAGTGTGTAAAATTTGTTTGAAAGCAAAAGCTAGAGTAGCGTTCCAAATATCGAAACAACGGCAAGGTGCACCAAGTGATATAAAATTTTGTACATTTATTTAAAACACCATGTTCTAATTCTAAATGGCTCCAAACTAACTTTAGTCCCTCTTTAAGCCAAGTAGACCTAAATTTGGTCAAGAAAGTTTACAATCTACCCTTCTTAGAGCATTTCTTCCTCAAAATTAAAATAGATATATGGTATAAACTATTGATTGAAAATAATGCTACTGCATACCTAGGCCTTCAAAGAGATGGGGGAAACGCTGCCGAATATCATCCTATCATTCCCAGGTCGACTCGCCTGGTGCATGATGCCTCCAGGCGACACAGACTAGAGGGATAGTCTAACCTCGCAACACCTTCTCACTCCTGTCCAGAATCTCTACAGGCTCCTCCTGATATGACAAACTTAGACTGAAAGTGATCTCCGAGTGGTCAAGCACATGACTCAGATCTGACATGTACCTCCTCAATTGAGAAATATGGAAGACATCATGAACTCCCTTACAATGTCTGTGGCAATGCTAACCTGTAGGCAACCTCTCTGATGCGCTCCAATACATCGAATGGTCCGATGTACCTCGGACTCAGCTTTCCTCTGCCTCCAAACCTGATGGTCCCTCGGGTAGGTAAGATTTTTAGAAACACATGATCTTCAGCCTGGAACTCTAGGGTTCGTCGGTGCACATCTGTCCAATGCTTCTGCCTGTCCTGTGCTGCTCGCAGGTGCCCTTGGATCTGCTTTACCTTCTCTACCATACAAACAACCAACTCTGGTCCAAGAATCTGTCCCTCGCCCACATCACTCCAGTACACTGGAGAACGACACTTCCTGCCATACAATGCCTTATAGGGAGCCATCTGAATGCTCGCTTGATAGCTATTATTATAGGAAAACTTAGCCAAATATAAATGGTCCTCCCATGATCTACCGAAATCAAGTATGCACGCCCTCAACATGTCCTCCAGTGTCTGAATGGTACGCTCGGACTGGTAATCCGTCTACGGGTATACGATGTGCTGAACTTCAGGCAGGTCCTAAGACTCTCTTGCATGCTCCGCCAAAAGTAAGATATGAATCTCGTATCCCTGTCAGACACTACACTACCAGAATAAGTCAAATTAGTGACGTCTAAAAACGTCGCTAAATGGGAAAAAATGTTGCTACAAAATTTTAGCGACGTTTTTAGCGACTTTTCAATAAAGTCGCTTTTAAGCTAGTCGCTGATCAAAAAAATATCGCAAAATATCGCTATACCGACGTTTTCTAGCGACGTATATGCGTCGCTATAGTAGCGACGTTTAGCGACTTAACGTTGCTAAATTAGCGACGTATTTTTTTGTCTCTATATATCGCTAATTTTTTCTTTTTAGCGACGTTGTGCGACACATTTAGCGACATTATTGTGACATGGCAATATTGTTATGTCTGCAGTTTAGCAACGTACTCAGCGACATTTTTAGCGATGTTTTTAGCGATAATCAGCGACGTATTTAGTGACGTATATTAATGTCGCTAAACGTCGCTAAAAATGTCGCTAAAGATTCAGTGAAAAAAATAAATATTGAATTATTTCCAAACCAATCTTCCTGCAGTTTATGAATTCATAATTTATATAAATAGACCCAGAGCAACCCTCCGTTGAATTTGCTGGGTTCACCAATCCCCTTCGGTTGAACACTCAATACCGGTAAATTAACATACATTTAATATGAATAATATAGTAAAATTTAAAGAAAATGAAACATTGAGATTACAAACTGAGTCATGAGAAAATCTTGTCGTAAAGAATACAACAAATATCCACACAACTGAGTCTGAAAGCCTCATCGTAAAGAATACAAGAAATAAAGTCTGAAAGGCTCAAAAATAAAGAATATTCATAAATGACCAAGTATCATAGGTCTAAAATACAAATAATCAATAAACTATCATAACTAGGACTACTGCAGATCTACAGGAGGATGACCACCGGCACACATCAGGGATCAGAACAGATCATACTGCTCCCGTAAAATTGACACCAATGTCGATGGAGAAGGCAGCGACATCTGTGGAGTCTGTGTCGATGAAGGCGCATCAGGAGGACGTATCTGCTCCAACTCTGCTAGTCAATGGTTGTATGAATCCATGGTAGATAACAGCCTCGTACTACTATGAACCATTGAATCCTGCATCATCGTCAGCCTCTCGTCCATGGACAGCTGTGATGCCTGCAGCTCCGTCATGCTGCGCTTTGTCGACGCTCTATGATCAGCTGTCATATCCCTGAGCTCTATGATGCTGCGCTCGAGCATATCAAATCGTGCGATGAGCATCGGATCGTTCGCCTGCGGCTGGGACAGGGGATGCTCCTTCATCCTTCGCAGCAACTCATCACAGAGAGACACAATCTGATGGTCAACGGTCTCCTGGACTTGGATCGACGATTGTGAGGGCTGTAGGGAATGCGCACTTGCCGTTGATGCCCTAGATGATTGCATCGTAACAAGGGCACCATAGGATCCTGTACCGTAGTACGTACCCCTCTGGAGACCACTAGCGGTGGTCACCTACAGCTCGTCCGCCGACGGAGCTGGAGAGGGCTACAAGGAAGTACCAGCCTCTCCCGCTGTAGGTGCACTAACAGTCGCCCGCTCACGCAGCCTAAGATACTCGGCCTAGAAAAGTTTGGATACTCGATAATTGCCTAAGTTATATTAAAATTAACACAAAGTAAAGTAATACTTACATAGGTCTGCGAGGCCCTCTCATCAATGAGATTCTCGCCCTTTCTATGGATGGCCAGGAAGATGGTCATCATATTTGCATTCTCACCCCTCTGTACCTGTTAAAAATATATTATTTAGTACTAAAATTAAATATTTTATTCTACTACCATTTTATCATACTTGCATTAAAATAATATATCTGAAATTAAAAAATATACCAAACGACAAAAATATTCTGTCATCGGAATCGAGCCACCACACCACTTTGCTGCCTTCTGCCTAGCCGCCTTGGCCTTCTCAGACCTTTCCTTGTACCTCAGATCGTCGAATCTAGTCCTCATCATAATCCACTGCTCAGGCGTGATCCAACCTTGGATCAATTTTTCTTAGCGATCACGAGCCTTCTGGTCATCCAAAGCATCACGGATCAGCTTGTTGGCAACGACAGGAAATATCTGCTCGATCAACTCGGCCCGGTGCGGTTGATAGAAATACGTTTGCTACAATAAGTAATTTAGTAAGTTATATAATATGCATAAATTAGATAATTGATATAGTATACTTTTACCTTGAAGTGCACAAACTAGAACGCTTTTCTCTCATCCGGAGTATCAGAGTAGTTGATCCAAGGGCCACCATAGTAGTACCTCATAAAGTGGCCGAGGTTTCTCTGTACCGACGAGGGACGATATCTATACGGAGATAATTATCTTTATCAAAAAAGTAAATATATGACGAATAAAGAAATACACGATATATATGATGCTAAACCATCTAATTGACTTACTTTATACCGTTGGCCCAAATCTCCGTCCTCGTCTCGTCCGGAGGTGCGCATGGAAGATCTAGCTGATGTTGGGACAACGTCGGCTCAACCTCCGCCATATGCTCATCTGTCTCTATGGTTCCGTCAGCAGGAGGAACGCTGGATGAGAAAGTAGTATCATGCCTGGAACTACTCATCCCAGGAGTGCTGCTACGTAACGTCGTCTCAGTCGGAGATGTGACTGGTCGATATACTGGAGTACTAGGCGCCGAGGATCTAGAACCAACAGTAGGCAGTACCGGAGGAGCACTTTGTCTACCTCGGGACCTGCCGAATGCTCAGCGTTGTCCTGTCATACATGATAACAACATATGATGATAGAACAAATAAAAAAAAATATAGTACATTCTACAGTAAAAATATTTTGCATATCTCACAATATTAATAGAATTGTACAGTAAATAACTACTAGTGTCACAAGTCTAAATGGAAAGTATATTCTATAGTCATAATATAATACATATTTTTGTCAAAATAATATATTCTATGGTCAAAATATAGTACATTCTACAGGCAAAATATTTTATTTTTAATCATCTTCAGAAAATTCATCTTGTTTGCCTTCCTCGTCCTCCTCTTCCTCCTCATCTTTACTTTTATCTACTTCATATTCGTCTTCGTCTTCCTCTTCGAATAATTCTACCTCTTCTATATTATTAGTCGTGTAATGAGTAACTTCCGTTGAGTCCACATCTATAATATTTGTTACAAGAGGTAGCTCGTCCTTCTGATAAGCTATTTCATCAACGTCAAAGGTATTTCTAGCTTTAGTCTTGCATAATATCCCCTAATCCGACCTCTTAGTCACTCATCTAGGATAAGTTGTGAAGTACATAAGCTGAGCCAGACTTGATAGGACAAATGGTTCGTAGTCTTGATCTTGAATCGGATCGGATCGAACCATTCACACTTGAATAGCACGACCATGCTTGTCAATTTTCTAGTCTTGATCTTGAATCAGATCGAACCATTCACACTTGAATAGCACGATCTTAGCAGGTTCTGTGCCATAATTATAAGTCAACTCCACAATCTCTCGTAACATGCCAAAAAAATTATTGCCTGGAACGACGTCTTTGTAGTTCAAAGATTTGATACACAAACAACTATTTTTTGTAGAATCAAGATCCAAAAAGCTGTATTTGATCGGAGCTTTTATTGACTTGAACCTAAACCCATTCACACAGTAACTTGGCCATATTTTAACAACATTAATTGGTCCCTTGGCTAGAGTTCTAATAGATTCAGTCTCGGGTGTTATTATACTATCGACCTAAATACCAAAGTAGCGATAGTATGTTATTTATTGTATAAGTGCATACAGAAAAAGTAATTACCGAGCTCCTTACATATGCACTCAACCAGGAAGAAAAATAAAATTTTATTTCTTTTTCTGCTTCTTCGTCTCTTATGTAGGGTCTAACCGACCTCAGCTCATCATTATATGTGTTAAAAAATAATAAAGCAACCGCTGATTAGTAGCATAATAGTAGCTTATACTATTACATTGAGATGACGTAAACGTGGACGTATTAATTACTTACCCCTCTAGCTTCTCCACTTTATCCTCGTCGTAATTGAGTAATATATACAACTGAGCAGCCCTTAGCTCGTCGTCTTTTAAATATCTCTTCTTTATTTTTCCCGAAGGCTTTTCGGATGCATTGAATACTTTCAGTATTGCATCATTAGATTCTTGATATCCGTCGTCATTTCTCGGAGCTCTCGTTCTATTAGTAGCAATATGAGGTTTGAAATACGTCGAGTAAAAGTTTGTAATATCCTCGAGAACATAAGCTTCATAAATAGAGCCCTCAACCCGTGTCTTATTTTTTACTTTTATCTTTAGGTGATTCAGATGCCACTCGAACGGGTACATCCACCGATAACCGACAGGACCACCAACATGTGCCTCATAGAAAATATGAATTGGCAAATGCTCCATAGAGTCAAAGAATCCAGGAGAAAACACCTTCTCGAGCTTGTACAGTATTACCGCAATGTCATTCTCTTGCTTTTCTAGACGATCGATAAGCAACTTAGTAGAACAAAGATCTCTGAAGAATATGCTGAGCTCTGTCAATGGATCCCAAATGACCTACGATAAGAATTCTCGAAATGCAATCGGAATTAACCTCTCCATGAATATGTGACAATCGTGGCTCTTCATACCCGCCAGTTTATTCTCCTTGAGGTTGACGCATCTTCTCAAGTTCGACATGTACCCGTATGGAAATTTTGGACCATGAATCCACCTACAAAGTCTCCCTTTATTCTCCTTCTCCAGTGAAAAAATTGACTTAGATTGCTTTAACTTTCTATTCCCCTCCTCTATCAAATGCAACACATGACGTCTACATATTTCTTCTAAATTCAACCTGGCATTTGGATTGTCTTTCGTCTTGCCCTTTACCTCCATTATAGTATTAATTATGTTATCAAACACATTCTTCTCGATATGCATGACATCAAGATTTTGTCTGATCAGATTGGTGCTCCAATATGGCAGATCCCAGAATATACTCCTCTTCGTCCAGTTATGGGTGCAATCAAATCCGTCATACTTGTACCCCTTAGCAGGCTCTTCGATAACACTTGGTAATTTTTTTACCTCTTTCCATATCGTGTATCCGGGCCACCTTGGTAGTGGATTGGCCTTCTCCATAACGCCCGCACGAAAATCATTTCTGTTCCTCCGGTACGTATGATCCTTCGGCAAAAATTGTCGATGACAATCGAAGAAGCACAATTTGTCTCTGTGTTTCAATCGGAAAGCCTTAGTGCGGTCCATGCAATATGGACATGAGAGACGATCATGAGTGCTCCATCTCGATAATATTCCATAGGCCAAAAAGTCATTGATGGTCCACATAAGTGCTGCCCTCATTTAAAAATTCTGCTTTCTAGAAACATCGTATGTGTTGGCACTTACTTTCCACAGCTGATTTAACTCATCTATCAAAGGCTGTAAATATACATCGATGTTTCTCTTCGGATTGTTCAGACCCAAGATAATAACAATTAGAAATATTTACGGAGTCTTCATGCACATCCAAGGCGGTAGATTGTATGGAGTGACGATCACAGGCCAACACGAATACTGGAAGCCCGAAAGTCCGAATGGAGTAAAACCGTCGGAGGAGAGCCCCAATCTGATATTATGCGGATTCGAAGTAAAATCTGGATACTCTCGATCAAAGTGCTTACATACTTCTCCATTAGATGGATGATCTAATACTCATTCGATCTGTTTTCTCCTGTGCCAACTCATATTTTCTGCAGTCTCCTTCACCATAAACAATCTCTGCAACCGCGGCGTCAAAGGCAAGTAGTGCATCGAATTAGTAGGCTTCTTTGTACCGACAGACTTTTCTCTTTCAATGGCCTTGTAGAAATCAGTACCATATAATCTGTACGCATCTTCATCCTTGTCATCTTTGTAGTACAACATGTACCCGTTGTGACATGCATCAATTTTCTCGTATCCCATCCAGAGCGATCTCACCATCCTCTTAGATCGGTAGAAGTCTTTAGGCAACTTTGCACCCTCTGATAAGATCTCTATAATCAAATCCATCAGTCGGTTATAGCATTCTTGCAATATATAAAAATCAGACTTGATGCTCAACAATCTTGTAACCACCTCCAACGGTGAATGATCCTCACAACCAAGATATAATGGAGTCCTTGCTTTCTCCAGCAACTCCATGAACTTTGCAGCATCGGCATTCGGTGCCTCCTCAACTGCATCATGATTGTTCGGATCAAAACTAGGTCCCGCCGCATCAAAAACCATGTTCATCCACCTGTCATCATAAGCAGCATGGTCGTGCACTTCCATATACGGCTCCACATAAGGCTCCTACTTCGATGCTAAAGATACAAGTTCTCTATGCGCAGTCCACTGATAGTAATTCGGTGTGAAACTCTTCTAGTATAAATAATATGTGACTTCCACTTCTGGATGATATTTTAAGTTGCGATATCTCACACACGGACACTTAATTTTGGTACCATCCATGTACTGAGGAAACACCTTGGCGAACTGCAGGTATTGCTGGACACCCTCAATGAATTTACCTCGCACATCGTACATGTCATCAGGATGATGGTTGTACATCCATGAACGATGACGCAAATAGTAATTCATATCCATTTCTAGATACTTCTGCCAATATGAATAGACATCGTTCAAGTATATACTCATCGTTAAATATAGTACATGCACTAATACTCCTAGTCCTAGCATATATATCAGGAATACCCAATTATGTTATACACCTACTCATCTATACACACATAAGAATACTCAGGAATATAATACATGTACTGTACTCATATTATAGTGTATCAGTGAGTGTCAACTGAGCAGATTTAGATTAGGGTTAGGGTTAGGGTTAGGGTTAGGGTTTGTGTACTGCTTTAAGTATGAGTCATATGGTTATAGGAGAGTGCCTGTCCATAGGAGTATATGACATGTTGACAGCAGATTTGGGGAGCAACACAGTGAACAGTGAGATGGGGAGAGCTGTTGCATACACCATCTGTACAGACCCGGCAGTGCACATTTGATGTGCACATGAGTGTTACGACAGACTTCATAGGGTCTATGCACACCATCGTATAAAACATGGTACGATATTAGGCAGCAGCAATTTGAAGTTGCATTTTAAACTTGAGTATCACAACAGGCATTAGAAGATTAGAGGAATCTCTGTGTATCAACTGTGGTTGTGTGTAGGTGAGGAATGGATATAGGTATCAGTTGTGAGTAAGATTCATATCAGTTAGTATCAGATTTGGATGAAGGTTATATCAGGTGTGGCAATTAAGGATGGTCTTAGTATATTTAGCTCGAGTTGATCACACTAAAACTAAGGGCCTGATGTCAGTATAGTTTGGTATCAGTAGTACACTGATGGGGCTTCGGTTAGTGCCTTCAGTAGGAAGGTATTGATGTATATATTATAGGGAATATCAGTAGTGGCAGCAATAGTTTTTAGTCCACTGTGTTTATGTACTACTATGTGTGTATCACTGATTGATGAATGCATCAGTTAGATGCATTGTTAGTGAATGCTAGTTAGTAATTATTATCTAGGGTGAAGTTTAGATTTTAGTTATTTGAGCTAGATATCAAGTTAGAATATCAAACATCAGTTAGAGTAAGCTAAGTTTGTATAGTTAGTCTAGTGTCATCTAGCATTAGTTGTAAACCCCCTCGATTAATTCTATAGATAGTTAGGTTTAGACTGGGAAAATTTTAGATTTAGCAGCAGAGGTTGAGGTTTAGAGTAGGGTTAAGTTTGTCTGTTATTTTAATTTATTTAATTAAATCCTTGGCGCGCCCTATCATTGTTTAGTTATTTAGAGCCCAATATCGGCCCATAAATTCCATCGGATTATTGTACTTCTGACTTGACTCGCCAATTTAGGTACTGGACTTTTTCTTCACTCAAAATCATATTTCGTTGTGCTCTAATTTAATTGCACAATTTTTCGTAACCAATATTCATATTTAATTCCGTGTCGGACACCTGTGTCGTTACCCTCAATTTTGAGATTACTAACTTAACCCGTTGAGCCAGACCGACTAAAGGGTCCAAGACTGACTCCAAGCCCCCACCATTTTTGGCCTTTGTGTCATTTTCAAATTTTGACCCCAAGTGCCCCCATTTAATTTAAAATTACGGGACACTTTATTTCTATTTAAATCGGGGATACCAATTTTGCCTAATCCTATTTTAATCCTTAATTAATCCCAATGGCTATTAAATTAAACCCGTGCCAAACCCCCAACACCCCCTTGCCATGCAAATCATCAACCGTAATTTTCTCCACAATTTTTGCGTCATTTTATGTGTTCGTGCAATTTCTCGAACTTAAGGGGCTAATTTGCAAATATGGTAGCATGTGTCAAAACCTCATTGGTTTAAACCCAAATGGAGAAACCCCCACCCATGACCGTTCAAACCACACTCCACTCTTTTTTGTGAGCACACAATTTTTCTTCATGATACATCCTAGCCATCCATTCAAATTAGGATTCACCATCACCCTCCATCCAACACATCACTCCCCTATAAAACATCAACATCACCTCACCCTCACAACCCCCAAAGCAGGCCCTAATCCCAAGAAACCTAGAAACCCCCCCTTATTCTCTCTCCTCCTCCATTTATTTCTCCATGCAAGAAACCTCCTCCCTCCATTCTTCTTCTTCCTTTATTTCTTCTTCCTCCTGAAGACCGATCGGCCGGCCGACCGACTCGGCTCCGGCCAGCCGACCGCCCGCTGTGCAAGCTTCAGCTCCGACCGCCGCTGTGCAGCCCGCTCCGGCCGCCACTGTGCAGCCCACTCCGTGCAGTCCGGTCCAGCCCGCCAAGCTGCAGCCGGTCCAGCCCCGCCCGGCTGTACACTTCACCCCCCGGCTGTGCATCAGCCGACCGACCCCTGTGCACTTCCCTTCCGGCCAAGCAATACTCCTCCACCCTGCTGACCGCGAGCCGACCTCCTTCCGGCCTCCTCCACGCGACTACACCATTTCCGACATCTCCACAACTCGTACTACCCATTTCCGGCATCCCCACCATCTCCCCCTCCGGGTTCCACTCGTTCTTCCCCGACCCCGCTCCACCTCAGGCGAGCGGCTGCCACCCCGCGTCATCACTGTTTCGGGCCAGCAAGCCTCCGCGAGCCGCTGGACAGCCTCTGCGAGCCGCTGTGCAGCCTCCATCCCCTCTTCCTCCGGCCAGTGTCATCCCCGTCGATCCGGTGCAGCCGCGAGATCTCCGGCCTGCCAACTGATCATCCCTCGTCTCTGGCGACGAACCACTATGCCCGACGAGCACCAACAAGAGCCGGCTTCCTCCGGCGCTACCACGAGCTCCCGATGCAGGCAGCCCCCATTCGCCATTGCAGTACTCCGGCGAGCACCCTCTCGATCACCACCAGCACCCTCTCAACCACCGCACACTCCCATCTTTCTCCGGCGAGCATCGCCATGAGCCGGCCTCTTGTACACTCGACCACTACCACCATCTGCCATGGACACCCTCCTCTGGCCAACAACACCTCGCTAAGGTAAAACATTTTCCCCTCTTTACACTTATATATTTGTTCTATGTATTGTTAGTTTTAGGGTTTATGTTTAAGTGTTGAGGATTACTTAGCTAACATTTAGGGTTAAAATTCTATAGGAAAGAAATAGAATTTATGGATATACATTGAGTGAGGGATTAAGAATAAAACGGTTTTAGTTAAGGGTTACTGATATGCATTGGGAATTTTGGAATTTATATATGCAGAAGAGGTTTTAGGTTAATACATATTATAATGCTCAATTGATGAAAGTGCTAATTGATTAATTTTGGTTTAAATTGGCATTGGTGATCGTGTGTGACAATATGGAATATATAAATAAGATTGTTGGAAATATGATAATAATGAGGATGGGTTTTAAGAGCATGAGGTAACTAGGGTGTACGTTTTAATATATGTAATTTTATCATTGGCGATGGGCAGAGTTAAATTATGGACGAATAATACTAGGATAGTGGAATATTGATGGACATGGTGGAGCAGGTGATGGATTGTGAAAATGGTGTAATATCAAACCGTTAGTCAGTGACTGGAGACTGAGTTTAGGTATAGATGTGTGTCGCATCCCTGTCAGTCATGAAATAGATTATTGATTATTGGTTTGTATCTCATCTCTAGGTACTGTGGGACCTGAGGGCTTGGACGCGGTACCGGGACCTCGTCATCAGCAGCCGCACGCAGGCAAGTGTACCTTGCCACCCTGTATTTCAGATTTTAGATATTTGTTGTTCTTTATGTACATTGTGCGCGTATTTTATGTTGTCGTTCGATACCTCGCGTCCGAATCACAACGGGGTGCTGACGTTCATCGTAACGTCCTAAAAAAATTATTAGATGCTTTATAGTACCTCGATGCACGTACCTGAGTACATCGACATCCCAGGACACACTCATACACTGTGATCGTGCCAGATTCCTGTATCCTGATACTGACATCATGACCAGAGACTGGGACGACCTTAGGGTCGCGTCTGTTGAGATTACTTCCGTGAGTCGACACTGTTAGATAGAGGTTCAGGTTCAGCGCACCATCATTGACCGCTTGGGAAGGGAAAGATAGTTACTAGACGCTTGGGCTCCTCTGCACGCGCTTATATATATATATGTAGTGATCCTGTATTCTGGAGTAGTTGTATCACCCGTGTGTCTCTGTGCTCGGAGCTACGGTACGCCCCGTGTGTCTCTGTGTTTGGAGCTACAGTTTTATTTTAGAAAGCCCACGCGTCGAACATTGTCTTTAAACTGTGTCACACTAGTTTGGTTATGATAGAGTACCCTGTCGTGCACTTGTACTTTCTGTTACTTGGCTTATTGTATTTTTGTACCTTGTTACGTCCCTCTGAGGACCTGGTTCCCTGCCAGTTTTGCAGCATAGGTGATTACGGAGCATTTGGAGTTGCTGTTGGAGTTGCATGTCTTGCGGGCATGGTACCAGGTACTCACATTATATCTATCGGCATTATAGTTATTTTATATTGCTTATTTCATCTGCTGTTGTAGCCTAGTTTTTATAGACTCATACTTCTTTTCGAGTCTATTCGAGTTAGTATGTTATTGGGCGGCCGACTCTAGCACATATAGCTCTTTCTTGTTTACTGCTGTACATTGTGGGTTGAGACATAGAGGTTTACATTTATGGGATATCTAGATAGTGCCCTTTTATATTACAGCTTATACGCATTCGAGTCAGACCAGAGTATTTTGGGACTGGGGCGTGACATTAGTATTGATATTAAGTTGGTATCTTTATATAAGTTAGTAGCAGTTATTGTAAGTTAGTAAGTCATGATAGTATAAGTTATGTACTAATTGTATAGTATTAATGTCAGAAAGAGAGAGAGAGAGAGAGAGAGAGAGAGGGTTAGGGTTAGGGTTTACACCCTCTGTAATAGTGTGTGTGTCGTGTCAGTGTCAGTGTCATGTCGTTTCTGTATCTGTGAGAGAGAGAGAGGTCGGGTTAGGGTTTACACCCTCTGTGTCAGTGTGTTTCATGTCAGTGTCAGTGTTATGTCGTGTGCATCTGTGAGAGAGAGAGATAGAGAGATAGAGAGATCGGGTTAAGGTTAACCTAGAGGAAGAGGAGAAGGAGAAGCCCAAGGTCCGCTGGAGGGGGCTGTGGGGGAGCCGGTGGGGGGCTATAGGGGCGCACTCGGGGGGTACGCCGGAGTAGGGGAGCCGTGGGGGAGCCGGTGGGGGGTAGGAATAGGGGGACGCCAGAGTGGGGGGATATGGAGGACACCGGAGGGGGCACTTCGTCGGAGAGGGAGGGGGGCGAAGAGGGAGGAGCTTTTGAAAATTTGGGAGAAAATTTTGACAAAAGGGGGAATCGAAACCTATATTAAATTTTTAGCGACGTTTAGCGACGTCAACTTATGGCATCGCTAATAATAGTAGCTACGTCTTAACTAGACGTTGCTAAACGTCATTAATTCAAAAGTTTGCGATGTTAAAGACGTCGCTAAAACGTCGCTACAAATTAAAAAAACCAAAGTCGCTAAATACGTCGCTAAATATCGCTAAATCAAAAAACTCAGCTACGTTTAGCGACCTTAAAGAAGCTTATAGCGACTATTCTTTTAAAAAACTAAATTACAGTCGCTAAACGTCGCTATATGTCGCCAACAGCGACGTATAGCGACGTTTATTTTTGGAGTCGCTCAATTCTTTAATATTAACGACGTTTTAGTATGACATTGCTAAAACCGTCGCTATTTCTTCATATTTTGGTAGTGCTATACTGACTGGAACCCCATACAGTTGCACGATCTCTCTCATATATATTTCTGCTAAGACCTCTGTAGACTGCCCAACTCTAAAAGGTCGAAAGTGAGAGGACTTGGTGAGTCGATCCACGATCACCCATACCATATTTCGACTACTAGAACTCCTCAAAAATTTCGTAACGAAGTCCATAGTGATGTGCTCCCATTTCCACTCAAGTATCGGAAGTGTCTGAAGTAAGCTTACAGATCTCTGATGCTCAGCCTTGACCTGTTGACACACCAGGAAGTTCGCCACAAAGTGGGCTATATCCCTCTTCATTCCATGCCACCAATAGTCCAGCCTCAAGTCTTTGTACATCTTTGTGCCCCCTGGATGAATAGAGTATGCTGAACTATGCGCCTCCGCCATTATCTTCTGACGAAGCTCTCCATTCAGAACATAGAGACGATCTCCACATCTTAGAGTCCCTTCCTCATGTATGTGTAATTATGTCTGCATCTCGACCTCTTTCCTCTGTCGAAGTCTCTGGAATCTGGCATCTGTTGGCAGGGCAACCTTGATCCTCTCAACCAATATCGATTATACCTGAAGACTCGACAATTGGCCGTCTGCTCCGGGCATAATGACCTCTATACCCAACTTCTTCAGAACTCTCAATAGGTGTTGCTCGGTAGTCAAAAGAATGCGATGGGCCTCCTGCTCAATGCGTCAGCTATCACGTTGGCCATCCCCTGATGGTACTGTAGCTCAATCTCAAAATCTTTCATCACCTTGAGCCATTGTCTTTATCTCTGGTTCAGGTCCTTCTAAGTATAGACGTACTTTAGGCTTTTGTGATCTATGAATATCTCCACCCGCTCTCCGTATAGGTAGTACCTCCAAAGCTTCAGGGCAAAGATCACTGTGGCAAGCTCCAAGTCATGAGTGGGATAGTTCTTCTCGTGAGTCCTCAGCTGCCCAGAGGTATAGGCCACAACTTTCCCATGCTGCATCAAGACACATCCTAACCCTTTCTCAGACGCATCACTGTAGATCATAAATCCTCTGGGTCCAGAAGGTATAGTCAAAATAGGTGCCATGTCAGACGCTTCTTTAGTTCATCGAACGTCGTCTAATACTCCTCTGTCCAAATGAACTCTTGCTCCTTGCGACACAAGGAATAGTTAAATAAGTATAGTAGGTAAAATAACAGTTAAACAATTCTGGAGTATTTAAACAAGGATATCTGAAATCAGTACTCAGTTTATAATTTTCGGATCAGTTGTTAAAAAATCAGGACAAGATTAGACTGGAAATCAAGTAATCATGACCAATCATGCCATACGACTTGCTATCATTAGCTGACTAAGGTTATCATAGTCCTAGTTATTAACACATACAATTTAAGATTCCATACAGCCATATGCCCTGCAGACTATCCGGGTTATCCAGGGGTAAGGATACATATAATAGATTATATCAGGTATAGTAATTTACAGGTAAATACAATACTCGATGGCGTGTTGAAAGTGTGCCCCTCATAACGGAGAGATCTAAATCCATCAGGTGTCGTTGGGATACCGATATTACATGTAGCCAGGAAATCTCTCTAGATGCTTCTAATTCATTATTCTAGTTGTTATCCTGGGCAAGTTATTAAGAATTCCTGACCATGGTGCTAAAAAATTTGCCTTTGATATGCCTTTGATATGATACAGGATATGACATGATAGTTGCTTGACAAGTACATTCAGGATATGAGCAAGCAAATCAACCACTAAAATTTATCTTATCAGTTCAAGCATTTTAATTCAAAATTTTTTAGCTTATTAGGAGTGCGCTTCATCGAGCCACTATCAGGAATATCGGTATATGTCAGGTTAACTCGATACGACGAGGTATTATCAGGAATATCAGTGTAAGTCTGGTATCGGGAGTTCAAGATTAACGGTGTCAATATAATCCATGATAAAGAAATTTCAGGTTCTGACAGGTTATCACAAATCGGGTTATAAGCAATTTAGAGAAAGCTTGCATTCATAACAATTAAACAAAATAGGCTAAACAATGGAAAAAGTTAAACCATAAGAGAAGAAAAATTATAAGAAGTTAAGCTACTAAAAGTATCATAGGCGCATGGGGTAAGTTGGCCGCATGCAGCACACTGGCCGCATAGAAGATGAAAAGTCCACTCCTCGGGACAAAGTGAGTGACATGCAATAAATGTAAAGTCAAGAAAGTGGCTGATGTGACTAGCCGTGTCAGAGAAGTGACCGATGTGACTGGCCAAGATAGGGAGTTAGAAGGAAAAGACAAAATTATGGAAAGTCATGCCAAGACGGTGCTGAGTCATGCGTTCGAAGGAAAGAGTGATGCATATCTCCGGGCCGCATGGATGAACCAGCCGCATGCTCCTCTTGGCTACATACACACTTGGCCGCATGAAATTTTTTGAACTTAGAGAACTTCTATTCATTCAAGTTTCATGCATTTTGGCCAAGCGACATATGTGTAGATTCAGTCATGCGTCCAACAAGATGGCCGCACGTTGACTTGGAGCGAGAAGTCCAGGCCGCATGGAACTCCTTTATCCCAGAACAACAAGTTTTAAACATGAAAAAGCTCCAAGTCTAAAAACTTATTTTCTCCATGAAATCCTCATTTCAAGTCAGAATCCAGCAAAGTTCAAAACCGCATGAAATTAAATGCTCCTTAACATGAAACTACTAATTTTTGAAAATATCAAGTTTTAAGAGATCAAAACTAAGTAAACTCATGGAAGCTCCAAACTTGAAACTTAGATCTACTCTAAACAAGGCATCAAAACCAAAAATAATAAGAAGTAAACATGAAGAGCAGTTCTTAAAGCACAATATAGACTAATAAAATGCAAGAGTAGCTAAAAGTGAAAGTTCTTCCTCATTGGCAAGATGTACTTGCCTAAACCCACTACTAAGCTACTACTACTACTACTACCACCCAATAGAATAGGGAGGCCGGCCTCGGGCTGCTCTCGCTATGGAGAAGAGAGGTAAGAGGAAGAAGAAAATAAAGAAAGAGAAGGAAACGAAGAAGAATGAGGAGAGAGAGAGAGAGAGAGAGAGAGAGAGAAATGGAAGGCTATATATAGTAAGGAAGAGTCACCAAGCACAAATCTAAAAATTACATGAAAGCAGCTAGAAAAATTCATAAATTATACGGGAAACAATTATACAGTTATAACATACATATACCAAATAAAATACAATAATACTAAAATAGTGAGACGGGTCTCACAACTCTCATCTCCTTAGAAATTTTTTTCCTTCGGAATTTCAACAAAGCACCGGGTCTATCAAGGTATCTTTAGAGATCAGGCAGGTAATAAAATAAGCAAGGCCATATGAATATCATTCACATGTTAAGAACTAGCTCGAACAAGACAAGCATGCACAAGACAAGATTAGGGTACGAGATATACGAACAAATATATCCCATGAGTCAAACAAATACGGGTATCTAGCTCGGATATCATCCTCGCGCTCCCAAGTCGACTTGTCCGATGAGTGATGCCCCAAGCAACTCAGACTAAACTAATGGCCTGGTTCTTGAGAATCTTCTCTCTCCGGTCCAAAATAGATACAGGTCTTTCCTCAAACGAAAGGTCGGTACCACCAACCAATTATGAATGATCCAGGATATGACTCGTATCCGATATATAGCGTCAAAAATGGGATACATGAAAAATATTATGTATCTCACTAAGCGACGGCGCTTGTCACTACCACATTCTAAAAACAGGGGTATTTTCGACTTTTTATATATTATTAATATTGTGGTAGTTATTTTAAATGATTGCATGATATTGCGTGTATTTAATTTAAATAATTTTATGAGATGTGTATTTATATATATACAATGTTCATTAATGTTTTAGCTGGTAGACTTGACCTAGAGGCCCACTAGATGAATACCTGACCGAATTATAGAATTTTGTATTTAATTTGCTTATTTAGAATTTAATTATTGAGATTGTAATTAATTACCGTAATTTTATTTAATTGTTGTGCCTTACCGTTGCTTCGATATTTGGAGCGCTACCCTAGATTTTGCCTTACAACAAATTTTACAACCTTGCCCTAGACGTGCCCGCCTTCCATTCTGACCTTTTGTAACTCATAATTATGTTCTCTTGTACTTTATTTTAGCCGTACAATATTCATCGCGGACGTTTATTTAATTTCTAAATAAAATCCGACTTTGTATCGTTTTACGTTCCAATCGAAATTGGAGCCAATCTCGACCCATTTTCGTACAACCCAAATTAGGGTAATATTCTGCTCTGAGTCTTCTTCACTAATGATATTTGTGGCCCAACCTAATTTTAGTCTCATGTATTTCTAATTAATTTTAGAACACCGCTTGCATTGTTTCTAATTAAATTGGGGATACCAACTTTGACTAATCCCGTTTAGTCCCAATTTAATCCAAGTATCCCATTAATTAAGCCCATACAAAACACACAACGCCCCATCAACCTACAAAATACCAAACACCAAATTGTCCACCAATTTTTTATCATTTCATGTGTCTATGCAAATACCCAAATTTAAGGGGGCTCATTTACAAATGTTGCATTAGGTGTCAACACCCCATTGGTTCAAACCAATGGAGAAGCCCTAATATTTGACTAGTCAACCCAACCCTCTCCTTGCATGAATGAATTTCTCATGTCAAATTCTGACCACCTATTCAAAATGGGAGCATCATCACCACACATTCCCACTCACCATCTCCTATTTAATGCCTCCTCAATGCACTCTTCCCAACCATGCCCTAATCCCCAAACCTAGGAAAGCCCCCATCTCCTCCCTCCTCACTCAACCGTAGGAAGTTACATTTTTCCATTTCTTCACTTCTTCTTCTTCTTCTTCTTCTTCTTCTTCCTTTCTTCTTCTTCTTCTCCTCCTCCTTTTAAAAAAAAAGAGAGGGAAAATAAACCATCACCACCAACTATTCAGCCCGGCCCTACTCCGGTCACCTAGCCCGACCGGCCTTCTTCTTCGGCGCTGCCAGCCCATCCCGAGTTTTCTTTCCCGGCTCCTCCTGCACTCGACCTTCACTCACCGTACCACCTCTCCCCTCCGGCCACGAGAACCCAGCACCTCCCCCGCCTGAAGCCCGGCCGACCAGTGACCACTCACCTCCATTAAACAACCACCCCGGCCTCCCTCCAGCATCACCTCCGGCCATCTCCCTCAGCCACTCCTTCTTCCGTGACCCCGCTGCATAGCCGAGCCACCCCTGCCTCCTCCTTCCCGTTCACCACCGTGACCTCCAGCGAGCTCTCCTTTCCCGACTGCTACGACCACCACCCGCAGCTTCACACCCCCAGCACCACCACGGCCTCCCTTTCTCCCTCTGACCTCCTCCGCCTCACCCGATCTCGACCCCGCTGCTACATCCCGAGCCACCACCATCATCAGTTCAGCCACTCCATCTCCCTCCTCCCGCTGCCTCTACTCCGGCCACCCCGCTGCATTAGAACCACCCTACCACCACCGGCATCACCACCATACTCCACCCCATACGATACCTTCCCCCGGCCACCCTGCTCTCCTCCCAACTCCCCTCGAGCGGCCACCCGGTGAGCCCGCACCACCGTTCCATCCTCCCTGCAGTTACCCCGAGCCGACTAGTGGCCAGCTGACGAACCACCACCAGGACCACCTTCGCCACCTCGTCATCATCGTCGTCTTCGCCGTCGTCATAGACGCGCTCAGGTTCGATCCTCCCCCTCGCGTACACGTACGCGTGTACGTATGTATGTAGTGTATATATGTATGTATTAGTATATATATAATAGTGTATATGTATTCAATATATATATATATGTATGTATATTGGTTTATTTTCATATGATATATGTGTAGTAAATACGTATTTTGGTATATACATACATATATATATATATATAGTATATATTTAGTATATATATGTAGCATAATATATTTGAATTGGTATATATATATAAATATAGTATACGTATATTTTTACTTGGTAAATATATATATCTATATGTTCAGTATACATATTCTTTCGTATACATAAATATTGGTTGTATGTATAAAGGGTGGTATGTATATTTTTAAACATATGTATATATATATAGTATATAATTCTATTTAGTGTGTACACTTATACATATTTTTGTATGTAACTATTTGGTATGTACATATATATATTTAATTAATGATATATGCAAAATTGATGAATGTTTTAGGCAACCCGAGTGTAATTACGGATACCCCGTATTTATATTGACCTGCAATCCTATAATTATTAGCAGGCTGCCATATGTATACCGACGTACTGGCGAGACCCGTATCACCGACTGTCTGAATTCGCAATAATTATAGACACGACACCCGTGCAATTGGACGCACACTTGACCCTAGTTGACCAGTATAATATCTAGCATAGCCTGAGTTCAATGTGTTTGTGATTGTGTTAGTATAATGTCTGATACAAATATTATATTTATGATATGCCTATAGGACTGTTGGATCATCCAGACGATACTCTGGAATAGGACATTGGTATTACCAGCTAAGGACCCAAGGCGAGTACATTCTCTGATAATTTCCAATTATTGATAATTTTTATAATTTCAGTATCTAGAAATGTTACATCTGATCCTTGACACTGTGCTACACGGACTAGTATATAGATTGGATCTGCTGTCATGAGATGTTATATTGATTATCGTATTGATATTGTACACGACATTGATATTTAGACATTGTACATGGTATATTGGATATTGCTCGTGTATCGTGACGTGTCATGGTTGGATCCACTGTACTAGTTGGGGGCGGGGAAATAGTTAGTGAGAAATGTGATCAAATCTATATTGTACAAGTATAGAATAATGTTAGTATTAATCATACTCCTCACGTATGATTATCCAGGCCATATAGCTCTCGTACATGTTCCCAAGCCGATCACATATCGAAGCTACTATCTCAAACACTTAGAATAGTTGCAGTTCTCTATTTTAGTTCATATACTACATCACTCGTATATGATATTGTACCTCTTTTCTTTTATTTTATATATGCACTGACTGTATATAATGCCTATATAGCCTGTCTCTTTATATTGCCTGTCTCTTTATTTTGCCATTGTATTTATTCATTGTCTTCTCTCAGTATATAGCATCATCTGTTTATTATTTTATAGTCCTTATCAATTAAATGGAACTGTTATTTGAGATGTACTTTGCTCCTTCCTGACTGGAAATATTTTTTCCAGACTATGCCTTAGGGGACTAGTGTCCGATATTTTATGGACCACAGGGAGAGTAGCTGCAGACTTGGACTTGGTAGTTCAGTTGTGATTCCGGGAGTTCTAGCCGGAATCACTAGTTATCTAGTTAATTTCTTAGCAGATTATTTTGGTACCGGATTTATCTCCGGCATACTTTGTTGAGACTTGGATTTATTGTTGAGTTAGATTATTTATATTTAGACTTGTGTTGCATTTTATTTTATTTCTTCGATATCTTATCGTGCTGTAGTTATGTGATTGAGTGTGTTGTTCATATTATATTGTGTCATCCGTGCCTCCTTATGGAGATTGGATGCTCGTGTGAGATTGCTTAGATAGTATCATGACCTTGACAGCGTTCTACCGCCGATGCTGCGGCGTAGGCTGGACGTACCCACGTACTCGTGCCCCAATTCTGGGTGCGGGTCGTGACAGCGGAAGAGCAAGACGATAGAAAATATCTTCTACTCACTCGAGAATATCTAACGGACGTATGTACCGAGGACTATACTTCTCGTACACCAAATCTGATGACTCCTCGGGTAGAATTTTTTTAAAGGAATACATGGTCGCTGACAGAAAACTCAAGAGGTCGCCGATGTAAATCGGCCCAATGACGTTGACGATCTTGGGCTATTTTGATATATTTTTGGATTTGTTTGACAACTTCAACTGTCTGAGCTATCATTTCGGGACCAAGCAATTACCTCTCGCCAATATCATCCCAAGCTATAGGGGATCTGCACGTCCGGCTATATAGTGCCTGAACGATGCCATCTGGATACTTGCCTGGAAACTGTTATTGTAGGAGAATTCGACCAAGTACAAATGATCCTCCGTATATGAATGAAGCATATCTTTTAGAGTCTGTATGGTACACTCTGACTGACCATCTGTCTACGGGTGGTAGGCTGTACTGAACTTTAGACGGGTACCTAAGCTCTCTTGAAGAATTTGCCAAAAATGAGAAGTAAACCTGGAATATCTATTTGAGACTATGCTAACTGGTATACCATGTAGTCTGACAATCTGTCTAATATACATCTCAGCTAACTGTTCTGTAGACTGGCCAATTCTAAAAGGAAAAAAGTTTGTAACTTTCGTAAGACGATCCACTATTACCCAAATAACATCTCTGCCAACTGGGGATCTGGGAAGTCCTAATACGAAATCTATGGTGATATGGTCCTACTTCTACTCTATAATTGGTAAAGGTTGAAGAAGTCCTGCGGGTCTCTGATGCTCAGGTTTAACTTGTTGACAGACCAAGCATCGAGAGACAAACCGAGATTTTTCTCTCTTTATTCTGTCCTACCAGAAATGATGACGAATGTCTCTGTACATCTTTGTTCCTTTGGGATGTACTGAATACTGCGAACTATAAGCTTCTGCCATAATCTCACAACGAAGGTTTCCACTTGGTACACAAAGTCGATTCCCAAAACAGAGAGTTTTGTCACTGTGAATGCTTAGTTCTAGTCTACATCCTGCCTCACACTCTGCTCTAAGATGCCGAATCTTGATATCTGTTGGTTGTGCTACCTTGATTCTTTCCACTATACTAGACCGAACTTGCTAACCAACCATTAATGCTGTGTTGTCAGGCAATATTACTTCTATGCCCATCTCCTGAAGATCTTCTAATATTCCTCGTTGCGTTACCAAGAAATAGGCTCATGCTCTCCTGCTCAAGGCATCCACTACGATATTGGCCTTTCCAGGATGATACTGAAGGTTAAGGTCATAATTTGTCATTAATTCTAGCCATCTCCTCTCCCTCATGTTGAGATCATTCTAGGTAAATACATACTTTAAGCTCTTATGATCAGTATAAATCTTTACTCGATCTCCATAGATATAATGTCTCTAAAGTTTGAGTGCAAAGACGACTGCTGTTAACTCCAAGTCGTGTGTCGGATAATTCTTCTCAAGGTCTCAAAGCTGTCGAGACACGTAAGTTATAACCTTGCTATGCTGCATAAGAACACATCCCAATCCTCTGCCTGACACATCACAATATACGGTGAGCCCACCTGACCCATCTGGAAGAGTCAAAATAGGTGCCGTGACAACTTCTTCTTGAGCTTCTTGAGAGAGGTTTGGCATTTATCTATCCAATCAAAGTGCATATTTTTTCGTGTTAGCCGCGTCAAGGGTGCATAAATTCTAGCAAAGTCTGACACAAAACTTGGATAATATCCATCTAACCCCAGAAAACTATGAACTTCTACAACTATTCGGGGAACTGGCCACGTCTTAACGGCTTCTATCTTCTGGGGATCCACTTCAACTCCTCTTTTAGCAATAATATGCCCTAAGTTTGAAATACGATCAAGCCAGAAAATATACTTACTGAACTTGGCATATAACTTATGTTCTCTAAGGACTTGAAGAACTACGTGAAGATGTTGCTCGTGCTCTACTTTACTTCGATTGTACACAAAGATATCGTTAATGAATACTATCACGAACTTTTCTAAGTATGGCAAGAAAATACGATTCATGAGATCCATAAACATTGCTGGCACGTTTGTTGCTCCAAAGGGCATTACTAGAAACTCCTAATATCCATATCTTGATATAAATGCCGTCTTGGGTATATCCCTCTCCCTGACGCTGATCTGATGATATCCCGACCGCAAATCAATTTTGGAAATTACCGCTGCTCTACTAAGATGATCGAACAAGTCATCGATCATTGGCAAGGGATACTTATTCTTGATGGTTAATACATTGAGGGTATGATAATTTACACATAATCATGACGTTCCATCATTCTTGTTTACAAGTAGCATTAGGGCTCCCAAAGGTGACCCACTAACACGAATGGATCCCTTGGCTCTTAATTCTTCTATTATACAAGACTTCTAACTCTGAAGGCGCCATCATATAGACTCTCTCTAACATTGGTGCTATTCTTTGAAGTATATCAATGGTTAACTCGATCTCCCTTCCTGGTGGCATGCCTAGAAGTTCTTCTATGAATACATCTGGGAATTCATTAACAACTTTGGGGAATTGTACTTCCTCTGTTACTGCCATTCTCATGATCATAGATGAAGACTCTGTCTCGCCTCTAGAAAATGAGAATTCTTTCTCACAAGGGATATGAAAGATAACCTTGCCATTATGGCAATCTATCGTCGCGTACCAGGCACTCAACAAATCTATATCCAAGACGAGGTCATAATCTCCCATAGAAAATTCTATCAATCTAACGGAAAACTCTAGCCCATATACTATAACTCGACATGAGGCATAAACTCTATCTACTCCCACAATACCACTACTAGTAAGTATATTTAGTCTTACTGATAATGATTCGAGTTCTAATCTAACTCATCGTATAGACATAAAAGAATATAATACACCCGAATCAAACAATACTGAAGCTGAATGAGAATTGATGGGAATAATACATGCCACCACTTCACCTGAAGCTAACTACTCTTCTACAGTGAGTTCCATCGCCTGACCTCATCCTCTCGGTGGTGGTCCTCTCTGTTGCGGACCTCCTTACCTGGACTTTACTTGAGCTTGGGCCTACGCATACTGCTGTGGCCTCTACTGCTAGAACACTTGAGATTGGGTCGACAAAGGCCTCTGACCCTAGTGTTGATGAACCGGTACTGGAGCTCTATACTGCGGTCCTGTCGAGAAAGATGATGATGAACTATCTCTGTGTGGACAAGATCCCACTCTGTGGCCTGGAGCTCCACAAGCTAAGCACAACCTTTGTGCTCTGTGACACTCATAAACTACGTGCCCAGGCTTTCCACAATGAGAATACCCTGCTGAAGAAGATGTTCTTTGTTGTTGAGTTCGAGTTGGGACTGTTTGCTGAACTGAGGATGTCGAAATTGGCCTCCTCGGAGATTCGATGGTTAAAGCCCTAATTTTTGGGGCTGGTGCAGAAGATTAAGTGTAAGAACCTCCTAATTTGTGGGTCCTCTTTCTTCCCCTGTCCTGTCTACGATTCTCTGGGAGGTATACTTATGTCTCCTTGCTGTTCTTAACACAACATCAAAAGTTTGGAACTTATTTTGTTCTACTGCCAATATGATCTCCAGGTGAAGTCCCTGCTGGAACCTTCTTGCTCGATCTAATTCAGTTGCCACTAAGGTGGAAGCAAACTGACTATGAAGGACCATGAGGCAACTCTAGAGGGGGGGGGGGTAAATAGAGTACAGTAGAATAATCTACCCAATTTAAGATTATCAGAATGAAGGCAGTTACTAATTAGCAGTATATATAAAGACAATAAAGTAAAGTAGTAAAGTAGAGAGAGAAATCAAACACAAACACTAAGATGTATACTAGTTTCCCTCTGAGAGGACTAGTCCAGTCCTGAGAACTCAAGCTCGGAGTTTTATCCACTATAATCACCAATAGCGAATCACAAGTTTTGATCCGAAGGCATGCTACTTCTTTACACCACGAGATTTGATCCGAAGTCTCGTAACTTTACATCTTATAGAGAGAGAGAGAGAGAGAGAGAGAGAAAGAGAGAGAGTAACTGATGAAACAAAGCTCTTTACAACTCTGAAGACTTCTAGACCGAGATCGCACTTGGCACTAGGAAGGCTAGGGAGTTGCTCTTTAAGATGAAAAAGTTAAGGCTTTAGAGGTTTGCTCACAATAGGATAGAAGACTAAAGAATGGTTGAGTGAGTAAGAATGAAGAATTCTAATCCTATTTATTTAGGTGTAGGCAAACATAATTTGGTCAGAATTCGGATGAGGTTTAATTCAAATTTCCAACCGTTGGGCCAAGAAGTCAGGAGCTATTGAACTGGTTGATTTCATACCAAAAGGGTAACCGAGTTTGGTCCGAGTTCTGCCCGAGTTCGATCTCTTAGTATGGTAGACTTTGTAAATGAATGTGGCCTGATTTGGTGGATATGTTCTTTGGTTTATTTTAGTGGACTAGGTATCTTGGTATAGATACTTGGGTTTTGCCAGTGCGACCCAGCTTACATCAGTCCTAGACTCAAATAAATAAAAGATTACATTTGAATAGACGTAATATAGATGACATGTAAAAGCAGTATTGAGGATTCAGATCGCGACATATCAATGCATAATTTTATTAACTATCAAAATCAAGTTGACTGAGACCAGATGGGCCAACAATCTTTCCCATTTTGATAATTGATAAACTATGAATGATACTGCAAGTATTTGATATGCAATGCTCCCCCGTAACTATGGAGAAGTTGATATGCTGAAGACAACATCTGTCAAGTATCGTCTTGTATGCTAGTATTATGTATGTCTTTCTCCTCCGTTGTTATTTGATCGAAATGACATGCTCCCCTGAAATTGGTGAGATGATAAGAAAAATAAGAGAGTAAAGTGTATACATGATAATATATAATGACAAAATAAAAATTGCATTTAACCTTTTATTCTTTTGAAGAAAAACATACAAAAGTAGATGCATAGTAGAAATATCATATAGAGCATCTAAAAGTAAACTTTTTAAACATTTAAATCCATTGAGTAACTAGTTGTCATGTTCATCATGTTCATCATCCGGTTCAACTATTTTGTTTGGATCAAAGAAGGCATCAGCTGGATCCAAATATCGCTGAACATAAGAGTGATCAATACAAAATTCTTGTTGATTCGGATTTCGGAGAATCGGAAAAGGTCCAGTTGGGTGCTTCGATAGGGTGTACTGGATGTCTATCAAAGTATTGTCAAGAGCCTGAGTCTGAAGAGTTTGGCGATGATCAGTATCAAGATTGCATATATCTTCTTGGTAGAAGCGATCATGCAACAGATTGAAAATAGACTCTAAGGTTTGCGATTGTTCATCAACACGATGGGCATAATCAACATGATGAGTGTTGGAGTTTGATGATGAGTTAAGGTAGAAACATAGTTGGCTCAATTGGCAGAATTCTATTGAGGTATAAAGTTTCCTCAAGAATTGGACAAGTATCCAAAAGAATATCGAAATAGATGAAAATGGTTGGCAAGTACATAGCGTATAGTAGTGGATGCCCTTTCTTGCGACATTGAACCATTTGAGATAGGATGGTCTGGGGAACATCGAAGTTAATACCAAAATACAAGTGATATAAAGCTGACATTTCTAGATAAGAGAACTCATCAAAGTAAGTCTTCTTAGGTAAAAAAGTTAAAAAAGATAATACAATGCATTTCAAAGAAGTGACCATTCAAATATCTAGCATAAAATTTTCCAAGTGGACATTCAAGAGGGTGGCAAAGGATATTCTTGAAAGAATCTATGGTTAAGTCATGGTCGAATTGAACTTGCGTGATGTTGAGTAAGGTTTGTCCATCAGCGAAAATACGTAGGATTTTACCCAAGTCTTTCGCATCGAATTCAATTGGAATACCATGAACTCTAGATGAAATAGTATTATGTTCATATGTTAAATTATAATAGAATATTTGAATAACATTGGTATAAATTTTGGTACGGATTGTAACAAATTCTTTAAGTTGAAGTTTTTGAAGAGTAGATAGATAGTCTTTGTGTTGAGAAGTAAAATCAATAGGATGGCCAAAACATATGTGTCTCTTAGAGAAGTCATTAAACCAATCATTTGAAAATTTTAGGCTTCAAAAGGTGAAATCGTCAAATCTCCTAAGTTTGGCATAATGGGACAGAAAAGAGAGTCGAAAAAGGAATCTTGTTTCCTTTTAGGGGCCATTGGGAGAGGATGTAGGAGGAAAAACTAAGGTTTTATTTGTGGATGAGGAATAATTTTCGTTGGTCTGAATGGATGAGAAATGAAATGATCTATATATAGAGAGGCAAAAACCTAAATTAGGAAGATAATTAAATGATATAACATATTCTGGAATTAAACTAACCAAGTTCGGTCCGAGCTCGGCCCGAGTTCGATCCAAATTCTGTTGAAATTTATTTCCAGAATATCAATGTAACTTTAATCGATATTATGCCTTTCTTGACTTGATATAAATACAGAATAATAAGTGCTGAAGTTAAATCGTACATTTTCAAGAGTTTAAATTATCTCGGAGTAGCTGTAGAGGCCGAATCCCAACTAGCAATGGTCCGAAGATACTTAAATACCGTGTTGCTTAAGGTTATTTACACCTTTTTGACAGAAGGACCCTTTCGGCTTGTATCCAAGTTTTTTAAAACTTTTTGAAAAGTGTGATGAAAAATTTGTAAAGCATCTTAAGATTCTTATAATTTATCAAAATTCAAAAGACCTAATTCTCGACGGATAAAGTTGAATCGATCTTCAACTAAAGATTTAGTAAAGATGTCTGCTAATTGATGTTTTGTGCCTACATACTCTAAACAAATATCTCAGTATAATTGATGAACCCTTAGAAAATGATGACGGATTTCTATGTGCTTAGTGCGTGAGTGGCATATTATATTTTTAGTGAGATTAATGGTGCTAGTGTTATCACAAAAAATAGGAATGTTCTTATAGTGCAGATTGAAGTCTTCTAGGGTTTGCTTCATCCATAAAATTTGAGCATAACAATGTCCTGCGACGATGTACTCTGCCTCAGTTGTTGATAATGTAAAAAAATTTTATTTCTTGCTAAACCTGGAGACTAGAGACTTTCCTAGGAAATGATAAGTGCCGCTGGTACTTTTTCGATCGACTTTGCATCCAGCAAAATCAGCATCCGAGTAACCAGCATGGTCAAATGATGTGATTTTGGGATACCATAAGCCTGCCGATAAAGTTCCTTTAAGGTATCGAAAGATATGCGTAACTGCGCACAAATGTGATTCCTTAGGATTAGCCTGATATCTATCACAAAGGCATACAACAAACATAATATCTTGATGACTAGCAGTTAGATAACAAACTACCACTCATACCTCGATAATTACGTATGTCTGTTGGTTTACTGCTTTCATCAAGGTCAAGCCTAGTAGATGTTTCCATTGGAGTTCCTATAGGCTTTGCATTGTCCATGTAAAAACTTTTTGAGCAAATCCTTCGTGTACTTAACTTGACGGATAAAGGTTCCTTGTGAATCTTGTTTGATTTGCAATCCTAGGAAGAAAGTAAGTTCTCCCACCCTGCTCATCTCAAATTCACTCTGCATACACTTAGTAAACTCGTTACATAGCATCTCATTAGTAGATCCAAATATGATATCATCAACATATATTTGCGCTAATAACAAGGAATCAACATAAGTTTTTATAAAAAGGATAGTATCAAAATTTTCTTTTAAAAAACTATTTTCAAGTAGAAAGAGGCTAAGATGTTCATACCAAGCACGAGGGGCTTGTTTAAGTCCGTATATAGCCTTTCGTAACTTGAATATGTGGTCAGGGTGTTTGAAATCTTCAAAACCAGGGGGTTGTTTAACAAAAATATTTTTTTTTATAACTCCATTTAAAAAAGCACTTTTAACATCCATTTGAAAAAGTTTAAAGTTATGAAAACTAATAAAAGTGCAAAGCATTCAGATAGATTCAAGTCGAGCAACAGGAGCATAAGTCTCATCATAGTCGATACCTTCCTCTTGGTTGTATCCTTGAGCTATGAGACATACTTTTATTACGTGTAACTGAACCATCCTTATTTAATTTATTTCGAAAAACCCATTTATTACTAATGATCGGATAATCATTAGGTTTAGGAATAAGTTCCCAAACTTGATTGCATTCAAATTGGTTGAGTTCCTCTTGCATAGCAAAAATCTAAAATTTATCAGCAAAAGCTTTATCTGTATTTTTAGGTTCTATTTGAGAAATAAAAGCAATATTTGCAATGATATCTCTATTTGAGGAACGTGTACTTAAACCTTTTGTTACATCACCTATTACCAAGTCTTCAGGATGATCTGTGAAAAACTTTAGTCTCCTTGGCAGACTTTTCGGATGACTTATACTGTTTGTACCTTTTGATGTATTGTTGGTTGTGTGATGACTACCTTCATCGTCGTTGTCGTTTAGTGCTTGAGTGTTGTGTTCATCAAATATAACATTGATTAATTTTTCAACAGTTAATGAGGTTTTGTTGAATACTCTGAATCCTTTACTTTTAGCGGCATAACCTAGAAAATTACCTTCATCGACCTTGGAGTCAAATTTTTCTATATTATCTTTGGTATTAAGAATATAATATTTACAGCCAAAAACTTTAAATTAACTAATTGCGAGAATTCTACCAAACCAAAGTTCATAGGGGGTTTTCTTTGATATAGGTCGAATAAGCACCATATTCAAAATATGGCATGAAGTACTTACAGTTTTAGTCCAAAAGTATTTTGGAAGATTATACTAATTTAATATGACTCTAGCCATATCGCCAAGAGTTCTATTCTTCCGTTCTATAACACAATTTTGTTGTGTAGTTCTAGGACAAAAAATTCATGAAAAAAAACTATTTTTATTGCAAAATCTTTTGAAATCACTATTTTCAAAATTGCCTCCATGATCACTTCGGATACGAGTAATCATGAAACCTTTTTTATTTTGAACCTTTTTGTAAAAAGTTACAAATTCAAAAAATACTTTATTTTTATTTGCAAGAAAATAAACCCTTGTGTATCTAGAGAAATTATCAACAATAACATAAGCATAAAGCTTACCGCCAAGATTGGTGACTCTACTGAGTCCAAACAAGTCCATATACAAAAGTTGGAGAGGTCTAGAGGTACTTACATAGTTGATTAATTTAAAGGAAGATTTAGTAGCTTTATTCTTTTTACAGTCAGCACATACTATATCTTTCTTGAAAGTAATCTTTGACTAAGCTTCTTACGAGTTTTTTCTTTGTGGATAGTCTTGCAAAAGTATCCATGTTTGTGTGTCCTAGACGCATATGCCATAGCCAGCTGTCATCTTTGTTGGCATTTAGATATTTTCCTGCATTGTTAGTGCCTTTTGTAAGATAGAAAATATATATATTGTTTTCCTTGATCCCTTCAATGATATCCTTACCAGTGGATCTTTCATAAATAGAATATTTGTTTTTAACGAAGTTAATACCATAACCATGGTCAACTAGATGATTGATGCCGAGTAGGTTATATTTTAATTCCGTTACTAGACAAACGTCTTTTATGACAGGATAGGGAGGAACACCTATGTAATGCCCCGTTCCCCCTATTCGGGGAGCGCGGCCAAGGAATACTTACGACCGTCCGAACGGGACAGATTGAATTAAGATCCTTTCCTCGTTATGGATTGGTTTCTTCGGAATCAGGTCCCATATACAACGGACTGTGCCTCGAGGATGGACTCGGCGGCAGAGTCGAGAGGGGCCTTTCCGTTGCGTTGGTTTCTTGTCCGTTTTCGTGCCGCTTGGATGCTTTCTTGTTGGTTTTATGACTTGCGTTTTCTTGAACGGTTTCAATGGATTTCATTGCTTTCGTTCTTAGGATTTCGCATTTCGTATCGACCCTTGGAGACCGAAGCAGGAGGTATTGATCATCCGTTGGTGCGTGCAGGTGATCGTGTAGACGACGCGCGAGCGGAGTCTTAGGGACCTCTTCTTCTTCTTCCTATTCAACAAACTTGTGAGTGGCTCTATTTCGATAAGCACCTTCTTTCCAAGGGCTCCGTTCATAATAAAGATTGACTCAGTTGTGCATTCATTCAAACGATACCAAATATATATAAAGTTGAATGAAAAGATAAAAAGCAGGCTTGGAACATTTATTGCTTGTCATTCAGAACCTTGCATAAATTCATTGATGCATGCACGTTCGTTGGGTATAATAATTGATCGGCACTTATTCATAGCACAAGTTATTCTTCTTTAAACTGCTAAATGTTATTGAATATAACTTGTTGGTCGATTATGGTAGCACAGTAAAGCGGTTCCGTACATGCCGTTTCTTTAAATTCTTAGGCGTTAACTATGGGTTTGGTGGGTTGGTGTTGGACAAACTTGTATACAAGGGATAACGTTCTACGAACGGTCGCCGGGGCACCGGGACCGCTTCGACCTGGGTAGAACATTTGCTAGTGTAGTCCTAGCGCTTGGATGGGTCCGTGCGTCCGCCAAAGGCTAGCTACCTGAGGCGGAATGTCAGCCGATCCATCCCCCGTCCAACCAAGAGATGTTGTGTATATTTAAACTGTGCAGACTAACTATGTCTTCGTGACAGGGAAGGCTATGGTAAGTTGTACAGGTGGTTCAGACGGGACAGGTAAAGTCACCGAACGGTGGCATGTGAAGTTATATTATTTTGTTCTTGCATACCTGTTAAATGAAATCGGAACTAGGCAAGAATAGAAACCCACCGAAGCAAATAATTGTAGCATACTCATTAGATCATATCTCTTGAGCTTGGTAAAGTTGAGCAGCTAGCCTTCACCAGTACTTTCCGAAGTACTGACCCTCGTTGTAGCAGGTTCCCCGGCGCAAGGCGACGCGGCGAGGAACTGAAGCTCACTCCGAACTTTTGGGATCCTTGGCGGTTCGTAGCCAAGACTTTTGGAGGCTCAAGCTAGAAGCCTTTCACTCTCTCCGTTGCTGAATATCGCTAAGGCGATGGTGCTTACTCGCACCCAAGGTGGATTTTGTATTTTTGAATCTATGTAAAGGGACATAATGTATGGATCGACTATCTCATTTTGCGTCCAAGTCTGTAAGCCCGTGGGCATTTTATACTTTTGAGTCAAGCAATGTAAAAAGATGTTCATTATGAATAAAAGAGAAACTTTTCTATGCCTCAACCTTGTGTTATCTTATATGTCCACTCTGTTGTATTGTTCTAAAGAATATCCTTATGCCTAAGGCCTTGTGCACGCGCGCCCTACGCGTGCACGGCATCACGCCCGGGGGACGATTATCGAATAGCCAAAATCGGGGCGTGACAACCTATATTATCATTACCAATTTTGCATCCTCTGAGGTTATTGCCGAAGGAGACATAACCTTCTTTCTTCATCGATAGCATTGCAAATAGGTTAGCATCACCAGTCATAAGTCATGAACAACCACTGTCGAGAATCCACTTGCTTCTAGCATGAGAGGGTTGGTCCACCTACAAAACAAGTTGTAGATGTAACCCTTGGTACCCATTTTCTTGAGGGTCCTGCTATGTTAGTTTTTGGTACCCATGCATAAACATTCATATCTACTAATTTTCTTGTTCTACAGAATCTAGATATATGTTATTTCTTACCACAGTAGTGACATATAGCTGTGGGATTGGAGCTTGGTGCAGCATGATAGACATGATTGTGTGAAGCCATTCTTTTTAGAGGTAGCATATACTTCATCATATTTAGCAGTGAGAGCATCTATTCTACGTGCAGTAATAGAATATTTCTTCTTTTCAGATTCGAGTTCCTCCTTAAGTTTAGTGTTCTCCTGAGAGCTCTTGTCAAGGCTGGCAGGTGCCTCGTGGAGGTTAAGCTTAAGTCTAGAATTTTTATCTGAATTATTTGAGGTATCCTTTACTTCACTTAGTAGAGATGTTAGTCTCTCTATTTCAGTTTGACATTCTTGAACATCTTTCTTAACATGCTTTTACTTATTTTTAAGTTTTCTAAAATCATCAAGCAGATCACTAAAAGCATTACATAGTTCATCAAAAGTAAAATTATCATAATAGTTGTTATCCGTTACCTGATCAGCTAATGCCATGAAGCATAGGTTTGCTGCTTCTCGAGGATTCTCTTCTTCAGATTCACTAGCTTCACTTTCGTGCCAAATACTAGTGTTTGTATATTTTCGTGATGATGTTCTTCTGGATGAGTAATTGTGATGATTTCCTTTTCTTAGGGCTGGATAATCTCTCTTTATATGCCCTATCTTCTTACAGTTGTAGCATATAGGATCTTCATCACTGTTGTCAGTAGGCTCCTTCTTCTTTGGTTTCCCAAGCTTTAATTTTTTTTGAAGTTTCTAGTGGTCAGGGCAACTTCCTTATCTTGAGACTCATTATCGTCGGAGTTATAGTTGGTGACCTTTTTGTGATGTGCCTTAAGAGCAATCATCTTCTCCTTGGGAGTAGATTCTTTAAATTCCTTGAGATCCAGCTCATAAGTCATCAGCTTGCCCATGAGCGTCTCGAGAGTCATCGTGGTAAGATCATTCTCTTCTATGATTGTAGTGGCCTTAGGATTCTAATTCTTGGTGAGTCCCCTGAGTACCTTACGAATCTTCTCGTGATTGCTGTACTCCTTGCTAAGTGATAATAGAGGGTTGACGATGTCGAGGAATCTCGTGAATATTTGGGTGATCGTCTCATTTTGCTTTAACTTGAATGCTTCGTACTCTTGTGTTAGACGACTTATTTTTGATTCCTTCACTTGGGAGGTTCCTTCATGAGTGATCTCAAGAAGTTTCCATACTTTGTGCGAAGTTCCGCAAGTAAAGATCCTGTTAAATTAAATTATGTCTACAGCACAAAATAGAGCGTTAATAGCTTTAGCATCAAGACTAGCTTATTTTTTTCGGTATCTGTGTACTTGTCATGAGACTTCTTTATAAGGTTATCATCTATGTCTATTCTAGGTGGCTTCTTGTATCCTTCTACTACTACAGCCCAAAGGTTAAAATCAAGTGACTTTAAATAGAAGCTCATATATGTCTTCCAATACGTGTAGTTAGTACCATCAAATAAGGGTGGTCTATTTGTGGACTGGCCTTCACCTTTGTTGGTGTAGATAGATCTAACAGTTGCCATAAGTCTCTTAGGATGTTAAGTCAAATATCAAGAAAACTAGCTCTGTTACCAATTAAAGGACCGTGAGGCAACTCTAGAGGGGGTGAATAGAGTGTAGTAGAATAATCTATCCAATTTAAGATTATCAGAATGAAGGCAGTTGCTAACTAACAGTGTATATAAAGACAATAAAGGAAAGTAGTACAGTAGAGAGAGGAAGCAAATGCAAACACCAAGTTGTATACTGGTTTCCCTCTGAGAGGACTAGTCCAGTTCTGAGAACTCAAGCTCAGAGTTTTATCCACTATAATCACCAATAGCGAATCACAAGCTTTAATCCGAAGGCTTTCTACTTCTTTACACCATGATGTTTGATCCGAAGTCTCACAACTTTACATCTTAGAAAGAGAGAGTAACTGATGGAACAAAGCTCTTTACAACTCTGAAAATTTTTAGACCGAGATCACACTTGGCACTAGGAAGGCTAGGGAGTTGCTCTTTGAGATGAGAAAGTTAAGGCTTTAAAGGTTTGCTCACAATAGGATAGAAGACTAAAGAATGGTTGAGTGAGTAAGAATGAAGAATTCTAATCCTATTTATAGGGTGTAGGCAAATAGAATTTGGTCAGAATTTGGATGGGGTTTAATTCAATTTTCCAACCGTTGGGCCAAAAAATTAGGAGCTATTGAACTGGTTGATTTCATACCAAAAGGGTAACCGAGTTCGATCCGAGTTTGGACGATTTTGGCCCAAGTTCGGTCTCTTAGTATGGTAGACTTTGTAAATGAATTATGCCTGATTTGGTGGATATGTTCTTTGGTTCATTTGAGTGAACTAGGTATCTGGGTATAGGTACTTGGTTTTGCCTATGCGACTCAGCTTACATCAGTCCTAGACTCAAATAAATAAAAGATTATATTTGAATAGATGTAATACAGACGACATGTAAAAGCAGCATTGAGGCTTCAGATTATGACATATCAATACATGGTTTAATTAACTATAAAAATTAAGTTGACTGAGACCGGATGGGCCAACAGACTAAGTCTGTAGAATTCTGCCGTATAGCCGTTGACAGTCATGCCTATCTGCTTCAAGTTGTTAAAACTTTGTCGTAGATCATAATGCAACACTGCATCAGAATATCTTATCTGAAACCTTTCACTAAAGATAGCCCAAGGGACAGGTACTGTTAGTAAAATTATCTGTGTTGCCCACTAGTCTCGGACCAACTCTAGCAACTGTAGTCGTACCACTGACACCTGCTCTCTAGCCGATACTCTATCTGCCTCTAGGATAGCTTATGTGTCCTGAAGCCACGTATCTGATGCAATTACGTCTTCGGTGCCAAAGAAATATGAGGGTTGGAGGCACGTGAAGTTGCTTGCTAAGTTGTTGGCACGAGGTCCACCTCTTTCCAAAGCCTCTTGTACTGACTGAGTGACTATATCCTCTCGACGTCCTTGAGATGCCAATAATTCTCGAAGGATACCAATCAGCACACTATTTTCCCCTTCTGCCTCAGGTAATGGTTGAACGGGAGGCACTGGCTGGATCTGAGGTTCCTCATTTTGAGCTGTTCTGGATCCGGCCTCGGAATGCTGAGGCTGAACCTCAAGGGTTTATTGGGCATCGGGATGCTGTCTTGTTACTGGAGGAACTCTGGCGAGATGATCAGAAGGACCAGGAATAATGACCCTAAAAGATAAAGGACACAAGGATCATCAAAGGGACGAACAAGATTTATCTAGGATCAAGGCAGATGTTGAATCAAGATTTCAAGGATATAAATTCAATACTGGAGGAGATCAAGGAGTAACATGATTGAGACATCTAAAATATCTGGTAAACCCCGATACTTCTAAATTTTTAGAACTGTATGGGCCACCACTTAAATCATGTCACGTTCCAGAACCAAATACTGGAGAGCAAGGGCAGACAAAGCCAACTACGTACACCAGATTACTCAATACTCCGAGATACGGTCACGACTGTCTAAATATTTGAGGGTTTACTCTACAATCCAATAGTCATTCCTGGGTCAAGGGTCCTAGGTGTCTCAATCTGAAGCAAGCAACAAGTTACATGATGTATGATCACCAAACATATAATAGTAAGGTATCCCAAACTATACATACACAGATGATCATGAATCTTGTTACAAAATAAAGAACTAGCAAGAGTACAATATTACATGATCAGCTCTAGCAATAGGCCAGAATATGATTTACATGTAGGCACGCAGGCTAGAATGTCAAGTTCTAAAATATGATCTAAACACGTGTTCGGTGGCTAAATGCCTCAAAAATATAAGTACAAGATCAAGTTGGTGATGAAAAGGAAACCCATTCATGGCCTCTGGTACTCCTGGTATTCACCATCTTGAGGTAAAAAATATTGAAGATCCTGCGGTCCTACTTCAAAATCTGGCCATACAAAATTAATGGGATTAGACCCTAAAATAGCAATTACCACAAGGGAGTCATCTTAGAAACTAAAACCAGCATGCAGACAAATCAGTAAAAAATAACAGAAGGAACAGTTAAATAAGTGAAGCAGGTAAAATAATAGTTAAACAATTCTGGACTATTTAAACAAGGATATCTAAAATCAGTACTCAGGTTACAGTTTCAGGATCAGTTGTTAAATAAATCATGAAAGGACTAGACTAGATTGAAAATCAAGTAATCACAGCCAATCTTGCCTTACGGCTTGCTATCATTAGCTAACTAGGGTTATCACAGTCCTATTTATTAACACATGCAGTTTAAGATTCCATACAGCCACATGCCTTACAGACTATCCGAATTATCCAGATGTAAGGATACATAGAATAGATTATCTCAGGTATAGTAATTTAGAGGTAAATGCAATACTCAATGACGTGCTGGAAGTGTGTCCCTCATGACAGAGAGCTTAAAATCCATCAGGTGTCGTTGGGATACTGAAATTGTATATAGCCAAAAAATCTCTCTAGATGCTTCTAATTCATTATTCTAGTTGTTATCCTGGGCAAGTTATTAAGAATTCTTGACCGTTGTGCTAAAAAATTTGCCCTAGACATGATGCAGAATATGGCATGACAGTAGCTTGACAAGTATATTTAGGATAGGAGCAAGCAAATCAACCCCGGGAATTTAACTTATCAGTTCAGGAAATTCTAACATATCAGGAGTGCGCTTCATCGAGCCACTATCAGAAATATCGGTATATGTCAGGTTAACTCGATACGATGAGCTATTATCAGGAATATCAGTATAAGTCTGGTATCTGGAGTTCAAGATTAACAGTGTCAATACAATCATTGATCAAGAAATTCCAGGTTCTGGCAGGTTGTCACAAATTGGGTTATAAGAAATTTAGAGAAAGCTTGCAATCATAACAGTTAAAAAAAAGGCTAAACAATGGAAACAGTTAAACCATAAGAGAATAAATCATAAGAAGTTAAGCTACTACAAGTATTATAGGCGCATAGGGTAAGCTGGCCGCATGCAAGTGCTGGCTGCATGCAGCACACTGGCCGCATAGAAAATGCAAAATCCACTCGTCGTGACATTGAAAGTGACAGGCAATAAATATAAAGTCAGTAAAGTAACTGATGTGACTAGACGTGTCAAAGAAGTGACCGATGTGACTGGCCAAAAAAGGGAGTCAGAAAAAAGACAAAGTCATAGAAAGTCATGCCAAGGCGGTGCTGAGTCATGCGTTCGTAGGAAAGATCGACGCATAGCTCCGGGCCGCATGGACGACTCAGTCGTGTGCTTCTTTTGGCCGCATACATACTTGGCCACATAGATACGTAACATCATCCCCAAGTTACGCTCCATACGAATACACATGTACCCTTATTTGCGATTGTCGCCAGTAAAATTTTAGGATAGGATTATAACAAGCCACATGGTGCATAATATATTAAATAATAAGTTGATTACATGATATTATAAACTACAAATAGAAAATTTGCTATTCTACCCGATTATAACTATTTACCCAATATACATAATAATATAATTATACCTTTAATAAATAAATCTGGTTTCAGTAGATAGCCTGAAATAGTAGCATCACGAGCTTGCTCTCCAATTGTTCTTCAATATTTGATAGCAGTTTCCTTTGGTATTGCAATAAAAACTAGTGAACAATACTAGATCGTCAAACGACATGTAAGCCCTCAGTCAAGAACGGAGAAAATAAGTCAAAAGAAATAAGAATTTGAAAAGAAGTAGGATTCTCAAAATTCCAAAGTAAAGAAACTGGATAATTCAAAATGATTAATGCGTTAACTTAAAATACGATTCTGACTAGATTTTATTCTAGTAAATTCCTCGGTGTTTGTCACTACCACATTTTAGGAAAAAGAGTATTTTAGTAATTTCCTATTTAAATAAATATTGTGCATGGTAAATAATTTTTGTTGTATTATTTAATTATTGTTGGATGTTATTTAATTATTTTGGACTTATTTTAGTGGACCCAACTAGTTTAGTTTGGACCCATGGACCAACATGAATTAATTAGTTAGACTTGGCCCATTTAGAAAGCCCATAGTTAAGGAGATGGATTAAATTAATTAAATGATTAGACTAGAAGCTTCCTTCCTTAATTATTTCTTCATGAGAGGTCCCAAGGGGTACATTGGACATTTTACAATTGCTTGGGGGAGGGGCTATGGCCGTCCTATTAAAGAGGGGGGGAAATTTCTCTCTCCTCTCATCTCATTCCAAATCTAGATCTAGAATTCTCCCACTACCAAATTCCCTCCATTCCCAATCCAATTCCCTACCAAATTCATTCCAAATTCTTTTCAATTCACCATTAGAGAAGGAGGAAGCAAGGATCTAGAAGAAGGAAGTAAGGATCTACAAAGAGGAGCAAGGATCTACAATTTGGAAGCAAGTTCATCTCAATTGGAGGTTTCATTGAGAATCCATCTCCCAATAGGTATAATTCAGATTTTCCTATTTAAATAGCTTCTAAATCTGAGATTTAATCATGTAAAATTAACCTATATATATGTACTACCCATAGAACTTTGTTTTGTGTTCATAGGAGACCCATGGAGAAAGTTATGGTACTTTTTGTGTTAATTTTGTTGGAATTCCGAATTTATATTTTTTTGTGTGTGTCAATTGATCCTATAGATCAATTGAACATGAGATTTGTGTTTGAGGCTAGTGTCGTGTCCATATTGGGATACTTGTGGTTCGTATCCCAACTATTTGGTGATACGTGTCATTTGGGGGTTTTCCTCCGACACGGGGCTTTGAACATGTCGTATTTTGACACGGACACATAGATCTACTTTTGACGCTTTGATTTATTCATAAATATTATTTGTGATTTGTTTGTGTCCTTCGGGGTGCATTTGGTTGTGTGTTGGACTCGTGTCGCATGCGTATCCTAGATCTAGTGGGATACGGTGAGATACTCTCCAATTGTGTGTATTTTTGTATAGATCTAATTAATTGTGGTTCAATTCTTTATTTATAATTAGTATATATATATGGATATTAAATATTTATTTTGTGTATTTATTATAGTAATTATTGTAGCATAGATCTATATTTTGGGTGTGCTAATATAATATACAATATAATATGTAGCTTTCTTGCATGCAAATATATATGTTACTACTTGTTAAATAATATAATTTATACATAAAATATTTTATAAAATATATTTGTATGTTTAATTGTGTAATTATATTATTTATAATTATTATGTAATTATTTGGATATTAATGTAAATATTTTAGGTGTGCTTCTAGCCATGTAAATTATATGTTCTTTGTTAAATATTTGAAGGTATAAGTTTATGTGTATATTAATATATATATGTACATTTTTGTATTAATGGTTTATATATATATATATACTGTTTTATATATTCTGTTTATATATATATATATATATTGTTTTATATATTCTGTTTTTATATATATAATTATATATATATATATATAACTTGTTTTAGTGATAGTGAATTAATCACAGTAAAAACTGTCATTAATTAGCCGACTAATAGCAGCCGCTGTAGCCTTCGGACAATTAATGACAAACCTGTCATTAATTGCAGCAGCGGGAAACAGCAGCTTTTCTGCGACGCTTTTTTGCGACAGTTTAACTGTCAGCGAAAACCAAAGCAGTGGCAGTTTATTATTTGGGTTTCGGTGACAGTCCTTCGGTGACAGTCCCGACTGTCACTATTTAAACTGTTTTGATTTAATCCTATTTTATTCACTGTTTTTCAATGACGCTTTGACAGATTTATTGTATATATTATATATTATAATTGTATATATGTATATATGTATATATATATGTGTTTTGTGAGGAATAATAATTGTAATAATATATTATGTTATTTATATAAATGTTGGGTTGTATATATATTATTTTAGGGTATATATTAATTATATTATTAGTATACTTTGTGTGAGTTCTTTTTGAATCTAATTTGATTCCTAAATTATTGTAGTTTATCTCTATATTATTTTATAGATGTCTTGTGAGGTTGACTTTGGGTTTGACCATGTTTGTCTTTAGTGGACTTTAGAGTTGACTATAGTTGACTTTTGACTTAGAATTGACTTATTGACCTAGAAATTGCCTAGTTTGACTTGTTCTCTTTCCGGGACCTTGTATTAATGTGGTATTCCATATCTAGGTCTTCGAGGCACCGAGTCAGACATTTGTGAGACTGTTCATTGGACTTCAGGCGAGTACATTCTCTGATAGTTTCTCATTTATGATATCCTCTATGTTCGTTGTATCTAGTGTAGATATACATGTTCTCTTGACACTATGGTTACACGGATTGGTATATCCGGATCTCGTCATGAGATGTTATTCCTTGGTATATGGTGTATATGGTGCAAGTATTGTTTCATTGGTTATCTTGTACATGTACAGACACCGATTCTCGGGGAGACTAGCTATCTTCTTGGGGAATCTAGTGCCATAACGTACCGTGGTTGGATCTATTATACCAGTCGGGGTGGGGAGTATTTTAGTGTAGATATGTGATCATACCCTCCTTGTGCATGTCTTGTTCCTTGTGAGTGTTGATCATACACCGCACGTATAATCAGCCAGGCCATCATACTCTTGTGCAAGTTCCTAAGCCGATCACATGTTAAAGCTAGTACTCACACACTTAGTCATTAGTATTCTTGTTCCATCAGCATATTGTTCATTATTGTATTTCTTTCCAGTATTTCCTTATTGTCTATACATTCTTGTATCTATTTATGCATCTTGTTTATCCACAACTATTTACTGTTACATAGTTTTTATCATTATTTGAGAACTGCTGTTAGGGTTGTACTCTGCTCCTTTCCTGACTGGATATATTTTTCCAGATGACACTGAGGAGTACCCTACCTATTATGGACCCCAGGATGTTGTGGGTTTAGATTCTGAGACCCTGGCTCAAGTGGGACTTATCCCAACTGAGACAGTTGACCCTGGAGTTGTAGCTTTATAGTTTTGTAGTACTCTTTGTACTGGATTTGTCTCCAGCATATTTCTGTATTTTCTTCAGACTCATTGATGTATTATTTTAGACTCATGAGTTGTATTGTGACTATTCTATTCTTATCTGATTCGTGTTCATTCTATCTTAGTTCTGTGATTGAGTACACTATCTTTTGGTGGTTCATTATATTAGATAGACTTTCTAGACAGCGTTCTACCGCCGATTCTGCGGCGTAGGCTGGGCGTTGTTTCCGACTAGTACCCTTACCCCGGGTGCGGGTCGTGACAGTGTTCGCCTTATATTTAAGTTATAATAAGTCATACTCATAATTATTACAATTACAATTATAATCACAATCACAGTCATAATCATAATTACTAAGCATAATGTATGAAAGAAACAACAGTTTACAGTATAACATCTAACATCTATCAATATCTGTATCGTCAACTGAATTTTGTAACCTGTCATCAGTACAGTAGTCCACCCCTACACCAAACAAGGACAAAGGAACGAATTACGGTACCGGAATATCTTACGTACCAGCTGACTAGCAAGTAGTACATCCTAGCTAAGAAATCAATAATCAATTACAATCACAAACACATACAAGTTTCCTAAATGATGATGATACAATTTAGAGAATAACTCTTTGAATATCCACTTTAACTAGTTTCCCAACAATAATCCCATAACCAGGGATCAGGCTGTTGCAGGCAGGGTGTCACGACCCGATTCCGTAGAATCGTTGGGGTGTCCCCCGAATCGTGACCGCCGTACGGGCCTGGGGTTGCGCCCGCATTAGGCTTTAATATTTTGCATAACGAGCACATATTCAGAGTACGCAGATAAATTAAAACACAAATTTGAAACATAGAAAAATTTTCTTTATTGATAATGAACATGTATTATAAAATCTTGAACGAGTCAGCTAATTTGCCGCACGGGCTTACAAAAGTGTTTGACACAAAATGAGATAGCAGTCCTGTACATTACATCCCTTTATTAAACTTCAAAATGATAAAGACCTCTGGGCTGGAGGATGGCCTTGCCATGGAGCTGCATTCTTGCTTGGGTTCTAGCTCCTTTCTTTAAGTACTTCAAAATATGGCGCGATCAGAGGATGCACCTACAGCTAGACTGGATCGGGAAGACGACTTCGGCTCCTCGCTCGGTTCGCCTTAGTGCAGGGAACCTGTTTCAACGAGGGTCAGTATGTCAAAATATACTAGTGAAGGCGAGCTAAACCCAACTATACCAATCAACACATTATTTTAATGAAGCATGCATATTATTGTGGGTTTCTATCTTGCCTTAGTTTATTTACAAGTAAGCATCATATAGAATTTACTGAAATAAACTTGTCACCGTTCGGTGACTTTTACTTGTTCGTCTGAACCACCTGCACAATACTTACCATGCCTTCCCTGCCACGAAGACACAAGTTAGTTGCAACAGGTTTAAATATACACGAGGATCACTGACTTGATTGCCATAATGGACGTAGCCAAGGACAAGGATAGCATGCTACGAGAGTACACCATGCGCTGCAAGCTATCCTGTCCCATACACGATGACTACACACGAGTTTTGCTCGGATCAGATCGGTGCCAGTGCCCCAGCGACCGTCCCCAGAATAAAGACCTTGTGCACAAGTTGTCCATGATCGAACACGATTATTAAGTTAACAATTCATGTAGTTGAGGCAACACGAGTACAAGAACACGAGTACAAGACAATCAGTATTGCATGATTCATTTTGCATAGCCTTCCTGAACAATTATGCATATACAAGATATGATCCATACTTAGCAAAGTTTATAGAATATTTGTAACGAACTAGCATACAATAAGATAACAGTTCACAAGTTTGATTGACAAGCATAATAATCCAAGCCTATTCCCTTTTTATCTTGGTATTTTTTATTATTACTTGGTATCGTCTGATCGGGGCAAACAAGGATGCAAGATTTATTAGGTGTGAAGAGTTGGAAGTAGGGCTAGCTAATCGGGATGATAGCCACTCACTTAGATAGTTGGAAGGGAGAAGGAAAGAGGTGCTTCAAGACTCCGCTCGTAAGCCACCTACTGCCCGTTCACCTGCATCACGAACAGCTCCATTAATACCTCTTCCACTCTTTCCAATCCCGGAATTAAAGTGCAGTTCAATGAACAAAAACTATGAAATCCATCAAAACCGTTCAAGAAAAACAAGCAAATCTGAAAACCAACTCAAAGCACGAAAGAAACAAGCGACATCGAAATCCGAGGCAATAAAAGATAACAACGGATTGGTCCCTCCTGACTCTGCCGCTAAGTCGATCCCGGGGGCACGATCCACTAAATATGGGAATCGATTCCAAAGAAACAAATCCATAACGAGGACGAGTTCTTGTTTCAATCTATCCCGATCGAACGATACCGTCTTGTATTTCTTAGCCGTGCTCCCCGCACCGGGAGAATGGGGTGCTACATCCTACCCAACTAATTGGAAGTTTCATCCTCAAAACTTAGGAATAGGGTCTACCTCTAAGGAACATTATGTCGAGGACGATGATCAGGAAGGTTCGGGCAGAAATTAATGGTATAGCCTGATTTTCCACAAGCGAGGCATAACCCAAGTCTCAAGCGGCAATCTTTCTTGTCGTGCCCACACTTTTTACAGAACTGACATGTATTGCTCCAATCCCTTGATTGCTGACCACCATCGTTTCGTCGCTTTGCAGCGTTGTTTTCTCTATCATTGCTTTGGCGTTTGTGACTGTAGGTATGCACAACGCCGGTAGAAACGTGAGGATATTGTGGTTCAAGCGATATAGCGTGATTCATGACTTCACGAATTGTCTGATACTGATGAATGACTATGTGCGCATGGATGGCAGGGCATAGACCACCTTTAAACCTTCTGGCTCGACTCGCTACATCAGGTAAATAGGCGCTAGCAAATTTGGAGAGTCGGTTGAATTAAGCGGAATACTGTTTGACTGTCATGCTGCCTTGCCTCAGTTGCACGAACTCGTTCTCCATCTGACACGATACTAGAGGGGGTATAAACTCCTCTTCAAATACGGCACGAAAAGTCATCCACGAGATCGCCTCCTCTCCATGGTTAAATTAAAGAGATCGTCGATGCACGTCCCACCAATCGTGCACGTTGAGGCGGAGCTGTAGTTTCACGTATGCGATACGCTTCTCTTCGGGGACCTCTAGCAGAGCGAAGTGGTCTTCAAGTTTGGCCAACCAATCTAGATCCACGATTGGGTCCTCAGTCCCGTTGAATGGAGTGTTGCAGACTTTCTTGAAGTGGTCAAAGTCGAAGGCAGTCACGTCCCTCGTCCTTGGAATTTATGGTGTCTCAACTTCAAGCATGGGCTGTTCCACCGGAGTTGCTTCTGTTGCCGCAGAATGGTTGGAAGCCAAAGTCTGAATGATCTATTGCAGAGCATCTACCTGCTTCTGTTGGACTAAGAATCGAGCCTCTATATTGTCTTGAAACTTGAGCTGACTCTCCTCCGCCCGATTCTCGGCCCGTTCATATCGAGCCTCGTCCCTTTGTTGGTTTGCCTCCAACATCCGTAACATTTGCTGGATGGGATCGACGCTTGGCACGTCTCGCTGGCTCCTTGAACTTCCCGAAGTGCCCAAACTACTTTTTTGGTCTTGTGTTTCGTTCGGTGCTAGCGCTAAGGATTGCGCTGGTGCCATTCCTTCAAAAGAAGGTAAATTACATTCAGATCATAATGTATTATGGACTCATTGCATGAACGTATCTCATTTTGGCCTAGCGAGTTCAAGAGTTCGCACAGGAATTTGATCGTTAAAGGAACTTTTCCAGTACGAGAGTCTAAGGAACTTGAATCTGTGCTCTGATACCACTATATCATGACCCGATTCTGTAGAATCGTTGGGGCATCCCCCGAATCGTGACCGCCGTGCAGGCCTAGGGTTGCGCCCGCACAAGGCTTTAATGTTTTGCATAACAAGCACATATTCAGAGTATGCAGATAAATTGAAACACATATTTGAAACATGGAAAAGTTTTCTTTATTGATAATGAACATCTATTACAAACTCTTGAACGAGTCAGCTAATTTGCCGCACGGGCTTACAAAAGTGTTTTACACAAAATGAGATAGCAGTCCTGTACATTACATCCCTTTACTAAACTTCAAAATGATAAAGACCTCTGGGCTGGAGGATGGCCTTGCCATGGAGCTGCATTCTTGCTTGGGTTCTAGCTCCTTTCTTCAAGTACTTCAAAATGCGGTACGATCAGAGGATGCGCCTACAGCTGGACTGGATCGGGAAGATGACTTCGGCTCCTCACTCGGTTCGCCTTAGTGCGGGAAACCTGTTTCAACGAGGGTCAGTATATCGAAACATACTGGTGAAGGCGAGCTAAACCCAACTATACCAATCAACACGTTGTTTTAATAAAGTATGCATATTATTGTGGGTTTCTATCTTGCCTTAGTTCATTTACAAGTAAGCAGCATATAGAATTTACTGAAATAAACTTGTCACCGTTCGGTGACTTTTACCTGTCCGTCTGAACCACCTGCACAATACTTACCATGCCTTCCCTGCCACGAAGACACAAGTTAGTTGCAACAGGTTTAAATATACATGAGGATCACTGGCTTGATTGCCATAATGGACGTAGCCAAGGACAATGATAGCATGCTACGAGAGTATACGATGCACTGCAAGCTATCCTGTCCCGTACACGATGACTACACATAAGTTCCGCCCGGATCAGATCGGTGCCAGTGCCCCAGCGACCGTCCGCAGAACAAAGACCTTGTGCACAAGATGTCCATGATCGAACACGATTATTTAGTTAACAATTCATGCAGTTGAGGCAACACGAGTACAAGAACACGAGTACAAGATAAGCAATATTGCATAATTCATTTTGCATAGCCTCCTTGAACAATTATGCATATACAAGATATGATCCATACTTAGTACGGTTTATAGAATATTTGCAATGAACTAGCATACAATAAGATAACAGTTCACAAGTTTGATTGACAAGCATAATAATCCAAGTCTATTCCCTTTTTTATCTTGGTATCTTTTATTATTACTTGGTATCGTCTGATCGGGGCAAACAAGGATACAAGATTTATTAGGTGTGAAGACTTGGAAGCAGGGGCTAATCGGGATGGTAGCCACTCACTTATATGGTTGGAAGGGAGAAGGAAAGAGGCGCTTCAAGACTCCGCTCGTAATCCGTCTACTGCTCGTTCACCTACATCACAAACAGCTCGATCAATACCTCTTCCACTCTTTCCAATCCCGAAATTGAAGTGCAGTTCAATGAACAAAAACTATAAAATCCATCAAAACCATTCAAGGAAAACAAGCAAATCCGAAAACCAACTCAAAGCACGAAAGCAACAAGCGACATCGAAATCCGAGGCAATAAAAGATAACAACGGAGAGGTCCCTCCCGACTCTGCCGCTAAGTCGATCCCGGGGGCACGATCCACTGAATATGGGAATCGATTCCGAGAAAACAAATCCATAATGAGGACGAGTTCTTGTTTCAATCTATCCCGATCGAACGATACCGTCTTGTATTTCTTAGCCGCGCTCCCCGCACCAGGAGAACGGGGCGCTACATAAGGTGGCACGGTGCTTAGATTTCGGCCCTCTCACATTCAGTGAGTAAAATAGGATATAATATCAACTTTACCTAATCGATCTTTTTAATCGAAATAGGTTTATAACTACAGGAACATGTATAAACACAGGACAGGTAAGTGAGCTAAGCCTCACACACTCAATTCACAAGGCCTTACAAAAAAGCTTAATTGCTGATCAGCTTTTTTTGTTGTTATTATATTACGGGATTTCGTAGGTGAAATTCAAGTTGTTCTTCCCCGCCCAATGGTTTCTAACCTAAACCTACAAACAATTCCTATTCTATTATCTTATATTAAGTTTTTGCTCTGTATATCATGTTCATTATCAATATGCAAAAATATATTTTTAAGATATAATAGAATACAGGTTTTCTATCTCATTCATAATCCAGGAGGCAGGTATCAAAGTTTTTATCCCAACTCAATTTTGGGATAATCATAAATACCATGACATAAATTTCAGAAAATATTATTTTCTTTCAACTTATACAGAGCAGACTATCAGAAATCTAAATTTATATTTCAGTTGTGTGACTTGTGTCCATGTCCTATATATCCTGGACTCTTGCTAATCATCCCCTAATTAAAATTGAATTAAATTTTTTGGAGGTTCGTCGCTAAATTATACATTTAGCAACTAAACTCTAGGGTTAAGAATATTGATAATATTTTCGGATATCGAAATTTGGTTTACTCCCAAAATTCTTAAAAAATTCGGCAGAGTCAACTTTGTATTTTGGTTCCAATTTTTTTACAATTTATATAAGACCCGGAGCAACCCTCCGTAGAATTCCCTGGGTACGTCGACCCCTTCGGTGGAACAACTCAACACCAATAATTATACGCAATTTATATATATTGATATATTAAATGACAAACATAAACTTTCTTACCAAGACAATGCATTTCCTTAGCAATTAGCTATCTTAGCAATTTACACTGATCCAATTTTGCTACACAGACTAAGAAACTTGGAACAAGTTAGAATTCATTAACTAAACAATCATTTAAATAGTATAATCAAACAAGAATGAGAAATACAATTCCTAGTAGCTCGTATATCAAACATCTTGTTTGTAAGGTACTAAATATTCAAATATTCAAGTGTCAGTTCCATTTAATTAAAGGATAGGTAAGCTTTATTAAACACATAATTATATACACATGATATTTCGTGTTTACGGAATCTCTGGAGTTCTAATAACTTCAACAACACAATTGAGTCCATAGCTAGGTATCCTAAATATAAAATTAACAATTCATGTCTATGCTAAAATTTATAGATTTTAGGTCATAACAAAATGTCAATTTAGGCATCAATACGACCGATATGATCTCGTATCGTACTCGAAGCTCAAGTCCATAGTTTCCTATGAAATTCGTATCTCAGTTATGGATTGAGTTCTTTATCATAGCCTTAAACAATACCTATGTAAGTCCGAATATATTTCTGGACAACGATCACACGTAGTTAAATTTTACGTTTCTTTGGTACCCTATAAATCATCTTACTAAAATAAAGTGGTTTGAAAAAGCTAGGCATTGTTCCATGCCTATACTTTATATGTATACCTTTTTATACATATCCATGTATCAAGTCTTCCTTAAATCTTTATAGAACTACAAGCTCGGATATATATATATATATATATATATATATATATATATATATATATATATATATATATATATATATATATATGTTTCAACACTAAATAATTATGCCAATCACTATCCACAATCATTTCTTCATACTCAATATTCTATTTCTTAATTTTTATGATACCGAGTCCGACATGATATGTTTATAAAAATATAAATATGTACATATCACACATACTTATATGCTTATGTCTATGTATAATTTTTATTTAAACTACAGTTGCAATTATGATATTCAAATCATAACACCCACTCAAAACTAATACCGACACCAACTATTTTCGCTGAGTCCAACCCATGTCCTAATAGTGTGTCAGTGTATCCAAATAATCACCGATACACATGTCCATATTATAATTCCAAGTTTAATTATATTATCGTGTCCGAATCGTATTCGTATTCGTGTATCCAAATTGCCATCCTTGATAAATTGTATCCATGTGTCCGTATTACTTCTAATACTCGTGTCCGTATCATAATCTAGAAGTATTCTAAATTTTTAAACAATTTTCTATATTTGAAAAATGAAACATATGTCTCAATCCAAAATCCTACTATAATAATATACATAGTATATATTCATAAAAAATTATAGGTTAAAGAACTAACTTGAAGATTTTTTTTGGAATAATTGAAATAAAGGAAAATAGGTGCCTTGGGTATTTGGGTTTTGGAATTGGGGTTAGGGTTTATTATTCTTCATCTTCAAGCTGCTTCTTCTTCTTCTTCTTCTTCTTCTTCTTCTTCTTCTTCTTCTTTTAGAAAGAAGAGGGTTAGGGCTTGGGTTTGATGATGATGGTGATGATATAGATGAAGATAATGGTGGTGGTGGAGGTGGTGAACGGGAACAACGACCAGGAGGGGGCGGAGACTGTCGGCGGTCAGGGGGTGGTCGCTGGCGGCCGGCGGCGTGGGGCGCAGCCGTGCGGGCGGTCACCGGACAACAGCGGTGTTGGACGCTGCAGTGGCAGGAGCAGTAATAGCAGTAGCAGGAGCACTAGTAGCAGTTATAAAAAGGTGGAAGAGAAAGAAGAATGAAGAATAGGAGGATGAATAAGTAGAGAGAAGGAAGGAAATGTGCTGGTTTTGGAATTGGGAAAGAGTATGGGGCTGCCATGTATTACATGGAAAAGAGAGAATGATGGAGAGGAAGCCAGGTTAGTCCTAGGCGAGAGGAGTCATAAGGAGGGGGAGGCTAAATTCGATGGGAGGCTCCCCCCCTTGGTTGTGTTTGTTTCCATCAAACCCCATTTAAGTTGTAAATTTCCAAAAAGTCCTATTATAACTAGTATAAATATATTTAAAGAGAATGAAATTCATTTCTTTACCCAATAATTTAAAAAAAAAAATATAACAACAAAATTATTAAGAAATTTTTTTCGTAGATAGTCTACTAAACTTAATACCAAAATACCGTATTACAGAATACGACTTTTATAGAGATTTTCTCCGGATCTACTGAAATACCATATCCAGTGATGACATGCCCAAAGAAAGAGACCTTATCCAAAAAGAACTCGTATTTGCTGAGCTTCGCGTACAACCGCTCTCTCCTCAATGTCTCTAAGATAATCCGCCGGTGCATCTCATGCTCCTCGTGGCTCTTCGAATAGACAAGGATATCATCTATGAAAAAAATTATGAACTGGTCCAAATACTGCTGGAAGACTCGATTTATCAAGTCCATAAAGACAGTTGGAGCATTGGTCAATCCAAATGGCATGACCAAAAACTCATAGTGTCCTATCTCGTCCTGAATGCGATCTTCGGAATGTCCTACTTTTGCACCTTCTTCTGATGATATCCTGATCTCAAGTCTATCTTTGAGAACACCTTAGATCTACTAAGCTGATCAAATAAGTCATCAATGTGTGGTAGAGGGTACTTATTCTTCACAGTCACAATATTCAAGGCCCTGTAGTCAATGCACATGCACACTGATCCATCCTTCTTGGGTACAAATAATACTAGGGCTCCCCAGGATGATGCACTCGGTCGGATGAAGCCTTTCTATTCTAATTCCTTCAACTGCGCCTTCAGCTCATCCATCTTTTTCTTTGCCAATCTGTAAATATGCGATGCTATGGGTGCTGCTCCTAGGGTCAACTCAATCGAGAATTCCATATCTCTGTCCGAAGGTAGTCCTGGAAAATCTTCTGGAAAAACGTCCTCAAACTCTGAAATAATAGGGTAATAAATCACATCATCCAATGCCATTTGAACACCATCAAGAACCTCTGTGGATCCTCGTGCAAACTCGAGCTCCGGCTGGCCTGGTACCTTAAAGAGAATACTTCCTCCGTAGAAGTCAAAGAAAGTGTGCTACTTGCTTAGTCAGTCCATCCCAAGGATAACATGAAAGTTTAACATGGGAAATACTAAGAGTCGAGCCTTTATCTCTCTGCCTCGAATCACTATAGGACAAAATCTACAGACGCGGCTAACAGATACAACTCGTCCCCCGGTGAGAATTCTAACACAACTAGACAAAGGTGTAGTGACAATATTGTGCTTGGCAACAAAACTAGAAGATATAAACGAGTGTGTGGCTCCAGTATCAAACAATGCCACGGCAGAAAAAGCAGAAACAAGGATAATACCTGCTATAACATTAATCTCCTGCTCTGTGTCATCCATCTCCAAAAAAAAGTCTGTCCAGTCCTTTGAGGTAGTCCCTGTGACCTGGCCCTCGTGAACTAGTCCTCCTGAGTAGGTAGCGATGGTCCCCGCTGGAATCCTCCGCCTGTTGGAGGTCAAGGTGTTCCCTCTCCTGGTGCTCCTGGCCTTGTCATCTACTGAGCTGGCTTCGGTGCTGGAAGTGCTGGCCTCTACGTCGGCTGTGGAAGCGCCAAGGACTACTGCACCAGACAGTCTCTGGCCATATGTTGTCCAGAACCACATCTCATATACTGCCCTAAGCAAAGTCGACAATCCCTCATAATGTGTCCGTATTTCCCGTAGTAACTGCAGTTGGGCTTCTCCTTAATTTGGTACGGTTCCGCTCTCTGCTATTGTTGTGACTGCTGATGTGCCAAAGGGCGTCTGATGGACCCTCCTTGTTGCGTCTTTGCTGGTCCTTGCTGAATTCTCTGTTGATTCTCTTTTTCCTTGTTGATGGCCTCCTGGATCATGGCCTATGTCAATAACTCGACATAAGAGATCCGGGACTGTGAGATGGTATAGTACTGGAGCTCTTGAGTCAGCTCATGATAAAATCTCTTAGCTTTCTCCAAGTTATTAGGTATCAGAACAACGCCATATCTACTGAGGCGGCTGAACTTCGCATCGTACTCATCGATCGTCTTGTTCCCCTACTCTTGATGGAGGAACTGATTGTACAATACATTCTTCACGGTGGCCGAAAAGTATTTCTCCTCAAAGAAGTTCAAGAACTGCTCCCAAGTCTGGCGTGTACCCAATTGGCGCTCCATTGATTCCAACTAATGATAAGCATTTCCTTCTAGCTGCCTGTCATCCATAAATCCGTAGGCAACTGTGATGCCTCTAATATCTTCTTGGTGCTGGTTATCCAGGTTGTGGTCTCCTCTGGGATCTCATTGCCTTTATACATCTTGAGACCTATCTGCACAAAATCCTTTACTGAACCAATACGCGCTTGTGGCACTGGAACTAGTGCTTGAGCTAGTGCGGGTGCAGCCAACCTCTCAAGTGCTGTCAGGAATCCCTGTCTCATTTTGGTGGCTTTCCGCCTCTGCTCTACCACTTGATGCCTCTGCTCGGCGGCCAGGGCAGCGGCCTGCTGTCTCTATTCCTGCATCATCATCTGGAAGAATTAGAACAGTTACGCCTGGCCGTCCAGCGGTGCTGGTAAAGCTGAAAAAGTCCCACTAGGCACCGTGGAAGGAGCTGGTGGAACCATATTGTTAGTCTGTCCACCTGGTCCTGGAAGTCGAGGAGTCGTTGAGACCTCTCCTGGTGATTGGCCATTGACCCCTGGATACGTGTCACCCCCGGTGGTGGTACGTTTGCTACACAAATTCATCTCTCTGCAAGAGATGGACTAAAGATTAGAAAGAGTCCATAAATCACGCAGGATGCAAGCATTTAAATATGACAGGTTGGAAGGATGGTATTTTATAGTCAAGTGTGGATGAGATCCTATTTTCTAATCCTATTTGCAGGCTTGCTCGATATAATAACGTAACCGAGACAAGATACTCTTGACCTGGATGGGCCACCATAAAAATATGTCACGTTCCAGTCCTAAAATACGTAAAACTAAGAATACGTAGCATGCCAACCGTATGTATATAATAACTCCAATATATTAGAAAATCATAACACATACGTACGCTGTAATATGAATATTAATTCACAAATGGTTCATATATTGTCAACATAAGTCATATGCATCTATATCTTATCCATAAGCACAAGTATAGGAATATCAAAATAAATAGCTAAATGTCTCAAGTACGAAGTATCAAAAGAATAATAGTCGGGTGAAGACAAATCCACTACCCATCGACTATATCAAAAACTAAAATGAGAGAATAGATCAAAACCCCAATATAAAATAAATATCAATAAAGAAATAACAGCTAAGGATCCATCAGCAATGAAGTAATCACTGGTACTCAGAAGGTAAGACCTCCTCAACAGAGAATAATGCGTCAGGCCCGGGTCCAAACTCCTACGGATAATCCTGCTCGTCTATACCTAGAAGTGGACCAGGTCCTCAGAAAGATGTAATTAGATACAACAAGTACATGCCATAATATACTGAAAATAACATCCAAAGGGTTGCCTAACCATCTATGTGAAATGCACTTTTGAAAATAACTTTCCAACATATGGGATATCTGGCTAAAAATAGGATTGGCGTGAATCTCTCGGAGAATAAGTGGCCTAAAAAGCGTATCGTCTTTCGATTGTCAGAGGCCACCTGTAAATAATATAATATAAGGGTCATCTGACCACGTATCTCCGACGGAGCGTACGGATTACAAAAGAGAAAGTATAGAGGAGCCCATATGCCTACTTGTTGTTCTTTCTACCCTATGCTCTATCCATGTCATATCCATGCCATGGTAATACCTCTAATAATTGCCAAGTCTCCTAGCATGAATTTCTATCAGCAGTTATTTTCTATCCGTCGCACGTCCCATACGTACATGTAGCTAGCTTATCATACAAGTCCGTGTCCTACATGAGACTCATACTCGTGTAACAAATATGTCACAGACAATAAAACATAAGAATGCGTCAACATCATAGGGTGGTCTCGTAACACTAGGTCGTCATGCAAAATATTAAATAAGTGATAAAAGATGACGCAACAGTCGTTGAACCCAAGTTATTCTTGGACGCACAGTTTTATATAGCAAAAAAAATAACTAAATGAACAACAGCAAATATGCATGCTAATAATGAATGTAAATAAACAACACAATGGCAATTTATACTTGCCTGACGAGCAATCAGTGTAATATAGGCGTCCTGACGTCAAGCACAAGGGATCAGAAACTACAGGCTCCAAACGAACGTCTCTGGATGCTGAAATAAATATCACCAATATCTCCAAAATCAGCGAGATAGTCAGAAAACTCTACCCTTTCGGCCAATTTGGACACAGGGCAAAAATGGTAATTTTGGGTCAAAGTGGTGTCCATATGGGGCCACCTTGCACCGAAATACGTATCAGGGGTAAAAGCCTCTAAATATGATAAATTATAGGTAAAACCAATCCTAAATGATGATATGAACTCAACGGTATTTCTAATTTTGGATTCTGGTGAGCCGATCACAATTTAGCCCGTCAACCAGCGGACCCGCAAATAGGCAGCTCGATCAACTGTCTCAAAATCGCATGAAACTTGGGTCTCAGGACCAGAGTGATACCATGAATCCAATGACGCAAATTTTGTCGCATTCCGACGAGTGTGTACCAACTAATGGAGAAATTACAAAATACCGGTACTTGTGACTTTTTACGGATACGGGTTGATTCCGACGCGCACACGTCCAAATCAACTTTCGCAAAAGCTCATACGTTCGGATATACCATACGCTCCTTTCGGTGCAACTGGTAAGTGACGTGGTGGTCCGGTTTGTCGGAACGCACTCCGTATCGCAAGTTTCTAAGTTCTTGAAAAACTATTTTTCATGATTTTAAATCTAAATTTAGTACATAATTAATGATCCAAAGTATATAAATATTAGGTTGTTGCGATCCTGGTTATATAGACTAGCTATCAGAAAAAAGATCATAATTAAGTTGAGTTTGATTGGAAGACAATTGCTTTCCAAAATAACATGTTGGTTTCAAAAACTGCCAATTCACATATATCTAAAACAATGATTTTTCAGAAAGTTTCAGATAAATTTACATCAGAAATAGGGTGGTTCGAATAAAAATACTTGAAGACATTAGAAGGTGTTCAAGTTGTGGTTGAATCTAAACAACTGGATCAAAATTCGGTCGCATATGTAGGAAGAAATTCAGCATGGAAGATGGGTACCTAGGGTTCGTTTTTTTCGCAGTTTTGACGCACACGTGTATCGGTCAGCGGCGACGGCGGTAGTGCTCCAGCGTTCTACGGTCGAGCGGCGACGACGGTGGTGAGGGGGAAGGTCTGAGGTGACTGCTCGTTGGTTAGGGTTAGAGTTTTCGTTTGTTTATACACACACACACACACACACACACACACACACACACATATATATATATATATATATATATATATATATATATATATATATATATATATATATATATATATATTTCCTCTATATTCGACCCGACCCAGGTAACTCTCGTCTATTGTTGTTGTTTTTGGTTGTAGTATAAGTGGTATTGTTATATTCTCGTCTATTGTTGTTGTTTTTGGTTGTAGTATAAGTGGTATTGTTATATTTTGCTTGATTGATTGTTATATATATATATATATATATATATATATATATATATATATATATATATATATATATATATATATATATATATATAATTTTTCTTTTCATTTCTTTTCTTTCCTTTTATTTTATAAAAACATCCTTATTAATTATAATTACTATTATTTCTATAAAAAAAAATTTAGTTTATTTTTATTCTATTTATTTTATTATCATTTATTGGTAGGCTGTCGTTATACGTATTATTATTCTTATTATTATATAAAAATACTAGAAAATTAGGGGAGGTTACACTCAAAGCCCGGAATAAAGGCAAACCTCCCACCCCTCTCCAAGCTTTGAAGGACAAGATGGCTGACATTCAAATGAGGGTTCAGCTAGACCCGCTTAATCCCGCCCTCACTGAAGAGGAGGTAGTCCTTCATGATCGTCTGTGCAAGTATACATTTTTAGATGAGGTATATATTAGACAAAGAGATAAATGTAGCTGTCTCAGAGATGGAGATAGGTGTTCTAAATTCCTTCACGCTACTGTCAAGGCAAGACAGAGTCAGAATACCATTCACAGATTGCTTGATCCTGATGGAATTCTTATTATTGGGGATGAGGGTATCTGGAATGAGGCGATACGGTATTTTCGGGACCTCTACAACCAGATCTCCTACCCGAATGACTTTCCACACTTTGATTTTAAGAAGATGGTCTCTTGGCGAGGTAATTCTGTTTTACGGGCAATGGTGTCGATAGAAGAGATACATTCTATTGTTAGTAATGTAGACCCTACCAAATTGCTAAGACCAGATGGATTTGGGACGGCCTTCTTTAAAAAATACTGGGAGAAGATTAAGGTCTACGTCCTGGATGCGGTGAGAGAATTTTTTATCTTTGGTAAACTGATGAAGGAGCTCAACCGTACGTTTATGGTCTTAATAGCTAAGGTGGAGGTTGCGACTGAACTGGAAGACTTCAGGCTGATTGCATGATCTAACTTCTTATACAAGATTATAACCCACCAGATATGTGATTGGATGAGAGATGTTATGAAAGAACTTATCTCCCCCAATCAGACAACCTTCATCAAAGGGCGCTCCATATCGAAGAATTGTCTGCTGGCTCATGAACTTGTTAGGGATTTCAATAAGCAAGAAAGTAACAAAGCGTGTCTTAAGCTGGACCTTAGAAAAGTTTATGATATGGTAAACCGGGACTTCCTTTGCCACATCATGATCTGCATGGGTTTTGACAGATGGTGAATAGACAGGGTGAGGGAGTGTGTATGCTCTGCATCATTCTCGATTATGATTAGGGGCCAACCAGAGGGATTTTTCGGAAGCAATAAAGGCCCGAGACAAGGGGACCCCCTCTCTCCCTATCTCTTTTCTATGGTCATGGAATTTCTCACTTGTCTTTTAGATGATGCGACAATGGACAGATTAATTACTTCTATATTTCGGAAGGTGAACCCTATGGTTTCCCATCTAATTTATGTTGATAAACTTCTGGTGTTCGTCGAGCCGTCTGACAGATGCTTGGACACTCTTAAGCGTATATTCGATACCATAAAAAAATGGTCGAGTTTGTAGCTGAACAACAACAAAAGCCAAATATTTCTGAACCATATTTGTGAGAATAAAGATGCATAGATGGCCAAGATGGGCATAATGGAATGTATGCTTCCGGTGAGATACTTGGGTCTTCCACTCTCAATCAAATATGCTGCTAATGCGGAGTGTTAAGGTCTTCTCAATTACACGCAATTGAGACTATAGGGATGGCAGGCGCAGATGCTGTCATTTGAAGGAAGGATTGAACTTATTAAATGAGTAATTGAGGCAGTTGCACTTTTCTGGCTCCATGACATTATGCTGACCAAGGGTACGATGAAGAAAATTGAAAGCATGTATGCGAACTTCTTGTGAAAATGAGGCATACACGCAATTAGTTCGGAAGATGTGTCAGCCTAAAAAGGAAGGTGGAGTTGGACTGAGATCTTTGGGTCTTCTCCGGGAAACTGCATATCTCAAATTGTTCTGGAGATTCATCAATGGTAAGTCTCTATGGGCTGAATGGATCAAGAATAAGTACTTTTCGAAGGGGGACTTCTGGTCAGCTAGTAGCAATAACAACTTCTCGGCCACCGTTAAAGCTTTGCTGAGGACGAGAAGAAAGGTTAAGGGTAAATTGACGAGAGTCATAGGGTCTAGGACATAAACAAGCATTTGGCATAACCCCTGGATTGGGCACACTAGCCTGATTGAGAGAGAGGGATGGCATATTTATGATCTGATGGGCTCCACGGATATGATTAACAGCCTTATCTAGGAAGGAAAGTGGAAGATCCATAGCCATTTGATCGAGGCTGTTGATGCAGAAGATATCCTATTAGTAGAGATTGATAGACAAGCGATGGAGGATTACTGGACCTGGGCAGACATGTAGAAAGATACTTTCAAGTTTAGTACAACCATGAATCGGATACGGACCGATCATGAGGAGGTTGATTGGGCATAGGTGGTTTGGACCAAAGGGGTTGGAGTCAAAATGTCGCTGTGCTTATACAAATTGATCAGGAATCAGCTACTTACCCGAGACAGGTTGAGCAATTTTGACATCCACTGTGAGGACATGAAGTGTTGTTTATGCGGTAAACAGGATGAGGCCAGGGATCATCTGTTCTTTGCTTGTGATGTCAGTTGGGAGATCTGGAGTACGCAGAGACGTAAATAGGGGCAAATCAATGTTCATTGTAGAGAGCTGGCTGCAGTCTTGAATGATATTAAAGCTCAGAAGGAAAAATAGGAGAGAGAGGCTATCGCCGTATGAGAATAATGTTTGGACGGTAGTATGACATGTTTGGAGGGAACAAAACTGACGTATCTTTGACGGCCGTCCCCTTAGTACTTTTGTTGTACAAAGAAACATAAACGTTGACATATATTTCTTAGACCCCCAGATGACTCATTTTGTAATCTGGGATAGATCTAAGTCGTAATTATCGTTGATCAATAATATTTACCTTCTTCAAATATATATATATATATATATATATATATATATATATATATTCTCTACCCGAGACCCCCCAACACCCCTTAATTAACTACCTGAGACCCCCCAGGGATCGAACCTTGCCCACCCCCCATGTCCCAAGCCTTTTACCATTAGACTACTATCTAAGGGCTATATATATATATATATATATATATATATATATATTTGAGGTGGAATCCACTTGTCATATAGTGGCTGTATCAAAACTTTGATACAACTGTATCAAAATTTTACTCTAGGCAATCCCATCCATAAGACAATTTTTTAGGCCATTTGTTTTTTCTTAGGACTGAACTAATCCAAATTCAACTTATGAGTTGACAATGGTGATTCATATCTTCGACCATATATATATATATATGTATATATTATTTTTGAGGTGAGATTCACTTGTCATACAGTGGTTGTATCAAAACTTTAGTACAACTATCTGTATCAAAATTTTACTCTAAGCAATCCCATCCATAAGACAATTTTTTAGGCCATTTGTTTTTTCTTAGGAGTGAACTAATCCAAATTCAATTTATGAGTTGACAATGGTGATTCATATCTTCGACCAAAGAATATATAAATTTGACCGGTCTATGCTGTTTATTTTTAGACAATCAAAATTAGTTCAGATTAGGACAAATCAACCCCTCTCTCCCCACCCCCCCCGTCCCCAACCGACACTGGCAGTAACTAAAGGAGAGAGATGAAGGAAACTAACAGGAAAATCCAAATCGCCAGAGAGGAATCTTAAACTAAGCTTATGTCTGTCAACAACTGAGACTTGAACTAGCTATAGTATTTGTTTACCGGGGTCTGTCTTGTTTTGTTTGGTTTTATTTGATTTGGTTTGGTTTATAGATGTGTAAGAAATCAATAACTTGTAAATTTTTGTTTGTAGTTAGTCTTTTTCTGAGAGAAATTTTTGTGAAGACTGGTTGGTTGATGATTTATGTGGCCCCACATGTCGCCATGAGACAAACAGCTAGCTCTTCCTAGACCAAGTCATTGTTTAGGTTAAAAATTCAGTGACATTTAAAACAGTTTAGTTTTTTTTTTTTTTTTTTTTTTTTTTTTTTTTTTTTTTTTAGATCAAGGAAGTGATCAAGGACATTCTAGTCAAACTTTATTAATACAAAGCATTAAACGTTGTGTACCATAGCAACAAATAACAATTAAGCACTGGTATATATACTACTAGGATTCTAGAAAATACTAGTAAAAATAATCTTTGATGAAGCCTTTCAACACCACCTTCCATTGCTTCTTTGAGCCCCTAAGACCTCGTGTGATTCACGAATTTTTATTTTTATTTTTTATTCTTTGAAAATTTACAATTTTTATTGATTTTTTTTATATTTGAAAATGTTAAAAAATTGGAAGAGAAAGTGAATACTTAAAGGTGAAAAGTAAATTCTTGGTTGAACGGAGGAAATCACTTTCTTTTTTTAATTTTATTTTATTGAAAATTACTTTCCTTTTTTGTTTAATTCTTTTGGTATCCAAATATAGAAAAGTAATGGCTTTTCTTTTTCAGTTCCATGATTTCGCAAACCAAACGAGACCTAAATATTGCGAATGACGTACATGAATTTGACTGATAAGGGCCATAAGAGATCATGAGTAGGACAACATCAAAAAATGAAAAGAAAAAGTGTGTGTGTGTGTTTGTGAGTGTATGTGGTATAAAGATGTAGATTATATTTTTTTGAGTGATCAAATTGTATTTTAGAAAGGATTAATATCTAAAACTGAAATATTTATTAAGAAGGAGCGAGAGATACCCCTGGGTGAACAACTTTATGTCTTAACAAAATTATTATATTTAATTATCAGAAAGACTATAACAAATAGTAATTATCAAAAAGACCATAAGAACATGACATGATTTATTAATTAAGATAAATAGGATTTTACCTATTCAACCGAGTTCTAGTGGATCTGAAGGCACGGTTCGTTTGTCCCTATGGTCATTTGCCCTACGGTCATCAATGAAGTAGAGGAAGATGGCGATGATATGGAAAGAGTTATTAAGTAATATAGTCTCATATAATATATAAAATTAGGGTTTGGATTTTTGAAGTGTCCGACATTAGTATATGATTCTTAAAATTATTGTTCATAAGTCTACGTAAACCGTAATTTTAAAATCCAAACACTAACGTTGGACACTTTGAAGATCCAAACTCTAATATCCACAATTATATTAGACCATATTACTAAATACTCCATATGGAAACCAAAAAGTAAAGAAGAGTATGCTAAGGAGAAGAAAGTCAACCCGTAAATGGTCAAATTCAGTCTATCGAATTCTCTTATATGAGCTCTAATTACATAGTTGAAACCACCCTAGAGGGGGGTGTGTATGAATACGGTTCAAGAAGTAATTAAATACAATTAAGATTAATGATTGGTAATTAAAGAAATGTGTTAGAAATAAGACAAGAATACAGATACTAGATGTATCCAAGTATCCTCCGTATGGCACTCCAATTTCGGAATTCTCTTCGACTTTAATCTACTATTATAACAAATAGTTAAACTAACAAGCTTTGATCTGAATGCCTGTCACGCCCCAGTCCCAAAATACGTAGGACTAGGACACATAAGCATGCCAGCCGCATGGATATGGCAACTCCAATATATGGAAACCAAACCCATACGTATGCTGTAATATGAATATCAATCCACAAGTGGTATAAATCTATCACAAGTCACAGGGTATAATCTAAATCTTATCCACAAAAATCAAATATAAATAAATAACCAATATCTATGAATCTAGATCTCAATACAAAGTATCTAAAGATGATAGTTGGATGGAAACAAATCCATAACCAACTCGAATGGAAAAGTACAACACAATAAACACAATATAAGAATACCAGCTAACAATCACGGGCTCGAAGAGAAGACATCCTCGAAACATATGTAACCATTCAAATCTGCGCTCCTGCGAATACTCAAGAACAGATACACCTGGAAGGGGCTAGGTCCTCAGAGGGACATAACAAGATACATAAAAGCATGCCAATAAAGTACTGAAATAAATATCCAATTGGTCGTCTAACCGTCTAAGTGAATGCAGTTTGAGAACAACTTTCTAACAAGTGGGCTATCTAGCCATAAATGGGATTGTCATGAGTCTCTCGGAGAATCAGGGGCCTCAAAGCATGTCGTCTTTTGAACGGCAGAGGTCGCCAAGTAGTATAGGGGTCATCACTGCCCGTATCTCCAGCGGAGCTTCCGGGTTACAATAAGGAAAGTGCAAAGGAGCCCAAATACGGTACTTATTGTTCTTCACACCCCATGCTCTAAGCATGTCACATCCATGACACGATTTGGTTCATAGCCTATCCTTAGTACCGTAGCCCAATCCTGCAACCAAACAAGGACAAGGATTGGACCACCGTACTACAATAGACTATGTCCCTGGACTACTAATAACTGCTAATTCTTCTAGCATACAAAGTTTCTATCAGCAATTATCCCTAACACACGTCCCACACGTACCGATGATCAGTCAATACGTAAGTCCGTGATCTATATGAGACTCAGAACTCATATAAAAACTGTGTCAAGGCCAATGAACCTAATGATGCTACATGATAATGGGGTAGTCTCATAAACAAGGTCAATGCAAATACATAAATAAAAATATATCGCGACGACACCGTCACATGCATTTTATATAACAGTTAAAATATATGAACTAAAGACAGAAAATAAAGATGCATGCAACATATAAAATATAAATAACAGTACAATGGAAATGTATACTTGCCTGCTTTGAAAAAGGATGAAGTCACAACTCAAGGCGTCGTCCGATCTACCCGTCACATAAATTAAACAAGTTAGGTTACAAAAGTGGGTGAATAGTTTCCTCCATTTTAATTAATTTTTTAATTCTGAATAAATAACCTAAAATAGTATTTTAATCTTATTATAATCTGATTTTATTGTTAAACCCTAATTTTGGTCCAAAGAAAGTTAACTTTACGGATTTGTGATCCATGGTACGCAAATCGAGGCAATCCGTTAACCAAAAAGTCAACCAACTCAAATCCTGGATTTGTGTATGGAATTCTATAGAGTTCAACGATACATGAATGCTAGAATCGATAGTTTCATAAAATTATAAGTCGGTAAAGAGTTATGACCACAAGGGCGCACAGATGACAGTTTTCGGTGATTTCCTATTTACATCTACGTTGCACGAATTTTACAGCAGAATAAAGTTATATTATAAATTCTAGAAAAATACTTTTCTAGAAGTTCATAATGTCAGCTTTTTGAAACTTCAAACGGTTCATAATTCTGAGTTCAGGATCTCCCAAAATCTCGAAAATACGAAACGCGTCTGATTTCGGACAGCTGGCACTTTCGGAATATTCTAAAAAAATAGGTTCTGAAATTACTGAAATAATTTATATATTCAGAAAATTAACCTTGATATGATTCTAACAAAAAAATTGGAGCGCGTTTGGAGTCTGTGTCACTACCACATTTTCAGATTAGGACATTAGTGTAATTTCCTGTTTAATTTAATTATGTAAATATGGGGGATGAGTTTTATTAAATAATTATAGGATATTCTTAATGCATAGGTTTTAGGTTAAACCCTAAAAATCCAATAGGTTCAACCCTAGTGATCAAACCCTAGTTGGCATTCTAGTTTTGGTGAAACCCTAATTTGCATTTAGATTTAGAAATTAAAACCCTAGAAATGGCAAACCCTAATTAATTAATTTCTTCATGACTAAACATGGAGGGTTAGTTAAACCCTTGCATTTGAAATCCTAACCCTAGCCCTATATAATGAAGGGAAGCCTCCCTCAAGCCTCTTCCTTCATGAAGAAAGCCTAAACCTAGCCTCCATTAGAAAAACTCTTCATTCCCATAGAATTTTAGAATTTCAAACCCTAGAAATTCATTTTCCTCCTCCATCAAAGGGAATCAAGGAGCTTGGACCAAGAAAACTTGGAGAAAGAGGACTTACATTGGGAAACCATCTCCCAATAGGTGAGAACCCAAATTTAATCCATTTTTATTTCTGTTTTTCGTTATTGTTTGGCCATTAGGAGCCCACAAATTGGTTTAGATTTCGATTTTAGGGTTTCTACATGGAGATTTAGGAGAAACTAGGGTTTGGTGTACATTCGGGTATTTTTCCCCAAATTTTAGGAACCCTAATCCTCGGAATTTCATGTAGACACGATTACATCTCCAACGTGTAGTTTAGATCTCGATTCTTAGGGTTTTGATTTGAGGATTCATGGGTTCTTATGTGAATCCGTTTTCTGCACTCCTTGTGTTTGATGGAATGATTATTAGGGGTTTACTTATCTAACGTATTCAAATTTCTGCATATTTTGATATACCAATCTATATACATAAATATATTTGCTTTGTGTAAACAGGTTGTGTGCAGTAGGGGTTCTGTGCACAGTCGGATCTTGTGATGTACTGTGTTGTGTGCTGTGTGCATTGGGGGTCCTGTGCAGTCGGGTGTGTATGTAGCTGTATGTAGTGAACATATAGGAACTGTGTTCTTGCATCTGTGCATCAGGCATTTGGGAATTAGAGTATCATTGTGAATTGGGGGTTGTGTTAGAATGTGTATCAGGAGTTATGTATCAGTCCAGGGTATGAGGAGTTAGTGCATCAGTGAATTGCGTTCATAGTATTCCATATCTCAGTATTTTGGGAATGTGCCAGTGTATGTACATGTGTCTGTGTGTATTAGTGTAGCTCTGTGTGAGTACCGGCAGTGAGTGTAGCTGTATGTGAGTGAATACCTGTGTCTGTGAGTTCCTGCAGTGAGTGAATACCTGTGTCTGTGAGTTCCTGCAGTGAGTGAATACCTGTGTTTGTGTGAACCTGTGTGTGTGTACAGTGAGTACCTATCTGTGTGAACCTGTGTATTTAGTTCTAGGGTGCCAGTGTATCTGTGTGTAGGTGTGTAGGTCTGTGCCAGTGAGAACAGTGTGTGTGTGTGTATTCAGTAAATTATGTGTGTGTGTAACCTGTGAGTGTAGAGTATCAGCAATGGGTGTCCAGGCATATACATATTAGTGTTATGTATGTGAGCTAGTAGTAGAGTATCAGTGAGTTCACTGTGTGTGTCTTAGTGTGTCTGCCTGTGTGTGAGTATTCAGTGTTAGCTGTGTGTGCCAAGTTCTCCCTTTGATGAGTGCAGTGAGGTTAAGTTCAGTGAGAATTTCCCGGTTCTAATGAATCACAATGTGGTGTCTGAGAAATTCCTCAGTAAGCAGTGTGTGTGTGCCACTAGAATAGCAGTGTCCCTGTGTCTGTGCCTTGTGCACACAGTGTCAGACCAGTCCTATAGAGTTGTGTCAGTGTGTTTAGTATCAGTAGGATCCTTGAGGGTTTTACTACTATAAGTGGTGTATTATGCCTGTGTATGTGACTGTGTGTGTGTTCCTGTGTGTAAGTGTCTGGTATCAGTGAGCTTCTGTGTGTGTGTGTGAGGCTGGTATGACCAAGTGAACACAGGCAGAGATAGGAGGGGTATAAGGAGGTATACAAGTATAGGGGGGGTCAGTGAGTTCTCTAATGTGTCACATGAAGTACTTGGTATCCTAGTTAATACATAGTGTTTATGAGTTAAGGTTGGATTTTGAGTACTAGTTTAAGTAAGAGTTAAATAGATTTAAGTAATACCTTAAAATCTATATAGGAGTTATATTTATACTAAATGCCTAGTATATAAATATTGTTTAGTATTAACATAAAGCCTAGAGTAACAAGGTTAACCTAGTATGGACTTAGACATGACCTAGAAGCCTCGCATTTAATTAGTTAAACATGTTATTTCCTTTATTTCAGTATTTTGACATTATATTCTATAATTAGGTCATTGTGATTTCATCTTGGGCATCGATCCTCGCACTTTCCTCGGGACCACATGCGAGTATATTCTCTGACAGTTTTCGCTTTTGTTGATTACTTCTATAATTCTAGTTGGATTATATACTTGATTCTGACACTATGGATACACGGGTTAGCACCCTTGATACCCGTCATGAGGAGTCGTGATTGGAATCCATCGTGCTAGCTGGGGATAGGGAAATATTAGTAGATTATGTGATCATATCCAACTCTACATGCATCATAGCTTACCCCACATCTCACGTCGGGTACGGCCTGACCATTACATGCCTCATAGTTGTTATATATGATTAGCCTGACCATTACATGCATCATAGCTAACCAGATGGTTAGCCTGACCTACAAGAATCATAGCTAATCATATGTAACCAGCCTGATCTGTCCCAAGCCGATCACATAATAAACTGATATTTCAAACACTTAGCCAGATGTTTATTCTTTATTCCATATTCACTTGTTCTAGCATTCACTTATATACTTGCTCATTGCTAGATATTTCATTGCTCATTTCATATTCTCCAGCACTCTATATTTCCAGTATTTATTTCATCTTGTATTCCTTACACTGTTTTATAGTTTTTGTCAACATAAATGAAACTGCTGTTTAGTGTTTGTGCTTCGCTCCAATCCTGATTGGATAACATTTTCAGAGGACTTGGAGGATTTTTGCCCCACCCACTACGGCCCGGGAGCAGAGGGAGATTTCATACCAGAAATCCCAGAGGAGTTACCCATCTTAGAGGAGATTCTACCTGCATGCACTTAGACTATCCTATTTCATGTATTATTGTACTAGACTGAGATTTGAGTTGTATTATGTTGTGACTTTTGGTGGACATCTAGACTCTAGACTTATGATGTATTTATATTTGTGTTGACTTATGATAAAACTCTTATTCCTCATTTCTCATCGTGCCAATTACTTTATATAGCTTTGTGATTGAGTATAATTATAAACTGTGGATTCATATATTATCATTGTCTTTCTTATGGAGTTGAGACTATTGACATGATGAGTTATGTTTGAGACCTAGACAGCGTTCTACCGCCGATGCTGCGGCGTAGGCTGGATGTACCCACGGCTCATTCCCAATTTCCGGGTGCGGGTCGTGACACATTTTTAGTGGTGGTCCATGCAGGTCTAGATTCGCATTTAGAGCGATATCGTAGTGGTGCTCGCTTAGAGTATTGCCACGAGCCTATTTTAGGAGATAGGATTTAGGCCGAGAATATGCTCAATCACAATTAGGAAGTTTTTGATTCTTATAATGCTACTCTTAATGATTATTCCTTTGGAACTTTTGCTGTCATTCCTTGATGATATCGTGTCTATTGCCTTAATTGAATCTTTCAATCTGTCTTCAGGATGCCGCCGAAGACCAGGTCCCTGAGACTCAGAGCAGCAGCTTCAGAGAGGTCTGCCACCTCTCGCCTTGTTGGACAGACATCCGCAATACATCCTACATCTCCCGTGCATGTGGGAGTGTCTGCACTGTTCGGGGGTCCTCCCCCCCACCTGTTCAGAGGGTTCCCATAGCTGTGACGGAGCCTCTTCCACCACCACCGACTCAGTTTCCAGGAGGTATGCCCGTCGGTGGGGCACAGATGTTCGTATTGATCCAGGGCATGGTCGATGCCCAGAGGACGTCAGCAGAGGCCCAGAGGGTGCAGGCGGAGGTGCACCAGGCCCAGACCGAGATGATGAGGATGAGCATGGAGAATGCTCATCAGGTGGCTCTCCAGGCTGTAGAGAGAGTCGCCCAGCAGCAGCATCCTGGCCAGTACCACCAGAGGCCGGGCACCATTGTGGACTTCAAGAGGATGATGCCTCGGGAGTTCAAAGGTACTGAGGGAATACTCTACGCCGACGATTGACTAGAGGACATCGAGAGAAACTTGCGCTTGGCGCAGCTTCCAGAGGCTCTTCAGATCGAGGCAGCCGGCAGCCTGATGTTCGACATCGCCCTGACGTGGTTTCACACTGAGCCGAGACTTGTTGGGGAACTCACTTGGAAGGCTTTCAGGGAGCTCTTCAAGGAGAAGTTCTTTCCTGATGTTGCCCTGGGAGCCTTGGAGAGTCAGTTCTATGACTTAATCCAAGGGAGCTTGTCCGTTGATGAGTACGCCGCGGAGTTTTGCGTCCTGAGCCATTTTGCGCCATCGATGATTAGAGATCCAGGAGACAGGGCCCGGATGTTCAGAAAGGGGCTGGCGAGGGAGATCAAGTCTCGCACGTCGGGACGTCGCACTGTTACCTTCGAGGGCATATTGATGGATGCCCAGATAGCCAAGGATGACTTGGACCTCAGGCCCAAGAGGGGACGCGATGCTTCAGGAGGAGCAAATAGTAGTGTGGGACCAGGCAAGCGTCCACACTTCCAGCAGCAGCAGAGGCCATATCAGCAGCAGCATCAGCAGCACCAGGCACCAGGCACCAGCCCGAGGACAGGCCCAGCACCAACAGCAGAGGCAGACTCAGCCCGCCATCCAGTGTGCGTACTGCGGGAAGGCAGGACACACTAGAGAAATCTCCAGGAAGAGGTTGGGCACATGTTTGTCCTACGGATCGAAAACACATCAGCTGAGGGATTGCCCTCCCATTCAGACTCGTCCAGGCCAGGGTGGAGCAGCCTCCCAGAGGGGACCAGCTAGGGTAGCTGCCGTACCAGGAGGCCAACAGAGGGGACCACTCCCACCGCAGCAGCAAAGGTTTGCTCTGCACCAGCAGCAGAGAGGTGCACCCCAGGGGTGAGCATATGCCATGGAAGTCGAGGAGGTCGAACCAGCAGGAGACTTGATTACAAGTTCAGTTCTTCTCAATTGCATTCCAGCATTTACATTATTCGACTCTGGCGCTTCCCATAGTTTTGTGTCTGTATCTTATGCACTTCAACATCATTTAGAGACAAAACCATTAGCTAGGAATTGCAAGATCATGATTGGTGGAGGTATTATCCTAGTCCGTGATCATTGCAAGGACCGGAGAGTGTCAGTGGGAGGCCGAGAGTTGAGCGTGTGCTTACTCGTCATGCCACTTCCGGGATACGATATTGTACTCGGAATGGACTAGTTGAGTAGGCACCATGCTACTATAGATTGTCATAGAGGCAGAGTATTATTTCGATCACCAGGAGAGCCGGAGTTCGAGGTCGCCAGAGGAGCAGCGGAGCAGAGCAGGAGCACATTTTGCGGAGCCATGATGGAAGAAGAGGAGTTGCCACATCCTCTGATAGCGAAGTTCCTGGATGTATTTCCAGAGGAGTTGCCAGGCTTGCCGCCAGACAGAGATGTTGAATTCTCTATAGACTTGGTGCCAGGAGCGGAGCCCATTTCACAACATGTCTATAGAGTCAACAACAGCGAGCTGGCAGAACTGAAGAAGCAAGTTGAGGAGCTACAGGACAAAGGCTTCATCAAATCCAGTTCATCACCATGGGGAGCTCCGATATTGTTCGTACCGAAGAAGGACGACACGGTGCGCATGTGCATCGATTATAGAGCTTTGAACAACCTCACTATCAAGAACAAATGCCCGTTGCCGAGGATAGATGATCTTTTCGATCAGTTGAGCGGGGTAAAGGTGTTTTCGAAGATAGATTTGAGGTCAGGCTATCACCAGGTGAAGGTGAAGAGAGAAGACACGCCGAAGACAGCCTTTCGGACCAGATATGGCCAGTTTGAGTTCATGGTAATGCCATTTGGTTTAACCAATGCACCGGCAGTATTCATGAACCTGATGAACAAGGTGTTCCACCATCACCTTGACAAGTTCATGGTGGTGTTCATCGACGATATTCTTGTGTATTCCAAGACCCCGGAGGAGCACGAAGAGCACCTGAGGTTGGTCTTAGAGACTCTCAGGAAGGAGGAGCTGTACGGGAAACTCTCAAAGTGCGAATTCTTCCTTGACAAGGTTGAATTTCTTGGACATGTGGTGACGGGTGACGGAATCTCGGTTAACCCGAAGAAGATCGAGGCAGTGGTGTTGTGGGCTACCCCCAGTTCGGTAGCTGAGATCATAAGTTTTCTCGGGCTAGCAGGATACTACAGGAGGTTTGTACAAGACTTCTCCAGGATTGCAGCACCGATTGTCACGACCCGCACCCAGAATTTGGGCATGAGTCGTGTGTACGTTCAGCCTACGCCGCAGCATCAGCGGTAGAACGCTGTATAGGTCTCAACATAATATATATCCTATCAATAATCTCAACTCCGTACGGAGGACAATGATAATAATCCACAGTTCTATAAATATACTCAATCACAAGCTATAAGAATAATGGGCACGATGAGAATGGAAAAGAGTTCTATAATAAACCAACCACAATAAGTCCAACTCAAGTCCTGGGTCTAGATGACCTCACAAAGTCACAAAATAATAAATACAACTCAGTCTCAGTCTAAAACAATAATGCAAAAAAAAAAAATCTAAGAACAGGCAGGTAAGATCTCCTCTAGAATAGGCAACTCCTCAGGGATTTCTGGAGTGCAATCTCCCTCTAATCCTGGGCCGTAATGAGTGGGGCAAAAGTTCTCCAGGTCCTCTGAAAAATGTTATCCAGTCAGGATTGGAGCAAAGCACAAACACTAACAGCAGTTTCATTAAGTTGACCAAAAACTATAAACAGTGTAAGAAATACAAGATGAGAATATATGCTGAAAATGTGAAGTACTAGAGAAATGAATAGGCAATAGAGCATCTAGCAATGAACAATAACAGTGAATGCTAGAACAAGTGAATCTGAAGAAAATAGACATCTAGCTAAGTGTTTGAATTATCAGTTTATTATGTGATCGGCTTGGGACTAGATCAGGCTGGTTATATATGATTAGCTATGATTCTTGTAGGTCAGGCTAACCATATGGTTAGCTATGATGCATGTAGTGGTCAGGCTAATCATATATAACAGCTATGATGCATGTAAATGGTCAGGCCGCACCCGACGTGAGAAGTGGGGTGAGCTATGATGCATGTAAATGTTTGGATATGATCACATAATCTACTAATAGTTCCCCATCCCCAGCTAGCACGATGGATTCCAATCACGACTCCTCATGATGGGGATCTAGGGTGCTAACCCGTGTATCCATAGTGTCGGAATCAAGTATGAACTACAACTAAATTTATAGAAGAAATCAACAATGAAAACTGTCAGAGAATGTACTCGTCTGTGGTCCTAAGCGATGAGTGAGGATCGATGTCCAAAATGGAGTCACAAGAACCTATATATAAGATATCAATGTAAATAGGGTGAAATAAAAGATGGCATGAATAACTAACCAATAAATGATATTTCTAGGTCTAGGCTAGGTTAACCTTGTTACTCTAGGCTTTAAGTTAATACTACACAATATTTACATACTAGGCATTTAGTATAGATATAACTCCTATATAGATTCTAAGGTATTATCAATCCATATAACTGTTACTTAAACTAGTACTCCAAATGCAACATTAACTCATAACCACTATGCATTAACTAGGATACCAAGTGCTGATACTCTACTCACTAAACTGACACAGTACTTTAGGTTCACTCACACAGGACTCACTACACACTCACTGACCTCACTGCACAGTCCAAACACTGAGACAATAGACACTGCTCACACAGGTAATATACACACTGGTTTACACTCTCAGGCATATTAACACACTGATAAACAAAGAACATAGGCATCTAACACATAGGTAATTCACTCACACACACATATTCACTCACTGGTACACATACTCACTCTCTCAGACACTCTAACACTCTACTAAGTTATTAACCAACCCTCACACACAAGAACACACACAGGTAATAACCAATACACAAGTACTCACACACTAGGAAATGCACAGTCCTCCTCACTGCACAGAATCCCTCACACACAGCACACTGTTTCCCTCACTGAGAACACACAGGTTTTTACACAGATTCAACATACTGTAACCAATCTGCACCTCACTCACACACTGAGACAATTCAAATACCTACACACTAGATACTGGGGCAAAAATACCGATGCACCTACTGACCTCTCTTAACCCCTAACACATGTTTATTCCTCTGATACACTAATCCACAGTATCCCATAACTCGATACCACATAGGCACACACAAACTAAACTGATACACACAGCATACATATACATACACACTGATCTTTAACACAATGTACACACAGATATCTAACTAAAACACATAAGTATTCACACACACAGGAAACACACACTGGTTGCATATTGACACTCAATTCTCAACTCCCAATTCACTGCTGATACCTACAGCCAAAACCCATATGCACAAAAACACACTGCACAGAATTTGACCCCGACTGTGCACAGCTACTCACAGTGGAATCCCCACAGTTCATTTCTTCCCCAAATCACACAACCCATTCTCAAAACATATTCAAATATATAAGTGTATATATATATATATATATATATATATATATATATATATATATATATTAAAATATGCAGTATTAGAATAAATTAGATAGGTAAATCTTTAAGGGCATTCCTACAAACACCTAGGGGGCTGAAATCTGGTTTCACATTAAGATCCCATGAATACCCAAAACTAGAACCCTAAATCGAAATCATATCTATATGTAAATGAGGGAACCATGCAAGAATGCATATTCCCAAAACTAGGGCTCACGAATTAGGGAAATAAACATATGCACACCAAAACCCTAGAATTCGAGATCCACACAGTGAAGGGGTTTCCTAAAGGCCAACTACAACAAAAATCAGAATTAAAAATGGGTTAGAATCGGATTTTACCTATAGGGAGAGGGTTTCCCTATGAAGGTTCTTCTTCCCCCAGGTTTCTTGACCCAAGCTCCTTGTTTTCCTTACTTTGGAGGAGGAAGATGGAATCCCTAGGGTTAGATTCCGAATTTGGGGTGGGAGAAAATGGTTTTTCTAATGGAGGCTAGGGTTTCTTTCTTCATGAAGGAGAAAAGGGTTGAGGGTGGCTCCCTTTTATATTAAAAACTAGGTTAGGGTTTTAAATGCATAGGTTTAGGTTAAACCCCCATGTTAGGTCATACAGAACTCAATTAACTAAGGTTTAGTCATTCTAGGGTTTGAGGTTCAAAACCAAAAATTGAAATTCTACGGTTTGACCTAAACCAAACACAACTAACAATATATAAATAGTTTATAAAAACTCAGCAGATTAATTTAATACATAATTATTCAGAATAGTAAAATTATACAAATGCCCTTATCTGGAAATGTGGTAGTGACAAGTCTACCCTCCTAAAAAATTTTGTCCTCGAAATTGGACTGAACTAGAACAAGATGAAATCAGAAAAGGAATTATACCTCGAGTCTAGAAGAGATACGGGTATCGCTCGCGCATTTCTTCCTCTCTCTCCCAGGTCGACTCCCCTGGATAGTGATGTCTCCATGCAACACGAACCAAAAGAATAGTTTGGTTCCGCAACACCTTCTCTCTGCGGTCCAAGATCTCTATGGGCTGCTCGGGGTAGCTGAGCGTCGGACCAACCTCAATCTCTGAGTGATCAAGTACGTGACTAGGGTCTGCCACGTACCGTCTCAGCTGCGACACATGGAACACATCATGCACTCCCTCTAATGCAGGTGGCAAGTCTAGTCTATACGCCACTGCACCTATCCTTGCAAAAATACCGAAGGGTCCGATGTAGCGGGGGCTAAGCTTCCCGCCTCCACCAAAACGAATCGTGCCACGCGTCGGAGAAATCCGTAGGAATACTAGATCGCCAACCTAAAATAAAATAGTCTCAACACGCAGTCTAAACAAACAAACACAAGCCAGAAAAATAACAATCTATACCTGAAACTCAAGGGGTCTACGGTGGCTGTCGGCCCAATGCCGCTGTCTGTTCAGCGCCACTCGCAGTCTGTCTCTGATGAGTTTTACCTTTTCTGCTGCATCCACGACCATTTTTGGTCCTAGCAAGGCTCTCTCTCCAACGTCGTCCCAAGATAACGGTGTACGACACCTCCGTCCATAAAGAGCCTCAAATGGTGACATCTCGATGCTGGCCTGGTAGCTGTTATTGTAAGCAAACTCTACCAGGTGCAGATGATCCTCCCAAGAACCTCCGAGATCTAGAACGCAAGTGCGTAGCATATCCTCGAGAGTCTGAATAGTCCTTTCAGACTGTCCGTCTGTCTGGGGGTGGTATGAGGTACTGAACTTGAGCTGAGTGCCCAAGCTAGCCTGCAGACTCCTCCAGAAGTGGAAAGTGAAACGACTATCCCGATCCGAGACGATGCTCACAGGAACTCCATGAAGCCTAACGATCTGTCGCACGTACATCTCTGCTAGCCTCTCTGTCGACGTGCCCACCTTGAAAGGTAAAAAATGGGCTGATTTGGTCAACCTGTCCACGATGACCTAAATTGCGTCCTTTCCTCCTGGAGAACGTGGAAGCCCTAAAACGAAATCCATGGTCACGTGCTCCCATTTCCACTCTGGGATCGGTAAAGGTTGAAGCAAACCACTTGACCTCTGCCGGTCCGCCTTTACCTGCTGGCACACTAGACACCGAGATACGAAGCGTGCTACCTCGTGCTTCATTCCATACCACCATACGTGCTCCCTCAAGTCTCGATACATCTTGTTGGCACCGGGATGCATCGAGTACTGAGAGCGGTGTGCCTCCTGCAAAACCTCCTCGCGCAGCTCCCCGCTTGGCACACACATCCTCGTGTCGTGCCGTAAGAAACCATCATCTGCGATAGTAAAATTGTCCGACAATCCTGTCCGAACCTGTGCTCTGATACTCCTCAGAGCCTCATCATCATACTGCGTAGCTCTGATCCTGTCCATCAGCTCGGACTGTATCTGTAATCCCCACATCTGAATCTCAGTACCGGGAACTAACACCTCAATCTCCAAGCTTTCTAGATCAGCCAATAAATACCTATCTGTCGTCAAGTACATAGCCATCGGATACCTGCTCAAGGCATCGACGACTACGTTGGCCTTCCCTGGGTGGTACTGCAATGAGATGTCGAAGTCCTTTATCAACTCTAACCACCTCCTCTGCCTCATGTTCAGCTCCTTCTGTGTGAACACGTACTTCAAGATCTTGTGGTCTGTGAAGATCTCCACACGCTCTCCGTACAGGTAATGTTTCCACAGCTTTAGAGCGAAGATAACAACTGCCAACTCCAAATCGTGGGTGGGGTAGTTCTTTTCATGAGGGCGTAACTGCCTGGAAGCATAGGCAATTACCTTCCCGTGCTGCTGAAGAACACATCCCAGACCCTTCCCTGAAGCATCACTGTAGATGGTGAAACCACCTGTCCCTGCTGGCAACGTCAAAACTGGAGTTGTTTTCAACCTCTTCTTCAGCTCATCAAATACGGCCTGGCAATCCTCCGTCCAGACAAAATCATATCCTTCCTAGTCAGTCTGGTCATCGGCGCTGCAATCCTGGAGAAGTCTTGTACAAACCTTCTGTAGTATCCTGCTAGCCCGAGAAAACTCCTGATCTCGGCTACCGAACTGGGGGTAGCCCACGACTCCACTGCCTCGATCTTCTGTGGGTTAACCGAGATTCCGTCACCCGATACCACATGCCCAAGAAATTCAACCTTGTCAAGGAAGAATTCACACTTAGAGAGTTTCCCGTACAGCTTCTCCCTCCTGAGAGTCTCTAAGACCAGCCTCAGGTACTCTTCGTGCTCCTCCGGGGTCTTGGAATACACAAGAATATCGTCGATGAACACTACCACGAACTTGTCAAGGTACTGGTGGAACACCTTGTTCATCAGGTTCATGAATACTGCCGGTGCATTGGTTAAACCAAATGGCATCACCATGAACTCAAACTGGCCGTATCTGGTCCGAAAGGCTGTCTTCGGCGTGTCTTCTCTTTTTACCTTCACCTGGTGATAGCCTGACCTCAAATCTATCTTTGAAAATACCTTCGTCCCGCTCAACTGATCGAAAAGATCATCTATCCTCGGCAGCGGGTATTTGTTCTTGATAGTGAGGTTGTTCAAAGCTCTATAATAAATGCACATGTGCACCATGCCGTCCTTCTTCGGTACGAATAATACCGAAGCTCCCCATGGTGATGAACTGGATTTGATGAAAGCCTTTGTCCTGCAGCTCCTCAACATGCTTCTTCAGTTCTGCCAGCTCGCTATTGTTGACTCTATAGACATGTTGTGAAATGGGCTCCACTCCTGGAACCAAGTCTATAGAGAATTCAACATCTCTGTCTGGCGGCAAGCTTGGCAACTCCTCTGGAAATACATCCAGGAACTCCGCTATCAGAGGATGTGGCAACTCCTCTTCTTCCGCCCTGGCTCCACAAAATGTGCTCTTTCTCTGTTCCGCTGCTCCTCTGAAGACCTCAAACTCTGGCTCTCCTGGTGGTCTAAATAATACTCTGCCTCTATAACAATCTATAGTAGCATGATGCCTACTCAACCAGTCCATTCCGAGTACAATATCGTACCCCGGAAGTGGCATGACGAGTAAGCTCACGCTCAACTCTCGGCCTCCTACTGACACTCTTCGGTCCTTGCAGTGATCACGGACTAGGATAATACCTCCACCAGTCATGATCTTGCAAGTCCTAGCTAATGGTTCTGTGTCTAGATGATGTCGAAGTGCATAAGATACAAACACAAAACTATGGGAAGCGCCAGAGTCGAATAAGGTAAATACAAGAATACAATCGAGAAGAACCGAACCTGTGATCAAGTCTTCTGCTGGCTCGATCTCCTCGGCTGCCATGGCGTATGCTCGCCCCTGGGGTGCACCTCTCTGCTGCTGATGCTAGGCGAACCTCTGATGTTGCGGTGGAAGTGGTCCCCTCTGTTGTTGGCCTCCTGGTACGGCAGGTACCCTGTCTGGTCCTCTCTGGGCGGCTACTCTACCCTGACCTGGACGAATGGTAGGGCAATCCCTCAGCTGATGTGTCGTCGATCCGCAGGACAGACATGAGCCCAATCTCTTCCTGCAGATCTCTCTAGTATGTCCTGTCTTCCCGCAGTACGCACACTGGATGGCGGGCTGAGTCTGCCTCTGTTGCTACTGCTGGACCTACCCTCGGGCTGGTGCCTGGTGCTGCTGCTGAAAGGGCCTCTGCTGCTGCTGATAGCGTGGACGCTTGCCTGGTCCCGCACTACTGTTTTCTCCTCCGGAAACATCGCGTCCCCTCTTGGGCCTGAGGTCCAAGTCGTCCTCGGCTATCTGGGCATCCATCAATATGCCCTCGTAGGTAGCTGTGCGACGTCCCGACGTACGAGACTTGATCTCCCTTGCCAGCCCCTTTCTGAACTTCCGGGCCCTGTCCCCCGGATCTCTAATCATCGATGGCGCGAAGCGGCTCAGGCGGCAAAACTCTGCGGCATACTCATCGACGGACGAGCTCCCCTGGACTAAGTCATGGAACTGACCCTCCAAAGCTCCCAGGGCAACATCAGGAAAGAACTTTTTCTTGAAGAGCTCCCTGAAAGCTTTCTAAGTGAGTCCCTTGTCAAGGAGTCTCGGCTCTGTGCGAAACCACGTCAAGGCGATGTCGAACATTTGGCTGCTGGCGACCTCGATCTGAAGGGCCTCCGGAAGCTGTGCCAAGCGTAAGTTCCTCTCGATGTCCTCTAGCCAATCATCGGCGTAAAGTATCCCTTCTGTCCCCTTGAACTCCCGAGGCATCATCCTCTTGAAATCCACAATGGTGCCCGGCCTCTGATGGTGCTGACCAGGATGCTGCTGCTGCTGAGTGACTCTCTCCACAGCCTGGAGAGCCACCTGATGAGCATTCTCCATGCTCACCCTCATCATCTCTGTCTGGGCCTGGTGTGCCTCAGCCTGCACCCTCTGGGCCTCTGTCGACGTCTTCTGGGCATCGACCATGCCCTGAATCAAAGCGAACATCTGTGCCCCATCGACGGGCACACCTCCTGGATAATGAACTGGTGGTGGTGGTGGTGGCTCCGTCGTAGCTATGGGAACCCTCTGAACAAGTGTGGGAGGACCCCCGAAAGTTGCAGACACTCCCACATGTACTGGAGATGTAGAAGGTGCTGCTGATGTCTGTCCGACAGGGCGAGAGGTGGCAGACCTCTCTGACTCTGCTGCTCTGAGTCTCCGGGACCTGGTCCTTGGCATCCTGAAGACAGATCGAAAGATTTAATTAAGACAATAGACACGATATCATCAAGGAAGGACAGTAATTTCTAAAGGAAAAATCATTAAGAGTAGTATCATAAGAATCAGAATTTCCTAATTGTGATTGAGCATATCCTCGGCCTAATTCCTATTTTCTAAAACAGGCTCGTAGTAATACTCTAAGCGAGCACCACTACGATATCGCTCTAATGCGAAACTAGGACTAGACCTGCATGGGCCACCACTAAAAATGTGTCATGACCCGCACCCGGAATTTGGGCATGAGTCGTGTGTACGTCCAGCCTACGCCGCAGCATCGGCGGTAGAACGCTGTATAGGTCTCAACATAATATATATCTTGTCAATAATCTCAACTCCGTACGGAGGACAATGATAATAATCCACAGTTCTATAAATATACTCAATCACAAGCTATAAGAATAATGGGCACGATGAGAATGGAAAAGAGTTCTATAATAAACCAACCACAATAAGTCCAACTCAAGTCCTGGGTCTAGATGACCTCACAAAGTCACAAAATAATAAATACAACTCAATCTCAGTCTAAAATAATAATGCAAAAAAAAAATCTAAGAACAGGCAGGTAAGATCTCCTCTAGAATAGACAACTCCTCTGGAATTTCCGGAGTGCAATCTCCCTCTAATCCTGGGCCGTAATGAGTGGGGCAAAGGTTCTCCAGGTCCTCTGAAAAATGTTATCCAGTCAGGATTGGAGCGAAGCACAAACACTAATAGCAGTTTCATTAAGTTGACCAAAAACTATAAACAGTGTAAGAAATACAAGATGAGAATATATGCTGAAACTGTGAAGTATTGGAGAAATGAATAGGCAATAGAGCATCTAGCAATGAACAATAACAGTGAATGCTAGAACAAGTGAATCTGAAGAAAATAGACATCTAGCTAAGTGTTTGAATTATCAGTTTATTATGTGATCGGCTTGGGACTAGATCAGACTGGTTATATATGATTAGCTATGATTCTTGTAGGTCAGGCTAACCATATGGTTAGCTATGATGCATGTAGTGGTCAGGCTAATTATATATAACAGCTATGATGCATGTAAATGGTCAGGCCGTACCCGACATGAGAAGTGGGGTGAGCTATGATGCATGTAAATGTTTGGATATGATCACATAATCTACTAATAGTTCCCCATCCCCAGCTAGCACGATGGATTCCAATCACGACTCCTCATGATGGGGATCTAGGGTGCTAACCCGTGTATCCATAGTGTCGGAATCAAGTATGAACTACAACTGAATTTATAGAAGAAATCAACAATGAAAACTGTCAGAGAATGTACTCGCCTGTGGTCCTGAGCGATGAGTGAGGATCGATGTCCAAAATGGAGTCACAAGAACCTATATATAAGATATCAATGTAAATAGGGTGAAATGAAAGATGGCATGAATAACTAACCAATAAATGATATTTCTAGGTCATATCTAAGTCTAGGCTAGGTTAACCTTGTTACTCTAGGCTTTAAGTTAATACTACACAATATTTACATACTAGGCATTTAGTATAGATATAACTCCTATATAGATTCTAAGGTATTATCAATCCATATAACTGTTACTTAAACCAGTACTCCAAATGCAACATTAACTCATAACCACTATGCATTAACTAGGATACCAAGTGCTGATACTCTACTCACTAAACTGACACAGTACTTTAGGTTCACTCACACAGGACTCACTACACACTCACTGACCTCACTGCACAGTCCAAACACTGAGACAATAGACACTGCTCACACAGGTAATATACACACTGGTTTACACTCTCAGGCACATTAACACACTGATAAACAAAGAACACAGGCATCTAACACATAGATAATTCACTCACACACACATATTCACTCACTGGTACACATACTCACTCTCTCAGACACTCTAACACTCTACTAAGTTATTAACCAACCCTCACACACAAGAACACACACAGGTAATAACCAATACACAAGTACTCACCCACTAGGAAATACACAGTCCTCCTCACTGCACAGAATCCCTCACACACAGCACACTGTTTCCCTCACTGAGAACACACAGGTTTTCACACAGATTCAACATACTGTAACCAATCTGCACCTCACTCACACACTGAGACAATTCAAATACCTACACACTAGATACTGGGGCAAAAATACCGATGCACCTACTGACCTCTCTTAACCCCTAACACATGTTTATTCCTCTGATACACTAATCCACAGTATCCCATAACTCGATACCATATAGGCACACACAAACTAAACTGATATACACAGCATACATATACATACACACTGATCTTTAACACAATGTACACACAGATATCTAACTAAAACACACAAGTATTCACACACACAGGAAACACACACTGGTTGCATATTGACACTTAATTCTCAACTCCCAATTCACTGCTGATACCTACAGCCAAAACCCATATGCACAAAAATATACTGCACAGAATTTGACCCCGACTGTGCACAGCTACTCACAGTGGAATCCCCACAGTTTATTTCTTCCCCAAATCACACAACCCATTCTCAAAACATATGCAAATATATAAGTGTATATATATATATATATATATATATATATATATATATATATATATATATATATATATATATATATATATATATATATTAAAACATGCAGTATTAGAATAAATTAGATAGGTAAATCCCTAAGGGCATTCCTACAAACACCTAGGGGGCTGAAATCGGGTTTCACATTAAGATCCCATGAATACCCAAAACTAGAACCCTAAATCGAAATCATATCTATATGTAAATGAGGGAACCATGCAAGAATGCATATTCCCAAAACTAGAGCTCACGAATTAGGGAAACAAACGTATGCACACCAAAACCCTAGAATTCGAGATCCACACAGTGAAGGGGTTTCCTAAAGGCCAACTACAACAAAAATCAGAAATAAAAATGGGTTAGAATCGGATTTTACCTATAGGGAGAGGGTTTCCCTATGAAGGTTCTTCTTCCCCAAGGTTCCTTGACCCAAGCTCCTTGTTTTCCTTGCTTTGGAGGAGGAAGATGGAATCCCTAGGGTTAGATTCCGAATTTAGGGTGGGGGAAAATGGTTTTTCTAATGGAGGCTAGGGTTTCTTTCTTCATGAAGGAGAAAAGGGTTGAGGGTGGCTCCCTTTTATATTAAAAACTAGGTTATGATTTCAAATGCATAGGTTTAGGTTAAACCCCCCATGTTAGGTCATGCAGAACTCAATTAACTAAGGTTTAGTCATTCTAGGGTTTGAGATTCTAAACCAAAAATTGAAATTCTAGGGTTTGACCTAAACCAAACACAACTAACAATATATAAATAGTTTATAAAAACTCAGCAGATTAATTTAATACATAATTATTCAGAATAGTGAAATTACACAAATACCCTTATCTGGAAATGTGGTAGTGACATCGATGACCAGGCTGACCAGGAAAGATATAGATTTTGTCTGTACGGAGGATTGCCAGGTCGCATTTGATGAGCTGAAGAAGAGATTGACGACAGCTCCAGTTTTGACATTGCCAGCGGGGACAGGTGGATTCACTATCTACAGTGATGCTTCAGGGAAGGGTCTGGGATGTGTTCTTCAGCAGTACGGAAAGGTAATTGCCTATGCTTCCAGGCAGTTACACCCTCATGAAAAGAACTACCCCACCCACGATTTGGAGTTGGCAGCGGTTATCTTTGATCTAAAGCTGTAGAAATATTACCTGTACGGAAAGCGTGTGGAGATCTTCACAGACCACAAAATCTTGAAGTACGTGTTTACACAGAAGGAGCTGAACATGAGGCAGAGGAGGTGGTTGGAGTTGATGAAGGACTTCTACATCTCATTGTAGTACCACCCAGGGAAGGCCAACGTAGTCGCCGATGCCTTGAGCAGGTATCCTGTCACGCCCCAGTCCCAAAAGTACACGGGACCAGGCCACGTGGCAATAGCCAGCTGACACGTCTCCGAGAATATCCTAATTTAATGGATCCACGAAGAGTGCTACGCTGTCCTATAATACTAACATGTCCAATATCAGTCAATAACAGGTAATCTAATCTCATCCACAATATAAAGAGCAAGAAGTACTAAATAAACTGCTGGATAACAAATACCAGTTTCAAGATATCATAGTACAATCACTGAAATCTGGTGGGAATAAACCTACTACTATGATGAAATAAAGTACTGAAGTGAGATATAAACGATAATAATACGGGCATCGGCTGACTAGATAATGATGCACCCAATCTAGGCTGAAGGCCTACCAACTGATCACAGAAACTCTAACGGCTGCACCTCTAACTCCTCGGCTGTAGCGAATCTCGTCTCCTGTCCGGGGCCGTATACAGTGGGGTAGAAAGCCTTGTCTAAATCTAGAAGGGAACCAGGTCCTCAGAGGGACGTAACAAGATACAAAGAGACAAGCCATATATAAATATTGAATAAAATAAATGCAATAAAGGGTATGCTAGCCAATCTAAGTGAATGCAATATGAGAACAAATGTGAGTATATGAGAAGGTGTAGGCTAAACATATGCTGACGTAATTCACTAGTCGTGACAACCGGCTAGTATATGCCACACATGTCCCCTGTAACACGGGCGCATGAATACAATAACGTCCAACATTCTATAGAGCGTGGTATCTGCAATATCATCAAGTAACGTCCCACACTCTACAGAATGTGGTATCAGTAATATATAAATACGTCCGTATCACTCCGTCGAGTGCGGTATCAATGTAAAGGAGTGGGGTGTCTCATATGCCTACCAGTCGTCCTCCCCTCCCAATGTAGATATACCCGTCAAATAATTGACACGCATATCCCTTATCTAAATGTCAAGTCTCTAAACTGAAATAGTCCTATATTGCTTGCTAACCGTGATGCACGTCACACGCGACGATAGCTAGTCGATCACGCGAACACGCATCCCAATATGAGATTTATCCCTATAAATACGTGTAAAAAGTGTCAGGTCTTGGAAGACAACAGGGTATCATCCAATAAGGTGAGTCTGCTAATGACTAAGTCAATGTATACTAATCTTCGACGTATCCGTCGAATGCACCCGAGATAATCTCGGACGCACATAGTTGTATAAAGCAAACAACAAGCATATAATACAACATTTGCATCATTTAAATTAGACAGTAAATATGGCAAGGTATCTTGCCTGAGTCTTCTAGAGATGAATGCCAAAAGCCTGTTCTGGTAGCGTCTCCTGGCTGATCCAAAGACCCTGGACAATAATAAAACACAATAATACAGGCATCAGATACTACGCCTTATCTACGTACTGTTAAGACGCTAATCTTGAATACTTGCCGCGAGTTCTCTGTTGCTGGAGTATCGCATCATGTGCGCACTTAGCTAGGGTGTACACGGGTGTTGTCTTCGGTTAACAGGTACCTAGGGGCAATAATTATCCAGTTACGGTTATCCATAATCTATGTTCTCTATGAACACCTGTCTTTGGTTTCTACATTTAATGCACGTGGTTTATGACCAAACGTTTAAATTAACTACGTTCTTTATGACAGGTATCGTGGTTAGGGAATCTCTGTTCATTAACAAATTCTATTCTGGTTTATCATAAGCTATCATCATTTTAATTTAGATTAGAAAGGTTGTGTTTCAACTATGATTCACGATACACAAACCTAACAATCATTCATGGACACGATACGTGGTGAGATGGTTGGAACACAAGAAAGGAACTGCTGGAGGACGAGTACCTGTTCGATAGGACGTGGGGCGTCTGTTCCTTGGACGAGGGTGTCTCCGGCAGCGTGGATGGGTTGCCTTGCGGGTGGTGGGACAGTCGGGGTCGGGCAGCAGTCGGTCGGGCAGTCGGCTAGGGAGCAGCCGATCGGGCAGTCGGCTAACAGCAGCCGGTCAGGGGCAATTGGCTAGGGGCAGCCGGTCAGGGGAGAGCAGTCGGGTCGGGGGGAAGCAGTCGGCTAGGGAGCAGCCGGTCGGGGCAGTCGGCTAGGGACATCCGGTCGGGGAGAGCAGTCGGGTCGGGGGGAAGCAGTCGTGTCACGCCCCAGTCCCAAAATACATAGGACTAGGACACGTAAGCATGCCAGCCACATGGATATGAAAACTCCAATATATAGAAACCAAATCCACACGTACGCTGTATTATGAACATCAAATCCACAAGTGGTATAACATATGTCACAAGTCACAGGGTATAATCTAAATCTCATCCACAAAATCAAATATAAATAATAACCAACATCTATGAAACTAGATCTCAATAAGAAGTATCTAAGGATGATAGTTGGATGGAAACAAATCCACTACCAACTCGAATATAAAAGCAATACAAGATGAGTACAACACAATAAACACTATATAAGTATACTAGCTATCAATCACGGGCTCGAAGAGAAAACATCCACGAAGCATCTATAACCATCCAAATCTGCGCTCCTGCAAATATTCAAGAACAGGTACACCTGGCAGCGGACCAGGTCCTCAGAGGGACATAACAAGATACTTAAACACATGCCAATAAAGTACTGAAATAAATTTCCAATGGTCGCCTAACCATCTATGTGAATGCAGTTTGAGAACAACTTTCTAACAAGTGAGCTATCAGGCTGAGAACTGGGATTGGCATGACTCTCTCGGAGAACCAGGGGTCTCAAAGGCATGTCGTCTTTTGAACGGCAGAGGCCCGCCAAATAGTAAAGGGGTCATCACCGTTCGTATCTCCAGCGAAGCTTCCGGGTTACAGAAGGAAAAGTGTAAAGGAGCTCAAATGCGGTACTTGTTGTTCTTCCCACCCCATGCTCTAAGCATGTCACATCCATGACACGATTTGGTTCATAGCCTATTCTTAGTACCCTAGCCCAATCCTGCAACCAAACAAGGACAAGGATGGGACCACCGTACTACAATAGGTTATGTCCCTAGACCTCTAATAACTGCTAAGTCCACTAGCATGCAAAGTTTCTAACAGCAGTTATTCCTAACGCACGGCCCACACGTACAGGTGGCCAACCCTGCACGCCAGTCCGTGATCTATATGAGACTCACAACTCGTGTAACAACTGTGTCACAGCCGATGAACCTAAAGATGCTACATGATGATGGGGTAGTCTCATAAACAAGGTCAATGCAAATACATAAATAAAAATATACCGCGACGACACTGTCACGCACATTTTATATAACAATTAAAATATATGAAAAGACAGAAAATAAAGATGCATGCAACATATGGAATAAAAATAACAGTACAATGGCAAGATATACTTGCCTGGCAAGGAAGCTGCAATGTACCAATAACCTGCTCCAGAAATTGCGCAGAACAAATCTAACATCCTATGCACATATAATATAATGCAAATATAATCATTAGTCATTACACTAGTGCACACACAACATTATTTACACTGGACTCAAGGGGTATACTAGGGGTAAAACTAGTCATCTAACATGGTCAATCATGCGTTGAATTATGCGGGTGTCCTAAATTAAATATTGTAGCACAGTCAGTCGTCAAAATAACATGTGTATAGGCCAGTACATAATTGTACACCAGACAGTCATCTAGCATGTTCTTAGGATCATTATGGTCAAGGTAATACGGGATGGTCCACGGTGTCCTAGGGTCGTATAATCCAATTATGTATAGTCAGCATAGTATTTAATTATTTATAATTTATGTACATATCATGTATATATATATTTCTATATAACACCCAATTATTCCTACCACTTGAATACATGTACTAAGTATCTATATAAATGTATACCAATGGGTAATATACGTGTACGCGTACATATACGTACACGCATGTGGGTTCACCGCCTCAGGGCCTGATGTCAACTAATAGTCAATAAACAATACTAACATCCTAATGGCATATACACAAGCACACATAAAAGAAGAAGATGGACAGGTTCGTACCTCGGGTATGCGCAACGGTACGACGGTGGGGTTGACGACGATGATGGTGAGGACGACAGTGCTGATGATGATTACGACTACAGCGGTGATGATAATGGATTGATGGTGAGATGACGAGGATGCGATACTAATGACGATGACGAGGACGATAGTGTGACGAGGACGATGACAGAGATGGAGACTAGGATGATATGGATGATGATGCATGGGATGATGGTGAGATAAGGATGATGAGGGTGATGGAATGATGATGATAATAGAAGATGGTGGTGACGAGGGCGATGATGTGGAGGATGGTGATGACCAGGAGGACGATATGGGTGATTGTGATGGTGGTAATGGTGATGATATGTTGATGGTTTAATGTGATGATGATGATGATGATGACGACGATGCTGTGATGACGATGGCGAAGAGGACGACGAGGGTGATGGCGATGATGATGGTTTGATGATGATAACTAAAACATCGATGGCGATGATGATGATAATGTGATGATGATGAGTTGGTGGTGGCTGCTGACCTCCGGCCAGCGAGGGAGTGGTGTTCGGCCGGAGGAGGACAGACATAGGGAGGAGGGAAGTGTTCAGGCCGGAGCTGGATTGTGCTCCGGGAGGAAGAAGAGGATAGGGAAGAGGATTCCGGTCAAAAGGAGAAGAAGGCCAGGGTCGTAGTATTGCTGGTCATCGATGGGGTTGGCGTAGATATTATCGGAGAAGAGGATGAGGGATGAGGGAAGTCGGGGGTCGGCCAGTGGTGGTGCAGCGGGGTGCTGACAGTTCTCTCGGCTGCTCCGAGGATCGGGCTCCGGCCGAGAAGGGGGAGGAACAGGGAGCGGGCTGCGAGCAGCTCCGGCGGGAAGAACTCGACAAGATGGCAATGGCGGCAGTGGTGTTTCGTCGAGGGTACTCGAAGTCGAGGGTCTCTGGCCGACGTGCAGGTGGAGAAGGAGGGGAGATGACTTCCGGCGAGTCGGGGTCAGCAGCGGCCAGACGGTCGTCTCGGCGCACACAGTCAGGCGCGGCGGCTCGGAGTATAGCGGGTGGAGTCGAGGAAGAATAGAGGAAGGAGGTCGACAGTTCTGGTGGGTTGAGACGGGGTGCACCGGTGGAGCTCCGGCGTCGTCAGAGGGGTAGGGGACGATGAACAGTAAATTAAGGGGGGGTCGGCTGCTTTGGAATTTAGGTTTTGGAATCAATAAAGAAAAGAAGGAGAAAAAATATTGTATTTATATACATGTGAGGGGGTTGGTTTGACCTAAGAATATTTTTGACTTTGGTCAATTCTCTCCTTGGTATGGGCCTTGGGCTTGCATGAGGGTGATGGGCTAGAAATTACAATTATTTAATTGCAAGGGTTGGATTAAAATAGGAGGACGATGTTGCGCGCTTGCACATCCAGAAAATCATGGAAAAATCCATATGAAGGGAAAATTGAGTTTCTTCATGAATTGTCCAATGGTGGGGACACCTAAATACATTTTTGCATAAAAACCCCCCAACAATTAGAAAATTGTGCAAAGGCAGAAATTAGATTTAATTAATTAAATCGGAACGTGCACGATGTTCTAGAATTAATTAGGAGTACAGAAAAATAAAAATAGGCGGAACAAAGGGTCTGGGATGTAGAGGGGACAGTGTAGAATATTAATAAAATTTGAGATGCACAGGACGGGCAAGATTGTGTCTCCAATTTCGATTGGGACGCACAAGGGTACAAAATTAGAAATTATTTTGAATTAAGAAATAACGTCCGCGACGTTTATTGTGCGGCTAAAATGTAGCACCAAGGAGCAATATTATAAGTTGTACAAGGGTCAGAATAGTAGGTGGGCATGCCTAGGTTGAGGTTGTGAAATTTGTTGGAAGGCAATGGCTAGTGAGGTGCTCCAATTATAGAAGCAACGGTAATGTGCGCTACGCGATATAAATTAATGCATAATTAAATAAATGTTGCGTTGTAATTCAAATTGGTTCAAACTAGCCCTAATTTCACTATCTAAGCCAAGTAGCCCTAATTTTGGGTGAGGGGGTTTACAATCTACCCAACTTTAAACAATTTCGTCCTCGAAATTAAACTAGGGTAGGGTTTCTCTATCTAACCTCACTTGATTACAGTCTAAAGAATTTTCCTTAAGTTAACATTGCAGTTTCTACCCAACTTAGAATCTACCCATCTGTCTTCTAAGGCTATGCATCTAAGAACGCTATGCCCTAAATTATTTAATTATTTTATTTAATCCTCAAAGTTTTTTTTTTAACCTACATATCATCTATGATATGCCCTTAATTACAAAAAGAATAATCCTCAAGTATGTGATCGACCTATGGGGTATATCTAGTACTCTCTGTGTATCAACTTATACCAAGCACGAGGTTTCGTCTTTCCGAACTAAGGGAAGACGGGGATCAATAATAAAGAGTTCAAGGGTGAGGTAATAGAATAGAAGTATCGGGATCAAGGCGTTTAAAGAATTCAAATGGGAATTGTCAAGATAGTTGTGGATTGAAATCATAATTTGGTAATTTCTATTCACATGCTCGCATCGGTACAGCTATATAGCAGATACGATATACTCAGACATATCTAGAGGGTAAGTATATTCGTCTACTAATCATTATATATCTCAATCCACGTACGGTAGTTATGCGATGGGGCGAACCAAGTGCACTATGGTTGATCAGACCATATTACACTGATTCTGATTAGGCAATTGTATCATTGTGTGCACCCAATAATACATATGCCATGAGCAAGCTCGATAAAGAATAGGCTTGCAAAAAACTAGGCTATAATAGCAGCATAAGTCAAGGTAGTACAGCAAATATGAATACGCTAGATTATGATGAAAGAAGGTTCATAACAATTCAAATTCATAAAAATAAAAGCAGAATGAGCAATAATAATAAAAGACTACATAATCTCTACAGTTGTCATACAACCTCCTTGTCTAAGTCGCTAGTCGACCAAATAGGGCATGAACCTCTAAATTCTACCATCTGAATTAACACTGTTGTCTACTGCTAGCATACAATTAATGTTATCTTCTTATGCAAGTCTAAAGTCGGTGTTATTTGGTTATACTTCACCAATGGGTTAAGAGGACTGTGTGATACTAGGTGGTGAGGCATACTACCCAACTTAAAACAACTTAACTACTATTGTATTGTCTTAAGGATACCTACAAAAATAATCTTGTACGTGTACATAGAACAAAAACTCTTATTAGGGTCTCCTATTTCATTTATATAGGTAAGGGTCAAGTGCTCATAGAACAGGTATCAATCGTAGGGATAGAAGAGTTACTAGCCATTAAGGGGAAAGGGATTTAACTCGTATCGAGCTATGGGTACATATTTCGTGATTTAAAGCTAAGGGGTAATCATCAGGTCATAACCTAAGGGAACTACGCAAACTATCAAACCCTAACTATCCCGCACAGAATTCAAAGTTCAAATTACCAAGCTATACCCTAGCAAACTACATGTCCTAACATAGAATAAGATTACTTGGCCTTCAATCATACGAGTTATGTGGCACGAGTTAAATGATGAAGAAAAAAAATCATAATTTAGTCGTCACACAATTAGCGAATGCTAAGGTTGCAGGGGGACAAGTAATAAAATCAAAAATAGAGGGCCCTAGATAGCATCATGGTTCTCTAAGGGAGTGGCATGCTAGTTGCCATGTTCGGGGTATGATCAAGGGAAAGGGTTGATTACATTCCTCTAGGCTTCCTAGGGTACTGTCTACTAGTAGCAAAGCAATGACATAAGTTTGATAGTTCTCTAATACTACCAATTATGAGGGTTAGGTTCAGTCCTACTGTTCAATATTGGTTCTCCATTGGTTCCTCAATACTAGGGTCAAACATTATGGTTAAACTTATAACTAACTCTAGTAGTGTCTATACTACTCTCAAGTTTTCGTAATACATCAGGGGGTAATGGTAAACCAATTCTAAAGATAAGGAATTCTAGGGTTCACTAGATATTCTAAACTTAGTGGTGTGTCTATATTCTCGTTGTATTCTTAATAGGTGTGCTACTCTAATTATCATCCTAATAACAGGGGTTCCTATATTCTAGCAGAAGGCCATATATACTCAAGAAACTTATTAGGGAAGTACATGAATCAAGTAGGATGCAATTATTCAAATAAAATAGATTAGAAGAAATACGAGTCATAGTCAATTGTGGATGAGATCCTATACTCTAGTCCTAGGTGCAGGCTTGTTCGGTACAGTAACATAACCGAGACAATATGCTCTTGACCTGCATGGGCCACCACAAAAACATGTCACGCCCCAGTCCTAAAATACATAGGACTAGAACACGTAAGCATGCCAGCCGTATGGATATGGCAACTCCAATATATGAAAACCAAATCCGCACGTACGCAGTATTATGAATATCAAATCCACAAGTGGTATAACATATGTCACAAGTCACAGGGTATAATCTAAATCTCATCCACCAAAATCAAATATAAATAATAACCAACATCTATGAAACTAGATCTCAATAAGAAGTATCTAAGGATGATAGTTGGATGGAAACAAATCCACTACCAACTCGAATATAAGAGCAATACAAGATGAGTACAATACAATAAATACTATATAAGTATACCAGCTATCAATCATGGGCTCGAAGAGAAAACATCCATGAAGCATCTATAACCATCCAAATCTGTGCTCCTGTAAATATTCAAGAACAGGTACACCTGGCATCGGACCAGGTCCTCAGAGGGACATAACAAGATACTTAAACACATGCCAATAAAGCACTGAAATAAATATCCAATGGTCGCCTAACCATCTATGTGAATGCAGTTTGAGAACAACTTTCAAACAAGTGAGCTATCTGGCTGAGAACTGGGATTGGCATGACTCTCTCGGAGAACCAGGGGCCTCAAAGGCATATCGTCTTTTGAACGGCAGAGGCCCGCCAAGTAGTAAAGGGGTCATCACCGCCCGTATCTCCAGCGGAGCTTCCGGGTTACAGAAGAAAAAGTGTAAAGGAGCTCAAATGCGGTACTTGTTGTTCTCCCCACCCCATGCTTTAAGCATGTCACATCCATGATACGATTTGGTTCATAGCCTATTCTTAGTACCCTAGCCCAATCCTGCAACCAAACAAGGACAAGGATGGGACTACCGTACTATAATAGGCTATGTCCCTAGACCTCTAATAACTGCTAAGTCCACTAGCATACAAAGTTTTTAACAGCAGTTATTCCTAACGCACGGCCCACACGTACAGGAGGCCAACCCTGCACGCCAGTCCATAATCTATATGAGATTCACAACTCGTGTAACAACTATGTCACAGCCGATGAACCTAAAGATGCTACATGATGATGGGGTAGTCTCATAAACAAGGTCAATGTAAATACATAAATAAAAATATACCGCGACGACACTGTCACGCGCATTTTATATAACAGTTAAAATATATGAAAAGACAAAAAATAAAGATGCATGCAACATATGGAATAAAAATAACAGTACAATGGCAAGGTATACTTGCCTGGCAAGGAAGCTGCAATGTACCAATAACCTGCTCCAGAAATTGCGCAGAACAAATCCAACATCCTATGCACATATAATATAATGCAAATATAATCATTAGTCATTACACTAGTGCACACACAACAATATTTACACTGGACTCAAGGGGTATACTAGGGGTAAAACTAGTCATCTAACATGGTCAATCATGCGTTGAATTACGCGGGTGTCCTAAATTAAATATTGTAGCACAGTCAGTCGTCAAAATAACATGTGTCTAGGCCAGTACATAATTGTACACCAGACAGTCATCTAGCATGTTCTTAGGATCAATATGGTCAAGGTAATACGGGATTGTCCACGGTGTCCTAGGGTCGTATAATTCAATTATGTATAGTCAGCATAGTATTTAATTATTTACAGGGTCGTATAATCCAATTATGTATAGTCAGCATAGTATTTAATTATTTACAATTTATGTACATATCATGTATATATATATTTCTATATAACACCCAATTATTCCTACCACTTGAATACATGTACTAAGTATCTATATAAATGTATACCAATGGGTAATATACGTGTACGCGTACATATACGTACACGCATGTGGGTTCACCGCCTCAGGGCCTGATGTCAACAAATAGTCAATAAACAATACTAACATCCTACTGGCATATACACAAGCACACATAAAAGAAGAAGATGGACAGGTTCGTACCTCGGGTATGCGCAAGGGTACAACGGTGGGGTTGACGACGATGATGGTGAGGACGACAGTGCTGATGATGATTACGACTACAGCGGTGATGATAATGGATTAATGGTGAGATGACGAGGATGCGATACTAATGACGATGACGAGGACGATGGTGTGACGAGGACGATGACAGAGATGGAGACTAGGATGATATGGATGATGATGCATGGGATGATTGTGAGATGAGGATGATGAGGGTGATGAAATGATGATGATAATAGAAGATGGTGGTGACGAGGGCGATGATGTGGAGGATGGTGATGACCAGGAGGACAATGTGGATAATTGTGATGGTGATGATATATTGATGGTTTAATGTGATGATGATGATGATGACGACGATGCTGTGATGACGATGGCGAAGAGGACGACGAGGGTGATGGCGATGATGATGGTTTGATGATGATAACTAAAACGTCGATGGCGATGATGATGATAATGTGATGATGATGAGTTGGTGGTGGCTGCTGACCTCCTGCCAGCGAGGGAGTGGTGTCCGGCCGGAGAAGGACAGGCACAGGGAGGAGGGAAGTGTTCAGGCCGGAGCTGGATCGTGCTCCGGGAGGAAGGAGAGGACAGGGAAGAGGATTCCGGTCAGAAGGAGAAGAAGGCCAGGGTCGTAGTGTTGCTGGTCATCGATGGGGTTGGCGGAGATATTGCCGAAGAAGAGGCTGAGGGATGAGGGAAGTCGGGGGTCGGCCAGTGGTGGTGCAGCGGGGTGCTGACAGTTCTCTCGGCTACTCCGAGGGTCGGGCTCCGGCCGAGAAGGGGGAGGAACAGGGAGCGGGCTGCGAGCAGCTCCGGCGGGGAGAACTCGACGAGATGGCAATGGCGGCGGTGGTGTTTCGTCGAGGGTCTCTGGCCGACGTGCAGGTGGAGAAGGAGGGAAGATGACTTCCGGCAAGTCGGGGTCAGCAGCGGCCAGAAGGTCGTCTCGGCGCACACAGTCAGGCACGGCGGCTCGGAGTACAGCGGGTGGAGTCGAGGAAGAATAGAGGAAGGAGGTCGATAGTGCCGGTGGGTTGAGACGGGGTGCACCGGTGGAGCTCCGGCGTCGGCAGAGGGGTAGGGGATGATGAACAGTAAAGTAAGGGGGGGTCGGCTGCTTTGGAATTTAGGTTTTGGAATCAATGAAGAAAAGAAGGAGAAAAAATATTGTATTTATATACATGTGAGGGGGTTAGTTTGACCTAGGAATATTTTTGACTTTGGTCAATTCTCTCCTTGGTATGGGCCTTGGGCTTGCATGAGGGTGATTGGCTAGAAATTATAATTATTTAATTGCAAGGGTTGGATTAAAATAGGAGGACGATGTTGCGCGCTTGCACATCCAAAAAATCATGGAAAAATCTATGTGAAGGGAAAATTGAGTTTCTTCATGAATTGTCCAATGGTGGGGACACCTAAATAAATTTTTGTATAAAAACCTCCCAACAATTAGAAAATTGCGCGAAGGCAGAAATTGGATTTAATTAATTAAATCGGAACGTGCACGATGTTCTAGAATTAATTAGGAGCACAGGAAAATAAAAATAGGCGGAACAAAGGGTCTGGGACGTAGAGGGGACAGTGTAGAATATTAATAAAATTTGAGATGCACAGGACGGGCAAGATTGTGTCTCCAATTTCGATTGGGACGCACAAGGGTACAAAATTGGAAATTATTTCAAATTAAGAAATAACGTCCGCGACGTTTATTGTGCGGCTAAAATGTAGCACCAAGGAGCAATATTATAAGTTGTACAAGGGTCAGAATAGTAGGTGGGCATGCCTAGGTTAAGGTTGTGAAGTTTGTTGGAAGGCAATGGCTAGTGAGGTGCTCCAATTATAGAAGCAACGGTAATGTGCGCTACGCGATATAAATTAATACATAATTAAATAAATGCCGCATTCTAATTCAAATTGGTTCAAACTAGCCCTAATTTCACTATCTAAGCCAAGTAGCCCTAATTTTGGGTGAGGGGGTTTACAAGTCGGCTAGGGAGCAGCCGGTCGGGGCAGTCGGTCAGGGGCGGCGGCGGCGAGAGCAGTCGGCGGGGAGGTGGTCGGGTTGAGGGTCCGGCCGACAGGGGGGTTGTATAGGTGGGGGTCGGCTAGGGTTTGGAGAGGGGGATGGTGATGGTTTTCTTAGAGTTTTTAAGGAAGAGATTTCATATATATATATATATATATATATATATATATATATATATATATATATACATGTGTGTGGAGGTTGTGGGCTAGCCTCGGCTTGGGCCTATCTGGACTCATTAAGGTAGGCTGGTCTAAGTGTTGCTTGAGGTAAAATTAGCCTTAATTAAAATTAAATTACAAACCTAACTAGGTAATTCCTAATGTATTGAAAACATAGGGAACTAGATATTTTTGAGTGGTACACGGGAGTCGTGGCATAACGGCTTGGTGTAGACTGGTATCCTAATTTGGGTACTTGAAATTTGGTGTGTGGTTGATCTCAAATTAAAAATACTAAAATAACTCCTACTTTTGACGAGGGGTTTACAATCTACCCTCCTTAGAGCATTTCGTCCTCGAAATTTAAACACACGCATGGGTAAGAACTAAAGACTAAAGAAAATGCTGGAACGCACCTAGTCCTTCGAAGAGGTGGGGATAACGTTGTCTAATGTCCTCCTCGCGTTCCCAGGTCAACTTGCCTGGTGCATGATGCCTCCATGCGATACGAACTAGGGGGATGGTCTGCCCTCGCAATACTTTCTCACTCCTGTCCAGAATCTCGACGGTCTCCTCTTGGTATGTTAGACTCGGGCCAACTGTGATCTCCGAGTGGTCGAGCACGTGACTAGGATCCGGTATGTACCTCCTCAGTTGAGATACATGGAAGACGTCGTGAACTCCTTCCAATGTCTGTGGTAATGCTAATCTGTAAGCAACCTCTTTGACACGTTCTAATATGTCGAATGGTCCAATGTACCTCGGACTCAGCTTCCCTCTGCCTCCGAATCTGATAGTTCCTCGAGTAGGCGAGATCTTTAGAAATACGTGATCTCCAACCTGAAACTCTAAGGGTCAACGATGCGCATTCGTCCAATGCTTCTGTCTGTCTTGTGCTGCTCGAAGGTGCCCTTGGATTTTCTTCACCTTTTCTACCGTACGAACAACCAACTCTGGTCCGAGAATCTGTCACTCGCCTATATCACTCCAGCATACTGGAGAACGATATTTCCTTCCATACAATGCTTCATAGGGAGCCATCTGAATGCTCGCTTGATAGCTATTATTGTAGGAAAATTCGACCAGATACAATTGGTCCTCCCACGATCCTCCGAAGTCAAGCATGCACGCTCTCAACATGTCTTCTAGCGTCTGAATGGTGCGTTCTGACTGGCCATCTGTCTGTGGGTGATATGCTGTGCTAAACTTTAGGCGAGTACCAAGGCTCTTTTGTATACTCCTCCAAAAGTAAGAAGTAAACCTCGTATCCCTGTCAGACACGATGCTAACTGGCACTCCATGTAGGCGCACCACCTCTCTCATGTACATATCTGCTAAGGCCTCTGTTGATTGTCCAACTATAAAGGGTAAAAAGTACGCGGACTTGGTGAGTCTATCCACAATTACCCATACTGTATTGCGCCCACTAGGACTCCGCGGGAATCCCGTAACGAAGTCCATAGTGATATGCTCCCATTTCCACTCCAGTATAGGAAGTGGTTGAAGCAATCCTGCGAATCTTTGATGCTCAGCCTTGACTTGCTGACACACCAGGCACTTGGCCACAAAACATGCTATCTCCCTCTTCATTCCGTGCTACCAGTAGTACTATCTCAAGTCTCTGTACATCTTTGTGCCTCCTGGATGAATAGAATAGGTTGAACTGTGTGCCTCTGCCATTAATTCTTGAAGAAGTTCTCCATTTGGAACATAGAGACGATCTCCGCATCTCAAAGTCCCATCTTCGTATATTCTCAGTCCTGTCTGCATTCCAGCCTCTGTCCTCTGTTTAAGCCTCTGAAATCTGGCGTCTGTCGGCAAAGCAGCCTTGATTCTCTCCACTAATGTCGATTGCAACTGGAAGCTCGACAACTGTCCATCTACTCCGGACATAATGACCTCTATACCCATCTACTCTAGCTCTCTCAACAGGTGTGGTTGGGTGGTCATGAAGAATGCTATGTGTCTTCTGCTCAACGCGTCAACTACTACGTTGGCCTTTCCCGAGTGGTACTGTAGCTCAATCTCAAAGTCTGTCATCACCTCGAGCCAACGTCTCTGCCTCTGATTAAGATCCTTCTGAGTGTAGATGTATTTTAGGCTCTTATAATCTATAAATATCTCCACTCTCTCTCCATATAGATAGTGCCTCCAAAGCTTCAAGGCGAAGATTACTACTGTAAGTTCTAGGTCATGGGTGGGATAGTTCTTCTCATGTGTCCTCAACTGTCTAGAAGCATAAGCTATAACCTTTCTGTGCTGCATCAAGACACATCCTAATCCTTTCCCGGATGCATCGCTATAGATCACGAATCCTCCAGGTCCAGAAGGTATAGTCAAGATAGGTGCTGTAGTCAATCGTTTCTTTAACTCATCGAATGCCTTCTGACACTCCTCTGTCCAGGTGAACTCCTGTTCCTTACGGGTCAAGCGGGTCATTGGCTCTGCGATCTTCGCGAAGTTCTCTATGAACCTTCGGTAATATCCGGCAAGTCCTAGATAACTCCTCACTTCTGAGACATTGGTAGGGGTTGTCCATGTCTCTATAGATAAAATCTTTATCGGATCTACTGAGATGCCATCTCCTGAGATAATGTGTCCAAGGAAATTGACACGATCTAGGAGAAACTCACATTTGCTGAGCTTGGCATAAAGCCTCTCTCTCCTCAGCGTCTCTAACACTAGTCTCAAGTGTTCTTCGTGCTCCTCATGGCTCTTCGAATATACCAAGATGTCGTCGATGAATACTACCACGAACTGGTCTAAGTATTGGTGGAATACTCTGTTCATCAAGTTCATAAATACGGCTGGCGCATTTGTCAGTCCAAATGGCATTACTAAGAACTCGTAGTGACCATAACGAGTCCTGAATGCTGTCTTTTGAATGTCTTCCCTTCGTACCTTTACTTGATGATAACCCGATCTCAAGTCAATCTTGGTGAACACTACTGCTCCTGTCAACTGGTCAAATAAATCATCGATCCGCGGCATGGGGTACTTGTTCTTGATAGTCAGAGCATTAAGGGCTCTGTAATCAATGCACATGTGTACTGTTCCATCCTTCTTAGGTACAAATAATACTGGTGCTCCCCATGGTGATGCACTAGGATGGATAAATCCCTTGCTCTGCAACTCCTCTAATTGTAGCTTCAGCTCATCTAGTTCTTTCTTTGCCAATCGGTATATATTAGAAGATACCGACACTGCTCCGGGTACTAGCTCGATGGTGAACTCCACGTCTCTATCTGGCGGTAAGCCTGGCAGTTCTTCGGGGAATACATCTTCAAATTTTGCAACTATTGGTGGGGGTGCAATCTCCATAGCCATGCAAGTTTCTGCCATCTGTCCTACTTCTTGCTCGACGTTTCCTCGCATGTACTCGAACTCTGGTTGATCGGGCGATCTAAAGGTGACGCTACCCTTCTAGCAGTTCAGTACGGCATTGTACTGGCTTAACCAGTCCATGCCTAACACAACAACAAAGTACGACATGGGTAAGAATCGCGCTCTCATCTCTCTACCACATACAACTACCGAGCACGTTCTGATAGTGCTGGTAACCGGCACGATACCTCCTCCGGTAAGAATCTTCCAACTCTTAGGTAAGGGGGAAGTCGCTACTCTATGCATTACTACAAATCTACTAGATATAAATGACAATGTAGCTCCAGAATCAAACAATGCAGCTGTAGGTAATGATGCAACTAAAATAGTACCTGTGATAGCTTCTCCTTTTGTTTCTTCTTCGGTAGCTACTAATGCAAAGGCTTGTCCTTGACTCTGTCCTCCGGTCTGCTGACGAGCTCGCTCAAATTATGCCTGCTATAGGGCCAAGGGTGGTCCCATCTGAAATCCTTCGGGGCTGGTGGACGCTGTCCTCCTGGTGGGGGTAGTATCCTCTGTACTGGGGCCGCTGGCCTCTGGCCTGTCTGTAGTGCTGCTTCTCTACGCTGCGGGAAATCTCTGACAAGGTGCTGATTGGACCCGCATATCATGCATAATCCCAACTTTTTTCGATAATCCTTAATGACGTGTCCCTTCTTGCCACAATGGTGACAAGTCGGGAGCTTCTGCTGTGGATATGGCGCTGCCCTCTGCAGTGTTTGTGCTCCTGGATGACGGATCGGTCCTCCTGCTCCTGGCTGTGCTCTGGCTGGTGTAGTCGTGCTGGTATGTCTAACTCCTCTGACTATGGCCTCCTGGACTCTCGCCTCTGCAAGAACCTCTTCATAAGAAATCCTCGCCTGCGTAGTGGTATACCTCTGCAGCTCGAGATTGAGGCCGTGATGAAACCTCTGGGCCATCTCAAGATCGGTGGGTATCAGGACTGCACCAAATTTGCTAAGGCGGCTGAACACCGCATCATAGGCGTCAACAGTCATATTTCCCTGTTCTAGGTGTAGGAACTGGGATTACAAGACATTCCTGACTGTAGCTGGGAAATACTTTGCATTGAAATATTCTAGGAACTGTTCCCAAGTCTGGTTCTTCCCTACACTGCGCTCAATGGAATCCCACCAATGATGGGCGTTGCCTTTTAGCTGGGCCCTCACTGCAGTCATCCAAAGGTTGGGGTACAGTTGTGATACCTCTAATAGCATCTCCGTGTTGGTGACCCAGTCGGAGATTTGTTCTGCAGTCTTATTGCCTGAGAAAATATCTGGTCCCATCTGTCGAAACCATCTAACAGTGCACCTGTCTGGGCTGGTGGAGGTGCTGATACTGGTGCTGGGACAGGTGTCCTTTCTAGTACTGCCATCAAACTCTGTCTCAATGTCTCTGTCTGATGCTACTGTGCTTGCATCATCGTCTGGAAGAACTGAAGCATCTGTGGTTGTCCATCTGGCTGTGGCATCTGGGGTGGATAAGGTGGAGGCGGTAGTAGTGGAATCTCTGGCTGTGCGGTAGGCGTTTCCTCAGATGTCGGCCTCTCAGTCTGCGGCATCGGTGTAGCTCCTAAAGTCTGTCCCTCAGAGTGTTGCATGGGGATTGTCTGGAAAGTCTGTCCCTCAGGCTGTGGTGTAGGATCGCCCTGCGATGTCTCACGCCAAAGTATCAGCGGGGTCTGTAGCGGGGGTTGCTCTTGGGGTACCTCCTCTCCTTGAGTGGTGTTATCTGGCATTACGGTACGGGGTGCTCCTCGTCCACTGCGCAAATTCACCTTACTGCAAGAGATGGATTTCATTAAAAGAGTACGAGGACAACAAACAGGATGCATATATTTAGAAGCAATATGAAGGAAGTTCAAAGGCGAATTAAAAAGTGGATGAGACTTAGTAATTTCTATCCTATTGCAGGCTCGCTGGGCATGTTACCATACCACAAGCGAAAAAGGAGAGACCTGCATGGGCCACCACTAAAACCATGTCATGCCCCAGTCCCAAAAGTACACGGGACCAGGCCACGTGGCAATAGCCAGCTGATACGTCTCCGAGGATATCCCAATTTAATGGATCCACAAAGATTGCTACGCTGTCCTATAATACTAACATGTCCAATATCAGTCAATAACAGGTAATCTAATCTCATCCACAATATAAAGAGCAAGAAGTACTAAATAAACTGCTGGATAATAAATACCAGTCTCAAGATATAATAGTACAATCAGTAAAGTCTGGTGGGAACAAACCCACTACTATGACAAAATAAAGTACTGAAATAAGATATAAACGATAATGATAAGGGCATCAGCTTACTAGATAATGATGCATCCAATCTAGGTTGAAGGACTACCAACTGATCACAGAAACTCTGACGGCTGCACCTCTAACTCCTCGGCTGTAGTGAATCTCGTCTCATGTCCGGGGCCGTATACAGTGGGGTAGAAAGCCTCGTCTAAATCTGGAAGGGAACCAGGTCCTCAGAGGAACGTAACAAGATACAAAGAGACAAGCCATATATAAATACTGAATAAAATAAATGTAATAAAGGGTGTGCTAGCCAATCTAAGTGAATGCAATGTGAGAACAACTGTGAGTATATGATAAGGTGTAGGCTAAACATATGCTGACGTAATTCACCAATCGTGACAACCGGCTAGTATATGCCACACATGTCCCCTGTAACACGGGCACAGGAATACAGTAAAGTCCAACATTCTATAGAGCGTGGTATCTGCAATGTCATCAAGTAACGTCCCACACTCTACAGAACGTGGTATCAGTAATATATAAATACGTCCGTATCACTCCGTCGAGTGCGGTATCAGTGTAAAGGAGTGGGGTGTCTCATATGCCTACCAGTCGTCCTCCCCTCCCAATGTAGATATACCCGTCAAATAATTGACACGCATATCCCTTATCTAAATGTCAAGTCTCTAAACTGAAATAGTCCTATATTGCTTGCTAACCGTGATGCACGTCACACGCGATGATAGCTAGTCGATCACGCGAACACGTATCCCAGTATGAGATTTATCCCTATAAATACGTGTAAAAAGTGTCAGGTCTTGGAAGATAACAGGGTATCATCCAATAAGGTGAGTCTGCTAATGACTAAGTCAATGTATACAAATCTTCGACGTATCCGTCGAATGCACCCGAGATAATCTCGGACGCGCACAGTTGTATAAAGCAAACAACAAGCATACAATACAACATTTGTATCATTTAAATTAGACAGTAAATATGGCAAGGTATCTTGCCTGAGTCTTCAAGAGATGAATGCCAAAAGCCTGTTCCGGTAGCGTCTCCTGGCTGATCCAAAGACCTTGGACAATAATATAACAAAATAATACAGGAATCAAATACTACGCCTTATCTACGTACTGTTAAGACGCTAATCTTGAATACTTGTCACGAGTTCTCTGTTGCTCGAGTACAGCATCACGTGCGCATTTAGCTAGGGTGTACACGGGTGTTGTCTTCGGTTAACAGGTACCTTGGGGCAATAATTATCCAGTTACGGTTATCCATAATCTATGTTCTCTGTGAACACCTGTCTTTAGTTTCTATATTTAATGCACGTGGTTTATGACCAGACGTTTAAATTAACTACGTTCTTTATGACAGGTATCGTGGTTAGGGAATCTCTGTTCATTAACAAATTCTATTCTGGTTTATCATAAGCCATCATCATTTTAGTTTGGGTTAGAAAGGTTGTGTTTCAACTATGATTCATGACACACGAACCTAACAATCAATCATAGACACGATACGTGGTGAGATGGTTGGAACACAAGAAAAGAATTGCTGGAGGACGAGTACCTGTTCGATAGGACGTGGGGCGTCTGTTCCTTCGACGAGGGTATCTCCGACAGCGTGGATGGGTCGCCTCGCGGGTGGTGGCACAGTCGGGGTCGGGCAGCAGTCGGTCGGGCAGTCGGCTAGGGAGCAGCCGGTCGGGCAGTGGGCTAACAGCAGCCGGTCAGGGGCAGTCGGCTAGGGGCAGCCGGTCGGGGGAGATCAGTCGGGTCGGGGGGAAGCAGTCGGCTAGGGAGCAGCCGATCGGGGCAGTCGGCTAGGGACAGCCGGTCGGGGGAAAGTAGTCGGGTCGGGGGGAAGCAGTCGGCTAGGGAGCAGCCGGTCGGGGTAGTCGGTCAGGGGCGGCGGCGGCGAGAGCAGTCGGCAGGGAGGTGGTCAGGTTGAGGGTCCGGCCGACAGGGGGGTTGTATAGGTGGGGGTCGGCTAGGGTTTGGAGAGGGTGGATGGTGATGGTTTTCTTAGGGTTTTTAAGGGAGAGGTTTCATATATATATATATATATATACATGTGTGTGGAGGTTGTGGGCTAGCCTCGGCTTGGGCCTATCTGGGCTCATTAAGGTAGGCTGGTCTAAGTGTTGCTTGAGGTGAAATTAGCCTTAATTAAAATTAAATTACAAACCTAACTAGGTAATTCCTAATGTATTGAAAACATAGGGAACTAGATATTTTTGAGTGGTACACGGGAGTCGTGGCATAACGGCTTGGTGTAGACTGGTACCCTAATTTGGGTACTTGGGATTTGGGGTGTGGTTGATCTCAAATTAAAAATACTCAAATAACTCCTACTTTTGACGAGGGGGTTTACATATCCGATGGCTATGTACTTGACGATGAATAGACATTTGTTGGCTGTTCTGGAAGGCTTGGAAATTGAGGTGTTAGTTCCCGAAATTGAGATTCAGATGTGGGGATTGCAGATACAGTCCGAGCTGATGGACAGAATCAGTGCTGCACAGTATGATGATGAGGCTCTGAGGAGTATCAGGGCACAGGTTCGGACAGGATTGTCGGACGACTTTACTATCGCAGATGATGGTTTTTTATGGTACGACACGAGAATGTGTGTGCCGAGTGGGGAGCTGCGCGAGGAGGTTTTGCAGGAGGCACACCGCTCTCAGTACTCGATGCATCCTGGTGCCAACAAGATGCATCAAGACTTGAGGGAGCATGTATGGTGGTATGGAATGAAGCTTGAGGTAGCACGCTTCGTATCCCGGTGTCTAGTGTGCCAGTAGGTAAAGGCGGACCGGCAGAGGCCAGGTGGATTGCTTCAATCTTTACCTATCCCAGAGTGAAAGTGGGAGCACGTGACCATGGATTTCATTTCAGGGCTTCCGCATTCTCCAGGAGGGAAGGACGCGATTTGGGTCATCGTGGATAGGTTGACCAAATCAACCCACTTCTTACCTTTCAAGGTGGGCACTTCGACAAAGAGGCTAGCAGAGATGTACGTGCGACAGATCATCAGACTTCATGGAGTTCCTGTGAGCATCATCTCGGATCGGGATAGTCGTTTCACTTCCCACTTTTGGAGGAGTCTGCAGGCTAGCTTGGACATTCAGCTCAAGTTCAGTACCGCATACCACCCCCAGACAGACGGGCAGTCTGAAAGGACTATTCAAACTCTCGAGGATATGCTACGCACTTGCGTTCTAGATCTTGGAGGTTCTTGGGAGGATCATCTATACCTGGTAGAGTTTGCTTATAACAACAACTACCAGGCCAGCATCGAGATATCGCCATTTGAGGCTCTTTACGGACGAAGGTGTCGTACACCGTTATCTTAGGACGACGTTGGAGAGAGAGCCTTGCTAGGACCAGAAATTGTTGTGGATGCAGCAGAAAAAGTAAAACTCATCAGAGACAGACTGCGAGTGGCGCAGGAAAGACAGCGGCATTGGGCCGACAGCCACCGTAGACCCCTTGAGTTTCCGGTATAGATTGTTATTTTCTGGCTTGTGATTGTTTTGTTTAGACTACGTGTTGAGACTGTTTTGTTCTAGGTTGGTGATCTAGTGTTCCTATGAATTTTTTCGACGCGGGGCACGATTCGTTTTGGTTGAGGCGGAAAGCTTAGTCCATGCTACATCGGACCTTTCGGTATTCTTGCGAGGGTCGGTGCAGTGGCGTATAGACTAGACTTACCACCTGCACTAGAGGGAGTGCATGACGTGTTCCATGTGTCGTAGCTGAGGCGGTACATGGCAAACCCTAGTCACATACTAGATCACTCAGAGATCGAGGTTGGTCCGACTCTCAACTACCCTGAGCAGCCCGTAGAGATCTTGGATCGCAGAGAGAAGGTGTTGCGGAACCAGACAATTCCTTTGGTTAGTGTTGCCTGGAGACATCACTCTCCAAGGGAGTCGACCTGGGAGAGAGAGGATAAAATGCGCGAGCAATACTCGTATCTCTTCGAGACTTGAGGTATAATTCCTTATCTGATTTAGTTCTTGTTCTAATTCAATCCAATTTCGAGGACAAATTTTTTTTTTAGGAGGGTAGACTTGTCACTACCACATTTCCAAATTAGAACATTAGTGTAATTTCCTGTTTAATTTAATTATGTAAATATGTGGGATGAGTTTTATTAAATAATTATAGGATATTCTTAATGCCTAGGTTTTAGGTTAAACCCTAAAAACCCAATAGGTTCAACCCTAGTGATCAAACCCTAGTTGGCATTCTAGTTTTGGTGAAACCCTAATTTGTATTTAGATTTAGAAATTAAAACCCTAGAAATGGCAAACCCTAATTAATTAATTTCTTCATGACTAAACATGGAGGGTTAGTTAAACCCTTGCATTTGAAACCCTAACCCTAGCCCTATATAATGAAGGGAAGCCTCCCTCAAGCCTCTTCCTTCATGAAGAAAGCCTAAACCTAGCCTCCATTAGAAGAACTTCCTTTCCATAGAATTTTAGAATTTCAAACCCTAGAAATTTATTTTCCTCCTCCATCAAAGGGAATCAAGGAGCTTGAACCAAGAAGACTTGGAGAAAGAGGACCTACATTAGGAAACCATCTCCCAATAGGTGAGAACCCAAATTTAATCCATTTTTAATTCTATTTTTCGTTATTGTTTGGCCATTAGGAGCCCACAAATTGGTTTGGATTTCGATTTTAGGGTTTCTATATGGAGATTTAGGAGAAACTAGGGTTTGGTGTACATTCGGGTGTTTTTCCCCAAAATTTAGGAACCCTAATCCTCGGGATTTCATGTAGACACGATTACATCTCTAACGTGTAGTTTATATCTCGATTCTTAGGGTTTTAATTTGAGGATTCATGGGTTCTTATGTGAATCCATTTTCTGCACTCCTTGTGTTCGATGGAATGATTATTAGGGGTTTACCTATCTAACGTATTCAAATTTCTGCATATTTTGATATACCAATCTATATACATAAATATATTTGCTTTGTGCAAACAGGTTGTGTGCAGTAGGGGTTCTATGCACAGTCGGGTCTTGTGATGTACTGTGCTGTGTGCTGTATGCATTGGGGGTCCTGTGCAGTCGGGTGTGTATGTAGCTGTGTGTAGTGAACATATAGGAACTGTGTTCTTGCATCAGTGCATCAGACATTGGGGAATTAGAGTATCATTGTGAATTGTGGGTTGTGTTAGGGTGTGTATCAGGAGTTATGTATCAGTCCAGGGTATGAGGAGTTAGTGCATCAGTGAATTGCGTTCATAGTATTCCATATCTCAGTATTTTGGGAATGTGCCAGTATATGTACATGTGTCTGTGTGTATCAGTGTAGCTCTGTGTGAGTACCTGCAGTGAGTGTAGCTGTGTGTGAGTGAATACCTGTGTCTGTGAGTTCCTGCAGTGAGTTAATACCTGTGTCTATGAGTTCCTGCAGTGAGTGAATACCTGTGTCTGTGTGAACCTGTGTTTGTATCAGTGAGTAGCTATCTGTATGAACCTGTGTGTTTAGTTCTAGGGTGCCAGTGTATCTGTGTGTAGGTGTGTAGGTCTGTGTCAGTGAGAACAATGTGTGTGTGTATTCAGTAACTTATGTGTGTGTGTAACCTGTGAGTGTAGAGTATCAGCAATGGGTATCCAGGCATATACATATTAGTGTTATGTATGTGAGCTAGTAGTAGAGTATCAGTGAGTTTACTGTGTGTGTCTCAGTGTGTCTGCCTGTGTGTAAGTATTCAGTGTTAGCTGTGTGTGCCAAGTTCTCCCTGTGATGAGTGTTGTGAGGTTAAGTTCAGTGAGAATTTCCAGGTTCTAATGTATCACAGTGTGGTGTCTGAGAAATTCCTCAGTAAGCAGTGTGTGTGTGCCACTAGAATAGCAGTATCCCTGTGTCTGTGCCTTGTGCACACAGTGTCAGACCAGTCCTATAGAGTTGTGTCAGTGTGTTTAGTATCAGTAGGATCCTTGGGGGTTTCACTACTGTGAGTGGTGTATTGTGCCTGTGTATGTGACTGTATGTAAGTGTCTGGTATCAGTGAGCTTCTGTGTGTGTGTGTGAGAGGCTGGTATGACCAAGTGAACACAGGCAGAGACAGGAGGAGTATAAGGAGGTATACAAGTATATGGGGGGGGGGGGGGGGGGGGTCAGTGAGTTCTCTAATGTGTCACATGAAGTACTTGGTATCCTAGTTAATACATAGTGTTTATGAGTTAAGGTTGGATTTTGAGTACTAGTTTAAGTAAAAGTTAAATAGATTTAAGTAATACCTTAAAATCTATATATGAGTTATATTTATACTAAATGCCTAGTATGTAAATATTGTTTAGTATTAACATAAAGCCTAGAGTAACAAGGTTAACCTAGTATGGACTTAGACATGACCTAGAAGCCTCGTATTTAATTAGTTAAACATGTTATTTCCTTTATTTCAGTATTTTGACATTATATTCTATAATTAGGTCATTGTGATTTCATCTTGGGCATCGATCCTCGCACTTTCCTCGGGACCACATGCGAGTACATTCTCTGACAGTTTTCGCTTTTGTTGATTACTTCTATAATTCTAGTTGTATTATATACTTGATTCTGACACTGTGGATACACGGGTTAGCACCCTAGATACCCGTTATGAGGAGTCGTGATTGGAATCCATCGTGCTAGCTGGAGATGGAGAAATATTAGTAGATTATATAATCATATCCAACTCTACATGCATTATAGCTCACCCCACATCTCACGTCGGGTGCGGCCTGACCATTACATGCCTCATAGCTGTTATATATGATTAGCCTGACCATTACATGCATCATAGCTAACCATATGGTTAGCCTGACCTATAAAAATCATAGCTAATCATATGTAACCAGCCTGATCTGTCCCAAGCCGATCATATAATAAACTGATATTTCAAACACTTAGCCAGATGTTTATTCTTTATTCCAGATTCACTTGTTCTAGCATTCACTTATATACTTGCTCAATGCTAGATATTTTATTGCTCATTTTATATTCTCCAGCACTCTATATTTCCAGTATTTATTTCATCTTGTAATGCTTACACTGTTTTATAGTTTTTGTCAACATAAATGAAACTGCTGTTTAGTATTTGTGCTTCGCTCCAATCCTGATTGGATAATATTTTCAGAGGACTTGGAGGATTTCTGCCCCACCTACTATGGCCCGGGAGTAGAGGGAGATTTCATACCAGAAATCCCAGAGGAGTGACCCATCTTAGAGGAGATTCTACCCGCATTCACTTAGACTATCCTATTTCATGTATTATTGTACTAGACTGAGATTTGAGTTGTATTATTGTTGTGACTTTTGGTGGACATCTAGACTCTAGACTTATGATGTATTTATATTTGTGTTGACTTATGATAGAACTCTTATTTCTTATTTCTTATCATGCCAATTACTTTATATAGCTTTATGATTAAGTATAATTATAAACTGTGGATTCATATATTATCATTGTCCTCCTTATGGAGTTGAGACTATTGACAAGATGAGTTATGTTTGAGACCTAGACAGCGTTCTACCGTCGATGCTGCGGCGTAGGCTGGACGTACCCACGGCTCATGCCCAATTTCCGGGTATGGGTCGTGGCAGTCTGGAGCTAGGAGATATCGTCTTTTTAAGTCGTCATAACTACTAGAAAATGTGGCTAAATTTATGACGAATTTTGACTATTTTTTGACGAAAAAGAGAGGAGTTTGGGGATAAAAAATATGAAAAATGAGTGTATTCCATAAGTCTAATAGGTATTTATAATGGTGAAGATTGTTTAATTGAATAAGACTAGGATTGGCTAATTTGGATATGATTAGGATCAGTTTAAATAAGGATAGGATATGCATGAAGTTGTTTTCCTAGTAGGCTCAGGATTTGAATTAATTTAAAATAGAGTTTGGGTACATCTCAATAATTTATAATCTTAAATAGAATTAAAGATAATACAAATAATTTATATATAATCTTATTAATATCTATTAACACTAAATTAGCATCTATCTAATATTAAGACTTTATATATCTAAATAAATCCTCAATAATTCCAAAAATCCAATAATTACTTAAAATTTTAAATAAATTACAGAAAAATATATTTAAATATTTTAACTCTAAAATAAATATTTGGTAGTAACAACATTCAAGTATGGTCTCATAATAAATCATGGAAGTCCTAAAAATTTATGTTTCCTAAGTTTTAATTACCAAAAATTCTAGAAAATCTCCAAAATCTAAAATAACCTAAAATAATTCTAAATAAATATTTGTATAAGTAAATATATCAAAAAATTTATTTTCTAATTAACTAAGAGAATACTCTAAAGAAATTTAACATCTATAATAAATATAATAATATAAAATATACACAAAATACCTATTTTGGGTGAGGGGGTTTACAATCTACCCAACTTAAAAGAATTTCTTCCTCGAAATTAAAAATAAGGCATGGTTTGATAAATCATTCACATTCGTACATAAGGCAAGTCAATCATAATTTCTTCCAAAAATTAAAATATATTCTAATCCATCGCAATCACTTCAAGGTCAAGATAATCACTGTTCCAATCGAAATTTAACCTATTGTAATCTCTTCTCACTTTTTCAAATTATCAATATCCAAATTTAATTTAAATCCATATAACATTTTCAAGAATTAAATACGCATATAAATTTTATATCACGATCTTCAACTATCATAATCTCCTCTAGAAAATAATTATAGTCCAATATTATTCCTATTTTTACTTTTAAATTTTGGTATTATTCAAAATTTTAAATTCAATTCACATCCTCATTATTTCAAATACGTAATCCAACTATCGAATTTTTAACTCTTAATTCAAATCATCAAATTATAAAAAATTTAAATTCAATCCACCAATGTTCAAGTATAAAATTCTACATTTATCCTCAAAATTTAATTTGATGATTTTACCTTCAATATTCAAAAATTTAAATCATGTTCTTGAGGTTTAAATATTTGGTCCGATATATCAAGATTTCCAAATTTATTAAATACTCATCATTTAACTCCTTCTTAAAAATTCTCCATATTTAAAATGACTTAATCTCTCAATCTAATCCTACGTGATCACAATCTAAAATAATTTAACCTTAAATTAACAATGTGACTTCTACCCATCTTAGAATTTATCCATCTATCATATAAGGCTATACACTTTAAGAAAATATGCCTTAATTTATTTACTCATGTCATTCAATCCTCAAAACGTTAACACCGATTATATGCTAAATGATAGGCCCTTAATCAGTTATAAAAGACAGTCACCAAATAATGCAATTGGCCTATGGGTACCTCTACTACTATCTGTATATCAAACTTATACCAAGCACAAGGTTTCGTCTTTCCGAAATAAGGGAAGACGGAAAACAATGATGAAGAATTCAAGGGAAGGGTAATAGAAATAGAAGTATGGGGATCAAGGCGTTTAAAGAATTCAAATGGGAATTGTCAGGACAGTTGTGGATTAAAATCCTATTTTGGTAATTCTTTGTTCGCATGCTCGTATTAGTACGATTATGTAACCGATATGATACGCTCAGACATATCTAGAGGGCAAGTATATTCGTTTACTGGTCAACTATATATCTCAATCCACGTAAAGTAGCATTGTGAAGGGCGAACCAAGCGCACTAGTGTTAGCTAGACCTTAATACACTGATTTTGATTAGACAAATGTATTAGTGTGTCGACCCACTAATACATATGTCATGAACAAGCTTGATAAAAGAATAAGCTCACAAAACTAGGCTATAATAGTGGCATCAGTCAAGGTAGTACATAAAATATAAATACGCTGGATCATGATGAAAGAAGGTACAAAATAATTCAATTTCACAAAAAGATAAGACTCGAAAATCTTACATTTGTCATACTAACTCCTTGTCGAAGTCTCTAGTCAACAAAATAGGGTATGGGCCTCCAAGTTCTACAGTCTGGATAAATATTATTGTCTTATGCTAGCATATAGTTAATGTCGCTCAGTTACACTTCAATAATAGGTCAAAAGACTATGTGATACTATGTTGTGTGGCATACTACCCAACTTATAATTTTTTTTAACTAATACTATGATAGTTTTAAGGGGAATCTACAAAATAACCTTGCACATGTAAATAAAGAAGAAACTCTTATTAGGGTATACGAGGAAAGGTCTTGGTATATATTAGGGTCTCCTATTGCATTATATAGGTATTGGTCATCTTAAGTCTTAGTCATAGTGCTTATGGAACAAGTGTCAATAGCATGAATGGGAAGGTTACTAGCCTCTAAGTGAGAGGGAATATACCCTATATTGAGGTATGGTACAAGTTACGCAATTTGATAACTAAGGGATAATCATCAGGTCACAATCTACAAGATCAACTCAAACTTATCAAGCTCTAACTACCAAGCATATAATAAACAAAATTCAAGATTACAACTATAATCCTAGCAAACTATGTATCCTAACATAGAATAAAGTTGCTTGGTCTATAATCAGAGGTGTCAGGTGGCACGAGTTGAAAGATGAAAAAGAAGAAGAACATAATTTAGTTGTCGCGCAATTAGCGAACGTTAAGGTCGCAGAGGAACAATATATAAAATTAAAATAGAGGGCTCTAGATAGCATCATGGTTTTCTGAAGGGGAGTGGGATGCTAGTTGCTATGTTCGAGGCATGATCAATAAAAAAAATATTGATTACATTCCTCTAGGCTTCCTGAGGTGCTGTCTACTAATAATAAGACAATGACCTAAGTTTATAGTTCTCCAATACTATCTAACTATGAAGGTTAGGTTCAGTCCTAATATTCAATTTTGGTTTTCTATTGGTTCCTCAATACTAGGGTCAAACATTATGGTAAAATTTCTAACTAACTCTAGTAGTGTCTATACTACTCTCAAGTCTTCATAATACATCAAGGGGTAATAGTAAACCATTCTATAGATAAAGAATTCTTGGGTTCACTAGATATTCTAAACTTAGTGGTGTGTCAACACTCTAGTTTTACTCTTAATAGGAAGGTTACCCTACTTATCATCTAACAACAAGGACTTCTATATTCTAGAAGAAGGCTATGCTCAAGGAACTATTAGGGAAGCACATGAATCAAGCAGGATACATTTATTTAGATAGAACGGATTAAAAGGAAAGTAATCATAGTCAATTGTGGATGAGATCCTATGTTCTAATCCTAGGTGCAGGCTTGCTTGGTACAGTAACGTAACCAAGACAATATGCTCTCGACCTGCATGGGCCACCATTAAAAACATGTCACGCCCCAGTCCCAAAATACGTAGGACTAGGACACGTAAGCATGCCAGCCGCATGGATATGGCAACTCTAATATATGGAAACCAAACCCATACGTACGCTGTAATATGAATATCAATCCAAAAGTGGTATAAATCTATCACAAGTCACAGGGTATAATCTAAATCTAATCCACAAAAATCAAATATAAATAAATAACCAATATCTATGAATCTAGATCTCAATACAAAGTATCTAAAGATGATAGTTGGATGGAAACAAATCCACTACCAACTCAAATAGAAAAGTACAACACAATAAACACAATATAAGAATACCAACTAACAATCACGGGCTCGAAGAGAAGAAATCCTCAAAATATATGTAACCATTCGAATCTGCGCTCCTGCGAATACTCAAGAATAGATACACCTGAAAGGGGCCAGGTCCTTAGAGGGACATAACAAGATACATAAAAGCATGCCAATAAAGTACTGAAATAAATATCCAATTGGTCACCTAACCGTCTAAGTGAATGCAGTTTGAGAACAACTTTCTAACAAGTGGGCTATCTGGCCATAAATGGGATTGGCATGACTCTCTCGGAGAATCAGGGGCCTCAAAGCATATCGTCTTTTGAACGACAGAGGCTGCCAAGTAGTATAGGGGTCATCACCGCCCGTATCTCCAGCGGAGCTTCCAGTTTACAATAAGGAAAGTGCAAAGGAGCCCAAATATGGTACTTGTTGTTCTCCCCATCCCATGCTCTAAGCATGTCACATCCATGACACGATTTGGTTCATAGCCTATCCTTAGTACCCTAGCCCAATTCTGCAGCCAAATAAGGACAAGGATTGGACCACCGTACTACAATAGGCTATGTCCCTGGACTACTAATAACTGCTAAGTCTTCTAGCATACAAAGTTTCTATCAGCAGTTATCCCTAACGTACGTCCCACACGTACCGATGATCAGTCAATACGTAAGTCCGTAATCTATATGAGACTCACAACTCGTGTAAAAACTGTGTCAAGGCTAATGAACCTAATGATGCTACATGATAATAGGGTAGTCTCATAAACAAGGTCAATGCAAATACATAAATAAAAATATATCGCGACGACACCGTCGCACGCATTTTATATAACAGTTAAAATATATGAACTAAAGACAGAAAATAAAGATGCATGCAACATATTAAATACATATAATAGTAAAATGGCAAGATATACTTGCCTGCTCTGAAAAAGAATAAAGTCACAACTCAAGGCGTCGTCCGATCTACCCGTCACATAAATTAAACAAGTTAGGTTACAAAAGTAGGTGAATAGGTTCCTCCATTTTAATTAATTTTTTAATTCTGAATAAATAACCTAAAATAGTATTTTAATCTTATTATAATATAATTTTATTGTTAAATCCTAATTTTGGTCCAAAGAAAGTTAACTTTACAGATTTGTGATCCATGGTACGCAAATCGAGGCAATCCGTTGACCAAAAAGTCAACCAACTCAAATCTTAGATTTGTGTATGGAATCCTATAGATTTCAATAATACATGAATGCTGGAATCGACAGTTTTATAAAATCATAAGTCGGTAAAGAGCTATGGCCACAAGGGCGCACAGATAACAGTTTTCGGTGGTTTTCTATTTACGTCCATGTTGTACAAATTTTACAGTAGAATAAAACTATATTTTAAATTATGGAAAAATAATTTTCTAGAATTTCATCATGTCATCTTTTTAAAACTTCAAACGGTTCATATTTTTGAGTTCGGGATCTCCCAAAATCTCAAAAATACGAAAAAGCGTCTGATTTCGGACAGCTGGCACTTTTGGAATATTCTGGAAAAATAGGTTCTAAAATAACTAAAATAATTTATATATTCAGAAAACTAACCTTGATATGATTCTAACAAAAAAATTGGAGCGCGTTTGGAGTCTGGAGCTAGGAGATATCGTCTTTTTAAGTCGTCATAACTACTAGAAAATGAGGCTAAATTTATGACAAATTTTAACTATTTTTTGACTAAAAAGAGAGGAGTTTGGGGATAAAAAATATGAAAGATGAGTTTATTTCATAAGTCTAATAGGTATTTATAATGGTGAAGATTGTTTAATTGAATAAGACTAGGATTGGCTAATTTGGATATGATTATGATCAGTTTAAATAAGGATAGGATATGCATGAAGTTGTTTTCCTAGTAGGCTCAGGATTTGAATTAATTTAAAATATAGTTTGAGTTCATCTCAATAATTTATAACATTAAATAGAATTAAAGATAATACAAATAATTTATATATAATCTTATTAATATCTATTAACACTAAATTAACATCTATCTAATATTAAGACTTTATATATCTAAATAAATCCTCAATAATTCCAAAAATCCAATAATTAGTTAAAATTCTAAATAAATTACAGAAACATATATTTAAATATTTTAAATCTAAAATAAATGTTTGGTAGTAACAACATTCAAGTATGGTCTCATAGTAAATCATGAAAGTCCTAAAAATTATGTTTCCTAAGTTTTAATTACCAAAATTTTTAGAAAATCTCCAAAATATAAAATAATCTAAAATAATTCTAAATAAATATTTATATAAGTAAATATATCAAGAAATTTATTTTCTAATTAACTAAGAGAATACTCTAAAAAAATTCAACATATATAATAAATATAATAATATAAAATATACACAAAATACCTATTTTGGGTGAGGGGGTTTACAATGCCTCACCAACTTCTTACACATGAGTTTTGATTCGAACGGCTCATCGATTTCAACACAAGCTTTGCTATGGAGGCTTGTAGACTTCAATATCTTACAAGAAATACTTTTGATCTTCTCACAAATAATATGAAGTTCTTACTTTTTAACTCATTCAATTCTATCTCAAACAAGTATGATAAATGAAAGTCTTGTGTATGTAGAGAGGTTGTATATGGTAGGAAATTTTAAGCCACAAGAAGTGGGAATAAATGAGAAAAATGAGTTCTTTTAAAGAACAAAAGATAACCTCAAATAATAGAATCGTTACTGTGCAGGCTATATACCATCGACATACAGCTATGCAAAGCTAGTTTTATAGTCGTTGCAACATTGATTGTTGAATAACATGCACCCAGATGGTATACCAATGGTATACCGCTACATCAATTTTTAGCATCTTGAACATTCTGGAATGAAGTGTGATTTCATATTCTACCCCCGGTATATCGCAACCGGTATACTATCAATATACATGTCTGATACTTCAGTTCAAGATTTGGATATTTGACTGGATTTTTTGTTTAGATTTTATTTTATCATTCTCTATTGATTTGCAAATAATTCTAGAGACAAAAATAAAGAAAGATTATATTGAGTATGATGTCTTGATAATTTGGCTTATTCCTTTGTATGAATACTAGCTTTTCCTATTGATAGCAGTTGTCTGAAGCTAACCAAATTTGGAAATCTGTTTAGATCTTGGGAGCTCGCTCCCAAAAAGCAACGAGAGTGTTACCCCCTCGACCCCTATCGACAGATTGGGAAACGTGATCCCCGAGTGTGTGACCCTGAAGATATCATGGGCGGTTCAGGGCTAACATTGTCTTTGGCCCATCATGATTATTTTTTGTTGGCTAATCTACACACCTCTCGGGTGTGTCTTCCCTTACAGTAGAAGGTACATCCTACTGACGCCCCTTGGCACTGCCGTTGAAACCATGATTGATGCTACCGAACTGATGTTGTCACTATTTTCTATAACAAAAAAGAGTATAATTCTCCTAAGAAAACTTTGAATTATTTCTTTCTAAGTACAAATAATGCCTTCTTATGAAGCTTACAATAAGTATTTTCTATGTACAAAGCAAAAAAGAACAAGAATTCTGGAGAAAAGTAGAGGTAGAGATCTGACCTGCGCATGATCGCTTTACTTATTTGACTATCCGACATGGCGATGGCAAAACTTGTTAAATCTCAAGCTCACAACACTGTGGAGAAGTAAACTAAGAGCAAGTAGGCTCTAGCTCAAGAATCAAGACTTTAAGCAGTCCAGCACTAACTAATAGCCATGGCCGGCTAGCAAGCCACTAAGGAAATGGAATCAAAAGGAATGAATCCCTGGAGCCGGTGGCTAAAGAGAGTACGACTTTGGTTCCAGAGATAGCGATTCGACTTAGTTCAAATAGAACTAAAGAGAACGGGTTCAACTTATCCCAATCCTCGCTCTGGACCAAGGTGCTCCGCCTTTTCACATTCTCGTTCTTTTTCTCTCTTTCTGGCTTAGCCTACCAGGGAAATGGCTCCTTCTTATTGATAGCACATGTGAGAACACCCCTAATGGGCAAGCTTCACTAATATCCCCAGAATGAGGAATGAAAGAACTTCTGCTATCTACTCACTCTTGCCACTGAGAAGGGATGAGTGAATACCTAGAAAAGAAAGTTCTCTTATTCCCGGGATCAGGGCATCAAGTAATTTATAAGTGCAAACCCGATAGCAGTAGCAAAGGTCGGAATGGGAGCTACTCTTCTGAAAATATCCCCTGCAGTTGCCGTTGAAGGAAGAAGGGCAGCGACTCCGTCGATAAGAACTCTTGGAAGTCATCAGCCTGTTATCCCCGGCGTACCTTTGATCCGTTGAGCGAGAGCCCTTCCACATGGGACTCCCGGATCACTATGGTCGACTTTCGTCTCTGTTCGACCAGTCGGTCTCACAGTCAGGCAGGCTTATACCATTACTCTCATGAGCATAATCAACGCTTGAGCCTACCTTCGCACACCTCCGTTACTCTTTAGGAGGCATCCGCCCCAGATAAACTAATATGACTTGGCAGCTTAAAACCTAAACTATTTACAAGAATTCATGCTATAATGGCTAAGTGCTAGACTTTTGCGTAAAAAACCCAAAGCAAAATATAATAATTTCACTCTTTATGCATAGATCTCTTCTGCGTGTAACATTCATGCCATAACTGAGAATAAATTATAAATCTAAATGCTAGTATGAATCACTATTTATGTAACACATATGATTAGTTAAGAGAAATATTTTAAATGCTTACGCTGACGTCAGCGTCATCATGACAATCATTTTGAATTTCGAAAAACACAAATTTTAAGGCAACAACATTCTCGGAATGTGTAACACCACATCTTTGACGAATTTTTCATTAATGCGGAGAGAGAAAACAACTCTTAGGCGTAACTCTGGTTCTGCGACCTTCTGCTGCATAGGGAAAACCTTACGTGCAACATCCTTGCTTGAGGGCAATTCTTAGGCGTGACGATTGCTATGCATGCCACGTGGGATCATTTATGGAAAGATGTAATTAAGAGCAATTATTACTGCAGCATAATCAATACCGTCGCCTCGAATTCTGCAACGAATTTGTACGTTTCATGGAATATGAAGGATTTGTCATAGTTGTCAAAGCTCGATAATCAATGCACATAACGTCCTCATTAATCAAATATGAAATGGCGGTTTTGTCAAGCTTTCTTAGGTGAAACTTCTCTTACGTGAAACTTCCGTTACACGAAGCTTTTTTTAGGCATAAATTATTCTTCAACCAGAGAGACTTCTCTTTTTGGCATGAGACACTACTTTACCTAAATGCCATATCTTTGCATATTGGTGGCTTGACACGAAGGTACTTGTTCCAATACACAATTGACATATAGAAGGTCCTTTGGTGAAGAAATATGGCCTGATTAAATCTTTATTTTACGCATGATGTTCCTTAGGCGTGGAGCCTTTCTACGCCTAAAATAGGATGTCCTTCCCCTAAACCAAACAGACCAGCCATCCAAGTTTTACGGGTGCATGACTTTTACGCATAAATGTGTCACCAGTACTATTTTTTACTCTTTCACGCATAAGAGTGGATTTTAAGTTTGGATTTTTCTATTATTCTACAAAACATCTTTGAAAGTTTTTGAATTTCTGTCTACATTCAAAATACTTTGAACTAGAAGCATAGAAAATTTCTGTGCAAAATGCTGCGACACAAGTTTTTTGATGTTGCTTAGATTTCTTTGCATAGTTGTCTTCTGCTAAAAAATAAAGAGATGCAGAACCTTCGTCTTATACACCAAAAAATTCTTCCAGCTGAGTTTTCTATACGTGAATAACTTAAACCTTATTTTAAATAACGTAAATACTTTTCACGTGTTTAAATAAGTCCCTGTTCTTTTGTAGTCTAGCTCTCACTGGCCCCACTTTCTAAGAACGCTTGTACTGGATCCTCTACCGGAATGGTCCGCAATTAGTATTTCATCTTATCAGGAATATATGTCTTACAGTCGAACAAGGGTCTTCCAGAAGAAAGACAACAAATTATTGTGATCAAGGCAAGAAGATGTTGCTGTCAATGATAATCAGCGACCCATTGACTGGAACAAATGAAGCATCATATCTTAAAATGACTTTCATGTTTAAAGACAAAATCGATGTCATTTCAAAGAATATGACGTATAATGTTGTGAACTGGATTTAGAAGTACATGATAGACCCGTATTCATTCCGAAAATGGACCTTCACTATCCTCTTTCCACCTTTCACTTGGTAACCATAGTGTGAAAGATGAATTAGATGCTTACTCTATACATGCCCGCAATCCAGATTGGATGGATCCGTCATAAGTACGACGAGGAGGGAGGAAGAAAATATGAAAGTGTGCACAACGGACCAACCCGCAACATCCGTGGTCGCATACCCGGATGAATTTTTGGTGACATATTAACCAACACAGTTCCATATTTGGGATACTCATTTGTGAACCATTTCCAGAAGAAGGGAGACGTATACCAGGGGAGTTTAGGTTGATTGGCTGGATATGCCAGAAAATGCATCACACTTTGTGGAATGAACTGATTCACTGGGTGTTGAGAACATACGAGGTCACCCTGAGGAGGATATGACAGTATGAAGAAATTAGGGATACCTGCTATGGTCTTCAATAAAAACATCCAACACTTCCTAGTGCTAGTAAAGTGCTACAACACTCACCGAAACCTTCTTTACTCCGGTAGGAGAGATGGGACTTACAATTCCACGTAAAAAATAAATCAAAATATATTGATTTTACTCTTTATGCGTAGATCTCTTATACATATGACATTCTTGCCATTATTGAGCATAAATTCTGAATTTAAATGCTCGCATGAATCATTGTTTACATGACATGTGTCATTAGTTACAATGAATATTTTAAATTCTTATGCTGATGTCAGTATTATCATGACAGTCATTTCAAATTTCGAACGCACAACCTTTAAGGCAGCACAATTCTCGGAATATGTAACACCAGAACTCTGACGGATTTGTCATTAATGTTGAGAGATAAAGTAGTTCTTAGGCAAAACTTTGTTTCTACGACCTTCTGCTGCATAGGAAAAACCTTACACATAACATCCTTGCTGCAGGCAATGCTTAGGCGTGACGGTTGTTGTGCTTGCCACATAGCATAATTTATGGAAAGACGTGACTAAGAGTAAAGATTACTTCGACGTAATAAATACTCTTTCCTCAAATTTTGCAACAAGTCCATACATTTTGTAGAATATAAAGGATTTGTCAGAGCTACCAAATCTTGATAATCAATGCGTAGAACGTCGCCATTAATGAGAATATGAAATGACAGTCCTGTGAAGCTTTTCTTATGTGAATCTTCTTTTTTTCAAAAGTTATCCGCGAAGCTTTTTATAGGAATAACTTATTTTTCAACCAGATAAACTTCTCTTTTAGGTGTAAGGCACTGGTTTGCCTAAATGCTATATATTTACATATTGGTGGCTTGACACGCCGACACTTCTTCTAATACACAGTTGACACATATATGGTCCATTTGATAAAGTAGGATCACTACCAGAAAAAGTCAAATTAGCGACGTCTAAAAATGTCGCTAAATAACAAAAAATTATCGCTAATTTGGTTTAGCGACGTAATTAGCGACGTTTTAAAGCCGTCGGAAAAAACCAAGTCGCTAAAACAAAAAAAGTCGCTAAACGTCGCTATGCCGACGTTTTTAGCTTCTTTAATGTGTCGCTAAATTTAGCGACGTTTTGCGACGCCGCGTCACTAAATAGCGACGTTTATTAAAGTCGCTAAATGTCGTTGATTAGCGACTTATATAGCGATGTTACACCGACGTCATTAATGACCTGGCAATACCGCCATGTCAGCAATTTGCGACGTTCAGCAACGTTTTTAGCGACGTCATTAGCGACTGGTTACAGCATCGCTAATTAGCGACGTATTTAGCGACTTAAGTAAACGTCGCTAAAAATATCGCTAATTTTTATAAAAAATAATAATAAAATATTGCATTTCTGGGTTTACCAACCCCCTTGGGTTCATTATCAGGTATATGATGGTAGTAGAAATAATTGAATAAAGAACACAGTAGCAGCACCAAGGGAAAAAATTCTAGTGCACTGGGTAGATACAGGCCAAGTATCAGTCATTAGTTGTAAACCAAAATATGAATAATTTAATAAAATTTGAAGAAAATAAAGCATCCAGCAAATCTTATCGTAAACGTAAAGAATATGGCAAATTTATATCCATACAATCGCATCCTAAATAATAAAAAAATATAAATATCCAGTAACTAACTATACTACTGCGGATCTGCAGGAGGCTGACCACCGGCGCGCTTGAAGAATAAGAACTCCTCATACTCGTCCCGTGGAATCAACACTGATGTCGATGGAGAAGGCCGTGACGTCGGTGGAGTCTGTGTCGATGTAGGCGCACTAGGAGGCCGTGCCCGCTCCAAGTCTGCGAGTCGCTTGTTATAAGAATCCATGGTAGATAACAGCCTCGTACTGCTATGAACCATTGAATCCTGCATTATCGTCAGCCTCTTGCCAATTGATACCTGTGACGCCTGCAGCTCCATGATGTTGCGGTTATTAGAGGCTCTAATATCATTTGTCAAATCCCGGAGCTCCGTCATGCTGCGGTCGAGCATATCCAATCGTGCGATGAGCATCGGATCGTCCGCCTGCGGCTGGGACCGGGGCTGCTTCTCCATACTTCGCAGCAACTCGTCACGGAGAGACACAATCTGACGGTCAACGGCCTCCTGGACTCTGGCCGACGACTGCGAGGGCTGCGACTGCGAGGGCTGTATGGAATGCGCAGCTGTCGGGGAGGCCCTAGAAGCAAGCCTATGGAGGGTGATCTCATAGTCTGATTGAATCTTAATTTTACACGTGGTGGTCCTTAGGCATGGAATCTTTCTCTGCCTAAAAGAGGATATCCTTCCCCTGAACCAAACAGAGCAGCTATCCAAATTTTATGTGTGCAGTACTTCTACACATAAATGAGCCACTCGTACTATTTTGTTTACGCCTAAGAGTGGCTTTTAAGCTTGTATTTTTTTATGCTTCTACAGTCACTATTGATACTTTCAACTGGCGCGACACTCTAAAATCATGGATCCTAATTCCTGGCACTGGTACTGACTTTTGGGGAATAGCTCCTCCAATTTGTGTATAGGACCTCTTCTGGACCCCAGTCCTAGCAGCAAGCCTATGGAGGGTGATCTCATGCCTCCTCGCTGCTGTCAAATTTTTATCAAAACTCTCATAATTACGGCTCTCAATAAGCTGCATAATCTCTAAATGAAGTCCCTGCCGGAACCTTATAGTCCTCTCTGGCTCCGCCTTTACCATTACTGAAGCAAACCAGCTTAAATCTACTGCATACTCATCCATTGTCCTCCCCGACTGTTTAAGGTTGATAAACCTTTGTTGCATCTCATACTGTGATCTACATTAAAGAACTTTGTCTGGAGCTGGGTCTTAGAACTGTTCCAAGATATAGGACTTGCAAGGCCACTCTCAACCGATGACCACCAATCTTAGGCAAGGTCCTGCACCTGCAACCTCACTTGGTTTACCTTCTCTATCTCTTGTACCTTGGTTGCCGCTAAGATAGACACAATATCCTGCAGCCAAGCATCAGAAGTAATGGCATCCTCTATACCATTGAAATAACCGGCTTGAGCAAAATATAATCTGACTGATGTCCCAGAACCTAACCTACTACCTCTATCTAAGTCTATAATTAGTCCTTGGTTAAGCAAAACATTCTTCTCTTACTGCTGGTGCTACTGATGCTGTTGGGAAGTCAATAACCCATATATTATCTCCAATAAGGTGTAGGTACTGATTGCTACTGGTGCAGTCGAGGTTACAGGAACCCGTGGCTTTGGCTGCTCATATGACTATGACTTTACTAGAATATAGCTTGGGGCGGTGCTGTCTTCTGTCGATAATCAGTCAAATCATGTTTCATTGAATGCTTTGACATACCTAACATACCGAATGAAAAGGAAGATGCGTCCCTAAAAGAAAAGGATACAATATATATATAATGATTATGAATACAAGAAGATTAACAGTTCAGGCATGGTATGACAAAGTTCAACTCATGATATCAAGGGGAAACATGTTTGATTAAGAGTCCTACATATTATAACACCCGTATGTCAAAAATATAGACATGTATAGGCCATTAGGGGTGAGCAACAATTCGGTTCAAACCAAATCGTGCTTATAAAAATCGAACATGAATCGAATCGAGCCATTGAACAACCGAACCGACCATATTATTTCAAAACCGAAATGAATTGAACCGAACTAAATCGGGTCAGTTATTTCGGTTTATGGGCCTTAGTGTAATGGGCCAGACATTATCATTTTACAACATTTTTATTTTACATAATAGGCCGGACTGTATCATGTTACAACCAAAAAATCAATAAAAAAAACATGGCCCATAGAACAAATATTCAAACTAAAAAATTAACAAAATAATTTAACCATCAAATATACAAATCAAAATGCCATTTTCAGATTGTCCTTCCTTCCAGAATGTCCTTACTTCTAGATCAAAACAAAATATACAAACCAAAATGACAAACAAAGTTACAATTTAACTATCAAATAAACAAAGTTACAAACATTACAGACCGAAATGCCATAGAAAGTTATAATTTACCCATCAAATTTATGAATTTATAAACATTAATTTACACATCAAATGCTATCAAACGTACTAAGTTACAAACATTCCACTTTCCAGACCCAGCGATAATTTGCCACAATTCTACTTTCCAGGCCAAGAGAGATTTTAGTCATCAATTTAGGATAGTCGTCAATTCCATTGTTCAATTGTCCTACACAAAAAAAAGGAAACAAGTAGAAAAAGAGTAAAATGTTGCTTAGATGGCTAATTTATGTATCATAGTATGATGTCATGTAGTATCTATTACACTTTCTTAAGCCATAATCATCATTGCTACTTTCTCATAAATAAACTAGCAACAATAAATAAACAAGCCATCATCATCAATGGCTACAGTATATGCCTCGCTAATGGCTGCAACGAGTGCCTCCCCACTGGCTGCATCGAATGCCTTGCCACTGCACAACATAATAAATCCAGTAAAAATATCCAGTTACTATCATATAACATAATAAACAACAGATGGAAGAATTTGCTAAGATATCATTCATTGAACTTAGATGAAGAAGTTTACTAAAAAAACTTAGATAAATCAGCATTAAATAGTTACTAAAAAAACTTAGATGAATCAACATTAAATAGAAGGAAAGACAAGAATTTGCTAAGATATGATTCATTGAACATTGATGAAGAAGTTTGATCAAAAAACTTGGACGAATTAGCATTAAACAACAGCACTAAACAACATGAAATGATACCAAGACTTTGGTTTGTGTTCAAATTTTAGGATTGTAACATCATTCATGAGAACTTGTAACTTAGATAAAGTAGCACTAAACTTATCTTATATGAGGTAGCATATGAAGCAGCATCAAACAATAGCAGTAAACAACAAAAAAGATACCAAGACTTTGGTTTGTGTTCAATGTTTAGGATTGTAACTTCGTTCACAGAGAACTTGAAAATTAGATGAAGCAACACTAAACTTAGATGAAGAAGCACTAAACATCAAGAAATGATACTAAAGTTTAATATGGTATTTGTTCACATTTACAGATAACTTATAACATATCATATTTCAAAATATATGTTCACATTCAGATGTGCATATGAGTTTAATATGGTTTCTTCATAAGTTTTCTAGTTCCAGAAACCAGAATTTATCACCACTAAACATTCTCAAAATATTACTAGCAAATAATCCCAGAATGTATCAGCACTAAATTATTGGAAATTATACAAACCAGAATGTATCAACACTAAACATTCCTAGTATGTGTCAAATATCAGACAAAACCTATAATGAACAAAAGTACTAGAAGTTCCAAAATATTACAAGTAGGGTGCAGTATCAAACAAAATATTACAAGCAGTATCAATAACATAAAGTTTGTGTTACCAAAATATTACTCCAATCTTAAAGATAAAAAGTAATCAAACCTCACTTGTTGATGTTGATTCCAACGATAACTTATCCAAATCTAAATGAAAGAATGAATCAATGAACAAGTTAAAACACACACAAAATAAAAATTATAATAAAATAATGTAATACAATCAAAAAAATTATAATTACTCATTTCAACTTTATAGACGTCTTCAAAATCCTCTTCAATAATAGATACGATGGGTAAAACGGAAGGTCCCCTAAACCAATTTTGACAACAAATATGAGTTTGAACAATTTTTGGGGTCAATGAGCTCATATATGCATCAAGCACACGACCATCCATATTAAAAGTGGACTAGGATGCCATATTAAATATGGTAATGACCAATACATCACGAGCCATCTTTGAAAGGATGGAAAAATGCAGAGAATTAAGCTTCTACCATCCCGAAAGATTAAAATTATCACTCTCATCATCATCATCTAGATAACGATCAAACTTTGATTTAGTATCACTACCAACCAACTCCATCTTATGTTTCTTGAATTGGGATTTCATAAACCTTTTCAATTGCAAGTTATGCACCGGTTGATTTTTACTAGAAGATTGAACTCGTCCACTAGTAGTGCCACCACTTTGAGAAGTGCTCTTTTTTTATACACAATAACCATAGAATATACAATACTTTTTACTTTCTTTTTGATGGAATTACTCTTCTCCGTGCCATATAGTTGATCAAGAGCATATTCCACGTACTTCAACTTATGTTGGGGATCAAGAATAAGTACAATAAATATACCATATTTATCTTCTTGATGTCCCCTAATACTTATCATACTTTTCTCTTATTTTATCGGCCATGATAGCCAATTCAAAGTTACCACTCTCCTTTAAAGTGCGCAGAAGAATGTCAATATATGTGATTTTATCAAAAATAATTTATTGCACGTGACATACAAGGAACCCGAGATATGCAAGATAAGTTGATAGAAGTGTTCTAGGAAAGTGCACAATCTTCTTACATTAGGCCAACCATCCTCACTATGATACCTACCATTCTATGCTAGCTCTACTTTGAACCAAAGATCAATAGATGTGAGTATCTCAAAGGCACTTTCAAACCTTTGAGTTGTGTCTAACATCATAAATGTAGAATTCTAACGGATGCTTATATCAAGACACAATAATTTTTTGCTTTATATCTTTTTGACTTCAACACACTCCTTAAAATTTAAAATCTATCAGGAGAATGTCTCACATATCTTATCGCAAACATGAGAAACCGATGGAGACATCAATTTCAACCTGTCAACCACAACGAGATTTATGATATGTGCAATGCATCTTAGGTGTAAATACTTGCAACTAAGAATTCTATTCCCCAATTTTGAATCTTCTTGCTCTAATAAGAAATAACAACATTGTTAGAACTAGCATTATCAACCGTGATAGTGAATATCCTATTAATACCCCACTCAAGCAAACATCTATCTATCGCTTTCCTAATGGCCTCCCCTTTTTGACTAGAAATTGGGAAAAAAATTATAATTTTTTTTTAGTTCTCATACTTCATTTATGTAATATACCATAAGACAGATATAATTGATCTTCTGCAATGATATCCATGAATCTTTTGTAAGGCAAACCATTTTCTTAGACTCTTTTAAGTATATTTTGAACTTATCTTTTTTAATAAAGTAAATATCATAACAATCTCAAGTAACGGTCTATCTTGATGGAATACAAAAAATGGGACACACAATACTCATAAAGTGTCTAAGTCTTAATTTATATTCCATAAATTGAAACGGAAGCTGATCAATAATTGCCATACGTGTCAAGACTTTTCTTTCCTCATCTTGATTAAATTTTCAACTAGTGAGTATTTTATATGTGCCCTTTTCATTTGGTTGCAAGTTGAGTATTGATTGATTATAATCATGATTGTTTGGGTTCAAGGACATACATTCCAATAAATTTTCACATTGCTTGTCCTATTTAATTTACTAGTCAATGATATTTTTTCTATAATGCTTGCAACTAGATTTTGGATGACCTTCAGTATCCACAAATTTATTAAAATTTATCCAAAATGTAGCTCATTTCTTTGTAGGTTTTCTAGTACCTAAAGACTTGATTTATGATTGAAAATTGGCTCATTTGTAGCTTGAGAACTAGTTGGTGGTTAATGTGGATCACCTTCATGCGACATCTAAAAAACAAATTTGTGCCTCTCAATATATGAACTACAAATATAAAATTTTAATAAAAAAAAATATTGCATGCATATGAAGTTGTTGCCATTCATAATTGGTTTGGTGCTACCTAATAAACATCACACAATTAAGTGAGTTCCTTATGATACCTAACCCTTACCCAACCTATTAAGATATTTCTACATAAAATTATTTTGATTTAAAAACTACCCAGTGCCTACATTAACTATAATCAATTTTCATGACAATAACAACAAAGTATAATTACTACTACTTCACCCAATTTCAAGTTTACCTAAACAATAACAAAAGTACTAGTTGACATTGATCACTACTAAGCAAGATCATAATTTTTGTATCAATACTCAATATTCTAGTTCAATTTGCGTAAATTACATTGATCACTGCAAATTTCACATAAAATACTACTATGTTTTTATTTTCTGAAAAAACACCCGTAATAACCAGGTCTACAATCCAACTGCATGCTTTCATAAAAGAGACTGTACTTATTTCTTTGAAGGAAGTAAGTAACATAATAAAATATTCCAGATCAAGTTAGCACATTAACATCACAGTAAGGCAGTACGTAACATTTCACTATTTTTTTGCAGCACAGTAAGCAATATAACTACCTTTTTTTTAACATAACATACTTTTTTTTGGCATCAGCATTTTTTTTGCAGCACCCTGCATATTCTATATTTAAAACAGGATTCAAAATTTTAAGACAACGAGAGCAATGGGCTAGGGCTACTTACAATGAGTGATTGTGACAACAATATTCAAAATTCTGAGACAACAAGTCAGTAACGGGAAGGGTTAAATAACTTACTAACTCTAATCCAAAATTGCTCCGAAGATTGCTCTCCTTCCATTCCATGATTCATGCAATAATAATAAAAATTAATTAGATAAACAAAATTAAATAAAAAAATATTTTCAAAAAATTAAAATTAAGAGATTTAGGTAATTTCTTACCAGAATAAATGATTCTGAGTGAGGAACTACCCACTTGAAAGATCTACATTAGATCTCGACAAATCTAGGTTAGAACTTGACAGATCTATGTTGTAGCTCGAGATAATTATGTTAGATATAAGAGGGTCAGGGTTTCTCTTCTCCTAGTCACGATAGAGAGAAGAAAGACACTCGACTCAATATTGAGAGAGGGAGAGTTGGTGCAGACGTGCAACCACTTCTCTTCTTCCAATCACGGAGTGTAGAGGAGGAGAAGACTGAAGAGAAGAAAGAATGAGGGGCTTCGACTGATATGAAACAAAGTAAGGAGAGAGAGAGAGAGAGAGAGAGAGAGAGAGAGAGAGAGAGTATTTTGGGATTTTTGTGTTTAAACAATTAGTGACTTGGACACTTGAGGCACCGAGGGAGGGGTGATTGGTAAATATCATATATATTCGGTTGTTAGTTCGGGTTCGAAAATTGACCCCCAAACCCATCAACCGAACCGACAACCACTTCTCTAATATTCAAAAACTGACTACTGACCCAAATATTTCAAACCTGACTCGAACTTCTAAAACGGGTTAGGTCGGTTCGGTTGTCAATGGTAAAATCGCAAATTGCTCACCCCTATAGGAGACCACTAAAACCTTGTCATGCCCCACTATCGAAATACGTAGATCAAGGGTATGACATGACCAGCTACACACTGCAGGATACGTTTGTACCCCGTAATATTATTATGACTGTCCCTAAACATGGGGTATATACTTTAATATAAGTCATATGTTGTCTCACAAAATATACTATGTCTCAATAAGTCAAATAAGAAACAAGAATATAGAACATATAAGATAAAATAGTAAGGGCCCCCGAAGCTTTATCAAAATATTCATGAAGCTAGCTATGCAAAATGGAGAGCTAGCACAGTGTCCAATAATTCATGATCATAGTCAAGTGTCATCTTAATATACAATCATGGGTGTGAGTACATACTCCCAGAATAATAGGTCAAATAAGTGTCTGGTGACTAAATGCCTAAAAGAATCGAAATAATAACATGTGAAGTAGAAAAGATAATCCTATGGGTGATCATCATATAGAGAAAAGTAAAATGGATCCTCAAGCTTCGCTACTAGATCTGGCCAAAGAAAACTAGAGGGGTCAATCCCCTAATAGCAATTACCACAAGAAAGTACGAGTGAATGAACAAAAGTCCAATGGCTATATAATTAAATAGTAACCTGTGACGTAGTATAGATATGTATTCCACATCAAGGTAGTAATCTACCCCTACACCAAACAAGGATAAGCGGTGTACTATGCCAAGACAAGCGGTGTACTATGCCATGACACAATCAAGCTAGTTTAACAGATCATCCAAATAATTATTACGGCTTGCTATACTAATATTTGGGTTATCCTAGAAATGCAATATATGGATCCTCAAATGGTGCAATGCCATAGTGGGACTGGCCAAAGCATATAACTATGAATAAATCAAAAAAAGTCTATGGTATGCCCTCTTAAGTGGCCATCGGATCGGTAACAATCTCAGTAACAATCCCAACACACCTATATGGTATCAACTTTGCATCCAACAAAATCAGCATCCGAATCACCTATAAAGTCAAAGGACATGGTCTAGGTATACCATAAGCCGACTGTCAAAGTGACTTTAAGGGTATCGAAAGATACGCTTAACTGCGCACAAATGTGATTCTTAGTGTTAGCGCATCGGCAAACACAACATTATATCAGGGCAACTAGCAGTTAAATAAAGTAAACTACCAATCATATCTCGATACTTACGTGTGTCGACCGGTTTACATTTTCATTAACTTCCACCTTGGTGGATGTTGCCATTGGAGTGCCGATAGGTTTTGCATTGTCCATGCCAAACTTCTTTAGCAAATCCTTTTGCACTTGGCTTGATTGATGAAAGTTTTCTGTGAATTCTGCTTGATTTGTAATCCGAGAAAGAATTTGAGTTTTTTCATCATGCTAATTTTGAATTCACTCTGCATACACTTAGCAAATTCTTCCCAAACTATCTCATTAGTTGAACCGAATATGATATCATCTACATATATTTGCACTAATAAGAGTTTATCATCATATGCTTTAATAAAAAGTGTCGTATCAACTTTTTCTATGGAAAAAAAATTTCATGTAGAAAAGAGCTAAGGCGCTCATACCAAGCACGAGTGGCTTTTTCGAGTCCATAAAGAGCCTTTCGTAACTTAAAAATATGATTTAGAAATTTAAAATCTTCAAAATCAGGGGGTTGTTCTACGAAAACTTCTTCTTTTATACAATTATTTAGAAAAATACTTTTGACATCCATTTGAAATAATTTAAAATTGTCAAAACTAGCAAAAGTATAAAGCATGTGAATGGACTCAAGTCTCACAACAGGAGCATGTCTCATCATAGTCAATGCCTACTTCTTGATTATAACCTTGAGCTACGAGACGTACTTTGTTACATATGACTTGTCCATCCTCACTGGTTTATTTCTGAATACCCACGTGGTGGTCTAGGAACAAGTTTCCAAACTTAATTTCTATCGAATTGGTTCAATTCCTCTTGTATAGTAGAAATCCAAAAGTCATCAGTGAAAGCTTCTACTATATTTTTAGGTTCTATTTGTGAAATAAAAGCTACATTTGTAACAATATCTTTATTTGAGGAACAAGTTTTTACTCCTTTTGATACATCACCTATTACCAAGTCTTCTGGATGATCGACCATGAATCACATCCATTTGACAAACTTTCCAGATAGCTTGTACGATTTATTGTATCTTCAGGTACTTTTTTGGACGTTATTCTGACATCTTCGTCATCACTGTCACTGGGTACTTGACTGTTAAGGTCATCAAAAGTAACATTAATCGATTCTTCAACAGTCAAAGATCACTTATTGAAAACTCTAAAACCTTTAATCTTTTCAGCATAACCAAGAAATATACCTTCATCAGCTTTGGAATAAAAAATTTCCAAGTTATCCTTGGTTTTTAAAATAAAATATCTACATCCAAAAACTTTGAAGTAACTAATAGTAGGGGTTCTACCAAACCAAAGCTCATACAGAGTCTACTTTGATATATGGCGAATTAGCACCCTTTTCAAATCATGGTATGCTGTATTTACAACTTTAGCTCAAAAATATTTTGGAAGATTGAATTGATTCAACATGACTTTAGCTATATCGCCAAGAGTTTTATTCTTTCCATACCATTCTGATGAGGAGTTCTAGGACAAGAAAATTCATGCAAAAACCATTGGAATCACAAAAGTTTTTAAAATCAGCATTTTTAATTTCACCTCCATGATCACTTCGGATTCAAGAAATCATAAAGCCTTTTTTATTTTGTACCTTTTTGCAAAATGCTACAAATTCAAAAAAAGTCTCATTTTTATTTGCAAAATAAATAAATAAACCTAAGTAAATCTAGAAAAGTCGTCAACAATTACAAAAACATAAAGCTTACCGCCAAGACTGATGACTCTACTAGGTCCAAATAAATCCATGTGTAATAGTTGAAGTGGTCTAGAAGTATTTACAACGTTTATTGATTTAAAGGAAGGTCTGGTTGCTTTGTTCTTTTCACAATCAACACAGACCATATCCTTCTTAAAAGTGATATCCGGCAGACCTCCTACCAGTTTCTTTGAGGATATTCTTACAATTGTGTCCATTTTCGCATATCCTAGACGCATATGCCATAGACAACTATCATCCTTGTTAGCATAAAGGCATATTCTTGCATTGTTAGTATCCTCTGAAAGATAGAAAACATATATATATATATATATTCTTCCCTAATACCTTCAAAAATAACTTTACCAGTTGATCCATCAATTATGGAACATTTGTCTTTCATAAAATTAATGCCATAACCATGGTCAGCCAGGTGACTAATGCTGAGTAGGTTATGTTTTAATTCTGTTAGTAAACATACATATTTTATTATAGGATAAGGAGGACTACCAATGTTACCATTACTTGATATAACCTTTAAGATTGTTACCGAAGGAGACATATCATTCTTTCTTCATAGATAGTATTACAAATATGGTAGCATCACCAGTTATATGTCGTGAGCAACCACTATCGAGAATCCACTTGCTTCTAGCATGCGAGGGTCGTTCCACCTACAACATAAGTTGAAGATGTAACTTTTGATATCCATTTCTTTGAGGGTCCTGATATGTTAGTATTTGGAACCCAAATATATACATTCATATATACCAATTTCCAAATTCTGCATTATCGTGAAATGCGTCTTTTTTGACCATAATAATGACAGGTAGCAGTAGTATTAGTGCTTGGTGTAGCAGTATAGATATGAGTATGTGAAGCAGTGCGTTGTGTCTTGTGTGGAAACATGTAATAAATGCTTGATCGTGTGAAGAATTTGTTTTTCTTGCTGGTGTCTTGTTGTGAGTGCTATTGTGTTTAGCCACGTGTCTCGTGTTAGACTTAATAGTAGGTTGTATGACCTGTTTCTCCAATCTAATATTTAACTTTTTAGAGGTGGCATATATTTCTGCATATGTTGCAGTAAAAATATTAATTTTAAGTGCAGCTATATATATATATATATATATATATATATATTTATCTCATACTCTTCATTGAGCTTTGCATACTCCTGTGTCATTTTCTCAATACATTCTTGAGCATCGTGCAAACTCAACTTAAATGCAGATAGTTCTTCTATGTCATTAGTGGAAGGTGTCTCTCTATGTTACTTAGTAGGAGAGATTATTTCTCAACTCAGCCTATAGTTCATCATAATCCTTCATAACTTGTTTGTACTTATTTTTTACCTTTCTATGATCTTCGAATAAATTACTAAAAGCATCATATAATTCATTAAAGGTAAAATCTTCAGAGAGGGGGTTAGTTGATACCTGATCGAATGCCATTAGACATATGTTTACAATATTGTGAGGATTTTCTTCTACCTCTGAGTTGCTAGCTTCGCTTTTGTGCCATATGCTTGTGTTAGCATATTTACTTTCTTCTTCTTCCTCTTCAAAATTGCTTGTCTCGCTTTTATATCTGTTCTCATAAGTAACTTCAAGGAGTTTCCAAATCTTATGAGATGTTGTGCAATCCAAATACGATTGAATTCATTTATGTCTAAAGCAAAATAGAGAGCATTCATTGCCTTTGCCTCAAGGCTAGCAGACTTCTTTTCTTCTTCCATGTAATCATCATATGACTTGTCAACCACAGTGAAAGTGAGAGTGTATGTGACAGTAGGCTTTGTATATCCATAAATAACACCAAACCATAAATCAAAAGTCTAGTGAATTTAAGAAGGTATTTATATGTGCCTTCCAAAATATATAGTCGGTACCATCAAATAGGGGTGGCCTATCTGTGGACTGGCCTTCACCACTGTTGGTGTAAATGGATAACATCCTATATCAAGAGAACATAGCTCTGATACCAATTAAGGATTGATATGACAACTCTAGAGGGGGTGAATAGAGTGCAGCAAAAAATAATAATCTAATAAAAATTAAAGCAAGGCACCAACTAAGATATAGCAGCCATATAGAAAGTATATGGAAATATAAATAGAGTTCAGAAGTGCAAGCGCAAACACCAAGATTTTATACTAGTTTCCCTCGTAGAGGACTAGTCCAGTCCCGAGAACTCTTGCTCGAAGTTAAATCCACTATTGTCACAAATAGCGAATACACCACAAGCTTTGATCCGAAGGGCTTCTCGACTTCTTACAACCATGTGCTTTGATCCAAAGGGCATGAAGACTTCATACTTTGAAAAAGCAAACTTAAATTTCCAAGCTCGTTACAACTCGTGACAGACTTCTAACCAAGATTGCACTTGGCACTAGAAGATTGGGGAGTTATCTTGGGAATAGAAAAGTTTAGGCTCGAAAAGTATCTTAGAATGTAGAAGAGAATATGCGAATTGCTTAATGATAATGGTATAAAATTCATCTCTATTATAGGATTTTTTGAAACCATGTTCGGGCCTCAAACGTTCATAAATTCAAACATTAGAGCCTGGTCATTCGGGAGAGGAGAAAGACTAGGTTTTTTGGTTTAGCCTAACTGAGTTCGGCCTGAGCGGGTAAACTCAGTCCGAGTTATGTTACTCTATTTCCAAAATGTTTCTGGTTTGTTTAAGGCTTATTTTGACTGGGTTTGAGCTAGGACTTGGTTGGATTCGAATGTTGGTTAGGTCTAGGTTTAGTTAGGCTCATTTTGAGTGGATTTTGGACTTTGGATTATGGTGCATCTAGTTGCCAAAATATGATCCAATTTACATAAGTCATAGACTCAAAATAAAGTATAAAATACATAACAAAATATAAAATATAACCAGACGTGATTGTAGCAATCTTCTTGTGAAGTAACAGCTTTTGACGTTGTCACAGTGACGCAGTAGCAGACTTTAGTTGAACCATATTGCAGTGTATCAAACCGTAGTTTAGTTAATTATCAAAATCAGGTTGACCATGACCAGATGGGCCAACAATAGTGGTGGTTGCAGCCAGGGGAGGCCAGCGGACTACCATGTAGATGGATGCCGAGCCACGGGTGTAGAGGAAGAGGGGGTTTTCTTTCTTTCTTTCTTTCTTTCTTTCTTTCCTTCTTTTTTTTGAAGTAATAGCGAGAGAGAGAGAGAGAGAGAGAGAGAGAGAGAGAGAGAGAGTCTACAGGTGGAAGAAAAGGGAGATAGTTGGTTTGGTGAGTCATGGTTTGGGTTGTTAAGGGATTGACACATGGTTACCATATGAGTCTAGGTTAATATGCAAAGAATAAATTGCTAGGGTGTTGGTTGCATAAGTCAAATTACAAGGAATCTAATTCAGTTTGGGTATTAGTATGCAAAGGATAACTAATAAAATTAATTTATTTTAATAAAATTATATTAATAGATAATAATATAATTATTATTACGTTATTAGTTATCATTATTTTAAAGAAATATACAAATTAAAATTTTTGGAACGGGAATATGGTTATTTAGAGCATTTCGTTGTTCAACTTTAGAAAGAAATTAGAGAAATTATTGAAGTGAATCTTGTCGGAAGAAATAACATCTCGGATCGAAACATTGATATTAGAATTTGAAGGATTTAATGGAGTAAAGTGTCACGCCCAATGGCAATTATCAGTACACACCCAAGTTTCGTGATACCGATAATCGTCACTATATATGATGTCATACAAGTTGTGAGCACCCTGGTTTTTACATAGGGTTAGTTCGATAATTAATAATTATTATTTTTATTTTAAGTATTTATTCGATAATTTAATTGAACTTTGGAAACCAACCACCATGGTTATAAGATCTTGAGTGCAACACTAGCTTTTTTCTTACAACCAACCTAGCATGTCCGACTTGGACGAGTCAAATTAGGCTCCTGCCATGACTGTCCCTCACAAATTCATAATCACATGCCTTATTTTGATCGCATAACTTTTGCGACACATTTACGAGAAAATGATAATTAATTCACCCTTTTGTCGTGACGTACGATTTTAAAATGCCACACCAATCCATTGCTTCCAACTAAACCCATACCATGAGCTTAATTGGTCCTATTACGCACATGATACTCGAGTTGCGTTACCCGAACCCCCTGCAAGCTCCCAATATAATTTTAAGTAGAAAATAGAAATTATAGATTTAATTAATTAATTTAATATTCATTCATAATTAGTAAGTATCATTGAAATTGATATAAATTTGGTTGTAAATTAATTGTTGGAGAAAATATAGACTTCCTAGAATTTTTTTCAAGTGCCTAACTATTTTTAAGAATTTTTTATATATAAATATTGAATAAATAAAACAAAAGAAAAGAAAAAGAAATAAAAAAACTCTACCCGCTAACCTAACTAAACCAGAAATCCAAACCTACTAACCTAACTAGAAACCTAACCTAACCCAACCCGGGCAAGTTTCCCCCGTTACATATATGTATATATAGCATATAAATATAACTAAAAACCTAACCCTAAACCACACCACCTCCACCATCACCCACGCCTCCACCCAGGCGACCACCCCAACCGCCCACAGCGCTGTCGCGACGAGCAGCAGCAACTGCGCGGCCGACCGCGCGCGCACGCGCACAGTTGCACCAGTCGTGCGGTCCCCCTTCGCGTAGAGTTTTCGTCCTCCTTGCTCGTTCGTCTCCCGTCCCATCTTCCCTGGTATGTTCAAAACCTAATTCCCTAGGATTTCCTTCAAGTGGAACGAATTTAGGCACCCGAGTTTGATCGAAAAATCGATCGAAAGTTGGCCGAAAAACTGTTCAAAAATAGTTCAGAAATTCAGTCTAAGTACCCCTATTCATGTCCAATTTTCTACCAACTCATTAATTATTTTCAAAATATAATTGAAAGGACTTCTTCACAATATAACCAAAATTTTTACTGTTCTTTTAGTTTTTATTAGTTTGCTTTAATGGTTAAATTATTCTAATTCTAAAATGACCAAAAAACTTATTCTTGAAACACCAAAAATCTTCGATACGGGGTGCGTCCCGCCAAACGAAGCCATGTCATTGCATGCATATTTTACCGAATGGTGCGTAACATGAACACAGACGTGTGGGCTTTCGCGAAACTTGATTTGGACGTGCGTGCACGCCAGAATCAACGCGTATCCGCCAAAAAATACCGTATCGACCTATTCTGACACCTCACCATAACTTTGTATTTACTCGTCAGTTCATAATGAAACTTATGCCATTGGATTTACAGTATTACGCTGGTCCTGTGACCCAAGTTTGGTTCGATTCTGAGAACGTTGACGAAATGTTGTTTCGTGGGCCCTACGGTTCCACATGAAAGACGATTTCGTGACCGGCTCATCGAAATTCAGTTTTGGATGTTTTATTGGGTTTGTATCATTGTTTTGGACTTGTAGACACTAAGTTTGATAAATTTGGAGAACCTTATTTTTGGTATATTTTTCGGTGCGAAGTGGGCCACATGTGGACCCCGCTTTGATCCAAAACTGTCAATTTTGCTCCTGTGTTCAAATTGGACTTATGGGTAGTCAATCCTAGATATTTCAAGTATTTTGAGAATATTGGTGATATTTTTTTCCGCATCCGGAGTTACACGTGCAGATTCCATTTTTCCAGGAGTAGTTGACAGAGTTCAGAACCTAGGTAAGTGTATCTTGCCAAACTCACAGTAGATCCAGTTATATTATCTGCTTGTGTTTCTTTATATATATATATATATATATATATATATATATATATATATATATATATATATATATATATATATATATATATATATATATATATATATATATATATATATATTCTTGTGATGTACCTGTTCAACCTAGGACCGTGAGACGTTGCTTAGCGTCCGAACAAGATTCGGGTGTCGACGCCGTACGCGGAGTCGTGTAACATCACTTAGAGAGTTGATTCCATGATCCTATTTTTACGTGCTTGATTTACCAAGTACGTCATACCATAGGACACTTGACCCTATTTTATGTGACAAAATCTTTCTTGAGTTATTCATAGTAATTCGGTATAGGCTTACAGGATTCGTGATATGGGACTTGCATATATAGAGATATCATTTTGACTCGTTGTACTAGCTAGAGGTCATGATCTTGCGTGTTATGGACATGAGATGTTGTGGACATAAGACGTGAGGTTACATTGGGTCGGGAGAGACACACAGGCTACAGGCTGATTATTTATATATATATACTATACTACTGGAGGTGCCTTAGACTCTGTCTCAGATCTTTGGCACATATACTGGAGTCGTGATACTACTTGCTGCTATGGGCTCCCCAACATAGAGCCTGTAATGGTCTCAGCCTGAGTACTAGTGATGCTCTCATTTGTATATCACTTAGCTAGTTACATAGCTTGCCCTGAGGATCTGTTATATTTACTTACTGTATTTTATTTGGCTTGAGTGTTTATTGTAACTTGCTATGTCCCCTGACCTGGATCCGGATTATGTCCCCAGGTATAGACGAGGAGAGCTATCCCAAGGTTTACGGGGCAGGTGCTACTATTGGAGACGTACAGGTTGTAGAAGACGAGGCTGTTCCGGAGGACTTCTCTTGAGCACACAGTATTCTCACCATTCATTTATTATGCTTAGTGTTCTTAGATATTGGATCTTTTAGTGACTTCTGGATATTGTACTTGGAGTTATTTTTCTTTCCATTTTGATGACAGGTTATTTTCTGTAATATTATTTATATTGCTTTGGTTGGACAGTTCATTTTATATTATTGTGACTGGACTTGTCTCTTTGTGATTTTGTTACTTATTGTTGATGAGATTAGATATATAAACTGTGATATATATTTGTAAACTATTTTATATGTATTACAGCTTAAGTGCACTCTAACGGATCCAATAAATTGGGTTTGCCCATTGGAGTTGTGCTACTGGCCATTGCCACATGGCTAGTCCCTTGGTATTTTGGGACTGGGACGTGACACAAGTCTATGTTGCATTTGTATTAGGCAAGAATGTGTACAATTGATAATCTTTTGAAAATAACAGCAATATAGTAGCAGAAATATTGAACACACAGCCCCTAAACCTCACTCCTTCAACTTAATACTGTTGTAGACGCTTGCACTATACGGATCTCTTCCTTGGCAAGTATACCTTGCCAAATTCTACTGTTTAAATTATAAATTGTTGCATATATTCCTATTGCAAAATACATATAACTATGTACGCCTGAGATTGACTCGGGTGCAATCGACAAATATGTCGATACGTAGTGTATCTGACTTAGACATTAGCAGACCCACCTGCAGATACGAGGGTATTCTGATATCCTCCTAGACCCTGACACTGGTACACGCATCACGATTGCAACTCATGTTGGGATGCGGGTTCACGTACTCGATTAGCTATCGGTGCGTGGAACACACATCACGGTTTAGCACGTAGTCAGGATTATCTAGAAAGTTGTGACTTGGCATATAGTTACGTGGTATGCACGTCGTGTATTCGACTTGTATATCCGCATTGGGCGGAAAAGACGACTAGTAGGCGTATGGGACACCCACCTCCTTTATTGCAGATACCGCACTCTTCGGAGTGATACAGACGTATATACTTTGCAGATACCACGTCCCTTAGGGTGTTGGACGTTATATATATATATATACCTCATTCTTCGGAATGATGGACGTTGCAGATACTACACTCTAGAGGACGTTGGACGTTATGCCTACGCCTACCCATACGTACCAAGGTTGTCTTCATACTTGCATACACTTAGATGGTTAGCTCACCCTTTATTTATTCAATATTATATATGGCATGCTTTTATGTATCTTGTTATGTCCCACTGAGGACCTGGTTCCCTTCCAGATTTAGATGAGGCATATTATCCCACGGTGTACGGACCTGGGCAGAAGACGAGGTACGCATCCGAGGAGGAGCTAGAAGTGCTGCCATCAGAGTCCCCCTGATCTTTGGTAGACTCACCATCTAGAGCTGGAGCCTCTTTATCCAGATAGACGATGCTCTAGTCATGCTATATTTCAGCACTCTTATTGTGTAGTGGGTTTGTTCCCACCAGACATATCTGGGTTGTACTATGACATTTAAGACTTAGCACTTATATTCCAGTACGTATTTCAGTATTCCTTGACATATTATGGATGAGATTAGATATTACCTGTTATATGCTAGAACAAGACTTGTTAGTATTTTAGGACAGCGTAGCACGTCTCTTTGGGTCCGAAATTGGGTTTTCCTTTGGAGACGTGTCAGCTGGCCAATGCCACGTGGCCTGGTCCCACATTATTTTGGGACTGGGGCGTGACATCATGTCATCTTCAGTGTACATGTTGGCCAATGTCACACACTAAGTGTATAATAAGCCGTTATTAACAGGCGAGAAGGAAAAGTGTATCAGCACGGATACTAGAACCAAGTCAGGGTATCCAACCTATTAGTTGGTCACATGAATTACATTTTGATCAAGTCAGGAGTCATAATTAATGAGAATTTAATATCTCATATGATCGAGTCACGGTCATGAAGGCCTCATTAATTCCTCAAGTTATGGGATAATAGATCATCAATAATGGTCAAGCTCAACTAATCTAGAATAGGCATTAAGTGCACAACATAACCTATGCATGCACAATTAATCAATCATAAGAAGTCCTGGGTCAGCGTACTTTTCAAGTGCCAAATAGGCTAATCAGGAATAGTGGCACAGAGAATGCGCGAGCAGGTAACTATATGGCGCACAAACCTATAATACTAAGTCACAGAAGTCATGGCGACAAGTCTATAACACGGCGCACAAAATCGATAATAGAGTAGCAGGAAGATGCGGCACAAAGAATGAAAAATAACTACAAAACAAAACACGAGTTCCCAGACGACGCGACAGTCGTAGGCACGAAAGTCGAGGGCACGACAGTCGACGGCCTCGGGAATCGAGATATGCCAAAGTCAAGCCTCGCTTATCGAGGCTAAACTGAGCAAGAATGTGCCAAGAGATAAAAGTACGCTGGGTTATTAATCCATCAAAAGTATAACAAAGGCCATATACATAAGGGCGGCACACTTTTGCTAGTTTAATGTACCATATAAAAATTGTGCCCGGCCTGTAAAAAGTGCGATAACTAATAGAAAGTTGTCACGACCCGCACCCGGGGTAAGGGTACTAGTCGGAAACAACGCCCAGCCTACGCCGCAGAATCGGCGGTAGAACGCTGTCTAGAAAGTCTATCTAATATAATGAACCACCAAAAGATAGTGTACTCAATCACAGAACTAAGATAGAATGAATACGAATCAGATAAGAATAGAATAGTCACAATACAACTCATGAGTCTAAAATAATACATCAATGAGTCTGAAGAAAAATACAGAAATATGCTGGAGACAAATCCAGTACAAAAGAATACTACAAAACTATAAAGCTACAACTCCAGGGTCAACTGTCTCAGTTGGGATAAGTCCCTCTTGAGCCAGGGTCTCAGAATCTAAACCCACAACATCCTGGGGTCCATAATAGGTAGGGTACTCCTCAGTGTCATATGGAAAAATATATCCAGTCAGGAAAGGAGCAGAGTACAACCCTAACAGCAGTTCTCAAATAATGATAAAAACAATGTAACAGTAAGTAGCTGTGGATAAACAAGATGCATAAATAGAGACAAGAATGTAGAGACAATAAGGAAATACTGGAAAGAAATACAATAATGAACAATATGCTGATGGAACAAGAATACTAATGACTAAGTGTGTGAGTACTAGCTTTAACATGTGATCGGCTTGGGAACTTGCACAAGAGTATAATGGCCTGGTTAATCATACGTGCGGTGTATGATCAACACTCACAAGAAACAAGACATGCACAAGGAGGGTATGATCACATATCTACACTAAAATACTCCCCACCCCCGACTGGTATAATAGATCCAACCACGGTACGTTATGGCACTAGATTCCCCAAGAAGATAGCTAGTCTCCCCGAGAATCGGTGTCTGTACATGTACAAGATAACCAATGAAACAATACTTGCACCATATACACCATATACCAAGGAATAACATCTCATGACGAGATCCGGATATACCAATCTGTGTAACCATAGTGTCAAGAGAACATGTATATCTACACTAGATACAACGAACATAGAGGATATCATAAATGAGAAACTATCAGAGAATATACTCGCCTGAAGTCCAATGAACAGTCTCACAAATGTCTGACTCGGTGCCTGGAAGACCTAGATATGGAATACAACATTAAAACAAGGTCCCGGAAAGATAACAAGTCAAACTAGACAACTTCTAGGCCAATAAGTCAATTCTAAGTTAAAAGTCAACTATGGTCAACTCTACAGTCAACTAAAGTCAAACATGGTCAAACCTAGGTCAACCTTACAAATCATCTATAAAAATAATATAGAATAAACTACAACAATTTAGGAATCAAAATAGATTCCAAAAGAATCTTACACAAAGTATATTAATAATACAAATAATATATATCATAAATAATATATATGCAAACCAATATTCATACAAATAACATAATATATTATAACAAATATTATACCTCACAAAACACACATATATATATATATATATATATATATATATATATATATATATATATATATATACATATATAAAACAATTAAATATATATATATACTTATATATATATACACATAAACTTGCACATTAAAATATTAATAATTACTAAACACAATGCACATATTAATGTACATATTTTACATGGCTAGAAGCACACATAAAATACATTCATTAATATCCAAATAATTATATAATAATTATAAATAATATAATTACACAATCAAACACATAAATATATTTTTATAAAATATTTTATGTATAAATTATATTATTTAACAAGTAGTAACATATATATTTGCATGCAAGAAAGTTACATATTATATTGTACATTATATTAGCACACCCAAAATATAGATCTATGCTACAATAATTACTATAATAAATACACAAAATAAATATTTAATATCCATATATATATAATAATTATAAATGAAGAATTGAACCATAATTAATAAGATCTATGCAAAAATACACACAATTGGAGAGTATCTCACCGTATCCCACTAGATCTAGGATACGCATGCGACACGAGTCCAACACACAACCAAATGCACCCCGAAGGACACAAACAAATCACAAATAATATTTATGAACAAATCAAAGCGTCAAAAGTAGATCTATGTGTCCGTGTCAAAATACGACATGTTCAAAGCCCCGTGTCAGAGGAAAACCCCCAAATGACACGTATCACCAAATAGTTGGGATACGAAACACAAGTATCCCAATATGGACACGACACTAGCCTCAAACACAAATCTCATGTTCAATTGATCTATAGGATCAATTGACACACACAACAAAATATAAATTCGGAATTCCAACAAAATTGACACAAAAAGCACCATAACTTTCTCCATGGGTCTCCTATGAACACAAAACAAAGTCCTATGGGTACTACATACATATAGGTTGATTTTACATGATTAAATCTCAGATTTAGAAGCTATTTAAATGGGAAAATCTGAATTATACCTATTGGGAGATAGATTCCCAATGAAACCTCCAATTGAGATGAACTTGCTTCCAAATTGTAGATCCTTGCTCCTCTTTGTAGATCCTTACTTCCTTCTTCTAGATCCTTGCTTCCTCCTTCTCTAATGGTGAATTGGGAAGAATTTGGAATGAATTTGGTAGGGAATTGGATTGGGAATGGAGGGAATTTGGTAGTGGGAGAATTCTAGATCTAGATTTGGAATGAGATGAGAGGAGAGAGAAATTTCCCCCCCTCTTTAATAGGCCGGCCATAGCCCCTCCCCCAAGCAATTGTAAAATGTCCAATGTACCCCTTGGGGCCTCTCATGAAGAAATAATTAAGGAAGGAAGCTTCTAGTCTAATCATTTAATTAATTTAATCCATCTCCTTAACTATGGGCTTTCTAAATGGGCCAAGTCTAACTAATTAATTCATGTTGGTCCATGGGTCCAAACTAAACTAGTTGGGTCCACTAAAATAAGTCCAAAATAATTAAATAACATCCAACAACAATTAAATAATACAACAAAAATCATTTACCATGCACAATATTTATTTAAATAGGAAATTACTAAAATACCCTTTCCTAGAAAATGTGGTAGTGACAAGTCTACCCTCCTTAAAAATAATTTCGTCCTCGAAATTCAAAGACGAAAACTACCCCCAGAAAATCACAGAACAGAACTAAAGAATCACAATTAACTAATGAACAGAGCATAACAATGAACATAACATAACTAGAAATAACATACCTCAAGGTACAAACAAATAAGGATAACGCTCTCGCATGTCATCCTCTCTCTCCCAGGTAGACTCCCCCGGAGAGTGATGCCTCCATGCGACGTGCACCAAAGGAATAGTCTGATTCCTCAGCACCTTCTCTCTCCGATCCAGAATCTCAACTGGCTGCTCTGGATAGCTAAGAGTAGGGCCCACCTCTATCTCTGAGTGATCCAATACATGACTAGGATCTGCCACGTATCGTCTCAACTGCGATACATGAAACACGTTGTGCACTCCCTCCAATGCAGGTGGCAAGTCTAGTCTATAAGCAACTGCACCGACCCTCTCTAGAATAGTGAAAGGTCCAATGAATCGCGGACTAAGCTTTCCGCCTCCACCGAAGCGAATCGTGCCTCGTGTCGGAGAAATCCTCAGAAACACCAAACCACCCACCTAGAACAAAACACCACCTTAAGAACTTATCTATAACAAACAACCAAGAACAAGCACACAAAATAAAATCTAAACTATACCTCAAACTCCAAGGGTCTCCGATGGCTATCGGCCCAATGCCGTTGTCTGTCCTGTGCCACTCGAAGTCTGTCTCTGATCAACTGAACCTTCTCTGCTGCATCCACAACCATCTCTGGCCCAAGCAAAACTCTCTCTCCAACATCGTCCCAAGACAAAGGAGTACGACACCTCCGACCATATAGAGCTTCAAAAGGTGACATCTCTATACTGGCCTGGTAACTGTTGTTGTAAGCAAACTCTACCAAATGGAGATGGTCCTCCCAAGAACCCCCAAAATCTAGTACACAAGTGCGCAATATATCCTCGAGAGTCTGAATAGTCTCTCTGACTGCCCATCTGTCTGGGGATGATATGCAGTACTGAATTTGAGCTTAGTGCCCAAACTCTCCTACAAACTCCTCCAGAAATGAGAAATGAAATGACTATCTCGATCTGAGACTATGCTGACGGGAACTCCATGTATCCTAACGATCTGCCTCACATACATCTCTGCCAGCTTCTCCGTAGACAAACCCACTTTGAAAGGCAAAAAGTGGGCCGACTTGTTCAATCTATCAACAATGACCCAAATCGCGTCTTTCCCTCCTGGAGATCGTGGTAGTCCGGACACAAAATCCATAGTAATGTGTTCCCACTTACACTCTGAAATAGGTAATGGCTGAAGTAAACCTCCTGGCCTCTGCCTCTCGGCTTTCACCTGCTGGCACACTAAGCATCTGGATACAAACTGTGCCACTTCCCTCTTCATGCCATACCACCACACACTCTCTCGCATATCCCGATACATCTTGTTAGCACCTGGATGTATGGAATACTGAGAGCGATGCGCTTCCTGCAATATCTTCTCTCACAACTCTCCACTAGGCACACACAATCTAACTCCATGCCTCAAAGATCCATCCTCTGCAATAGTGAAATCATCCTCCAATCCTGCTCTCACCTGAGCTCTGATACTCCTCAAAGATACGTCATCATACTGTGCTGCCTTGATCCTATCCATCAAATCTGAATGTATCTGCAATCCCCACATCTGCATAGTACCACCTGGAACAATCACCTCAATGCCCAAGCTCTCCAAGTCCTCCAACAAATATCGATCCTGCGTCAAGAACATAGCTACCGGATACCTGCTCAAAGCATCGACAACTACATTGGCCTTCCCAGGATGATATTGCAAAGAGATATCAAAATCTTTCATCAGTTCCAACCACCGACGCTGCCTCATGTTCAACTCCTTCTGCGTGAAAACGTACTTCAAGCTTTTGTGGTCTGTGAAGATCTCCACACGCTCTCCGTACAAATAATGTTTCCATAACTTCAGGGCAAATATGACAGCTGCCAACACCAAATCATGGGTAGGATAGTTCTTTTCATGAGGACGCAATTGCCTGGATGCATAGGCAATCACTTTTCCATGCTGCTGAAGAACACAACCTAAACCCTTTCCCGATGCATCACTATAAATAGTGAAACCTCCGGACCCTGATGGCAACGTCAAAATAGGAGCAGACGTCAACCTCTTCTTCAACTCCTCAAAAGCGGCCTGGCAATCTTCCATCCAAACAAACTCCACATCCTTCCTTGTGAGTCTGGTCATCGGCTCGGCAATCCTCGAAAAATCTTGCACAAACTTTCTGTAGTAGCCTGCCAATCCCAAGAAACTTCTGATCTCTGCTACCGAACTCGGAGTCTTCCAAGATTCTACTGCTGAAATCTTCTTCGGATCCACTGAAATACCATCACCAGTCACAACATGCCCCCAGAATTCCACCTTGTCCAAGAAAAACTCACATTTGGACAACTTCCTATACAACTTCTCCTTCCTCAGCACTTCCAACACAATCCTCAAATGCTCCTCATGCTCTTCCGGTGTCCTCGAGTATATGAGTATGTCGTCGATGAACACCACCACGAACTTGTCAAGGTACTGGTGGAACACCTTGTTCATCAAGTTCATAAATACTGCCGGTGCATTAGTCAAACCAAACGGCATCACCATAAACTCGTACTGACCATACCGAGTTCTAAAAGCAGTCTTCGGTATGTCCTCCGGCTTCACCTTCACCTGATGGTAGCCTGATCTCAAATCTATCTTAGAAAACACCTTCGCACCACTCAACTGATCAAACAGATCATCAATCCGTGGCAAAGGATACTTATTCTTGATAGTGAGATTATCGAGTTCTAAAAGCAGTCTTCGGTATGTCCTCCGGCTTCACCTTCACCTGATGGTAGCCTGATCTCAAATCTATCTTAGAAAACACCTTCGCACCACTCAACTGATCAAACAGATCATCAATCCGTGGCAAAGGATACTTATTCTTGATAGTGAGATTATTCAAAGCCCTATAATCAATGCACATACGCACCGATCCATCCTTCTTCGGTACAAACAATACCAGGGCTCCCCATGGTGAAGAACTCGATCTGATAAACCCCTTATCCTGCAATTCGTCCACCTGCTTCTTCAACTCGACCAGCTCGCTGTTGTTTACTCTATAGACATGCTGCGAAATCGGTTCTGCACCTGGCACCAAGTCTATAGAAAATTCAACATCTCGATCTGGCGGCAATCCTGGCAATTCTTCAGGAAATACATCCAAAAATTCTGCTATCAACGGATGTGGCAACTCCTTGTCTTCCACCATAGCTCCACAAATAATGCCTTCTTCCTGCTCCGCAGCTCCTCTAGCAAACTCGAACTCTGGCTCTCCTGGCGGACCAAACAAAACTCTACCTCCTCTACAATCTATGCTAGCATGGTGCCTACTCAACCAATCCATCCAGAGTACAATGTCGTAGCTCGAAAGTGGCATTACAAGTAGACACGCACTCAACTCCCGGCCTCCCAGAGTAACTCTCCGATCTTTGCAAATATCATTAACCAGGATAATGCCTCCCCCGGTCATGATCTTGCAAGTCCTAAGCAAAGACTCAGCTACCAAACCATGCTTTAGAGCAAAAGAAACAGATACAAAACTATGGGAAGCACCACTATCAAACAAAGCTAAAGCTGGAATGGAATCAAGAAGAATAGAACCTGCGATGACATCTCCGGTGGGTTCCTCCTCTTCGACTGTCATAGCAAACGCTCGTCCCTGCCGAGCACCTCCCTGCTGCTGATGCTGGACAAAACGCTGCTGCTGTGTCGGAAGCGGTCCCCTCGGTTGTGCTGCAGGTGGTCTCATCTGTGCCCTCGGAGCTGGAGCTGCTCCCTGAACTGCACGACGAGGACACTCCCTCAATTGATGCCCTTCAGTACCACAATACAAACAAACTCCTAGCCTCTTTCTGCAAACTTCCCAGATGTGGCCGGGCTTCTTGCAGAAGTTGCATAGAGCTTGCTGTAACTGCCTCTACTGCTGAGGTGCCTGGTGAAAAGGCGCTCTAGTTGGAGTCTGGTTCTGCTGTGGCTGCTGGAAAGGTCTGGACTAGAAATGAGGACGTTTGGCAGATACTGCACTGCCGTTGGCCCCCAGAAAAGAATCACGGTCTCTCTTGGTCTTCAAACCCAGATCCCGCTCAACCTTGCGTGCCTCCGCAAGTATCTCCGAGTATGTCTCATAAAAAGACGGAATGAGGTTCAATATGGCACAAGATGTAAGATATCAAGGAAAGGACAGTTTAAGAGATCAAGTATCAACGTCAAAGGAGAATAGTTGAATCAAAAGAATTTTCCTAGATGTGATTGAGTATCTCAGCCTATATCCTATATCCTATATCCTATTGCAGGCTCGCAGTAGTACAACTAAGTTGTCGCACTACCACGACATCACATACTTGTGAAGCTTGACCTGCATGGGCCACCACCAAAAACGTGTCATGACCCGCACCCGGGGTAAGGGTACTAGTCGGAAACAACGCCCAGCCTACGCCGCAGAATCGGCGGTAGAACGCTGTCTAGAAAGTCTATCTAATATAATGAACCACCAAAAGATAGTGTACTCAATCACAGAACTAAGATAGAATGAACACGAATCAGATAAGAATAGAATAGTCACAATACAACTCATGAGTCTAAAATAATACATCAATGAGTCTGAAGAAAAATACAGAAATATGCTGGAGACAAATCCAGTACAAAAGAATACTACAAAACTATAAAGCTACAACTCCAGGGTCAACTGTCTCAGTTGGGATAAGTCCCTCTTGAGCCAGGGTCTCAGAATCTAAACCCACAACATCCTGGGGTCCATAATAGGTAGGGTACTCCTCAGTGTCATCTGGAAAAATATATCCAGTCAGGAAAGGAGCAGAGTACAACCCTAACAGCAGTTCTCAAATAATGATAAAAACTATGTAACAGTAAGTAGCTGTGGATAAACAAGATGCATAAATAGAGACAAGAATGTAGAGACAATAAGGAAATACTGGAAAAAAAATACAATAATGAACAATATGCTGATGGAACAAGAATACTAATGACTGAGTGTGTGAGTACTAGCTTTAACATGTGATCGGCTTGGGAACTTGCACAAGAGTATAATGGCCTGGTTAATCATACGTGCGGTGTATGATCAACACTCACAAGAAACAAGATATGCACAAGGAGGGTATGATCACATATCTACACTAAAATACTCCCCACCCCCGACTGGTATAATAGATCCAACCACGGTACGTTATGGCACTAGATTCCCCAAGAAGATAGCTAGTCTCCCCGAGAATCGGTGTCTGTACATGTACAAGATAACCAATGAAACAATACTTGCACCATATACACCATATACCAAGGAATAACATCTCATGACGAGATCCGGATATACCAATCTGTGTAACCATAGTGTCAAGAGAACATGTATATCTACACTAGATACAACGAACATAGAGGATATCATAAATGAGAAACTATCAGAGAATGTACTCGCCTGAAGTCCAATGAACAGTCTCACAAATGTCTGACTCGGTGCCTAGAAGACCTAGATATGGAATACAACATTAAAACAAGGTCCCGGAAAGATAACAAGTCAAACTAGACAACTTCTAGGCCAATAAGTCAATTCTAAGTTAAAAGTCAACTATGGTCAACTCTACAGTCAACTAAAGTCAAACATGGTCAAACCTAGGTCAACCTTACAAATCATCTATAAAAATAATATAGAATAAACTACAACAATTTAGGAATCAAAATAGATTCCAAAAGAATCTTACACAAAGTATATTAATAATACAAATAATATATATCATAAATAATATATATGCAAACCAATATTCATACAAATAACATAATATATTATAACAAATATTATACCTCACAAAACACACACATATATATATATATATATATATATATATATATATATATATATATATATATATATATATATATATATACATATATAAAACAATTAAATATATATATATACTTATATATATATACACATAAACTTGCACATTAAAATATTAATAATTACTAAACACAATGCACATATTAATGTACATATTTTACATGGCTAGAAGCACACATAAAATACATTCATTAATATCCAAATAATTATATAATAATTATAAATAATATAATTACACAATCAAACACATAAATATATTTTTATAAAATATTTTATGTATAAATTATATTATTTAACAAGTAGTAACATATATATTTGCATGCAAGAAAGTTACATATTATATTGTACATTATATTAGCACACCCAAAATATAGATCTATGCTACAATAATTACTATAATAAATACACAAAATAAATATTTAATATCCATATATATATACTAATTATAAATGAAGAATTGAACCATAATTAATAAGATCTATGCAAAAATACACACAATTGGAGAGTATCTCACCGTATCCCACTAGATCTAGGATACGCATGCGACACGAGTCCAACACACAACCAAATGCACCCCGAAGGACACAAACAAATCACAAATAATATTTATGAACAAATCAAAGCGTCAAAAGTAGATCTATGTGTCCGTGTCAAAATACGACATGTTCAAAGCCCCGTGTCAGAGGAAAACCCCCAAATGACACGTATCACCAAATAGTTGGGATACGAAACACAAGTATCCCAATATGGACACGACACTAGCCTCAAACACAAATCTCATGTTCAATTGATCTATAGGATCAATTGACACACACAACAAAATATAAATTCGGAATTCCAACAAAATTGACACAAAAAGCACCATAACTTTCTCCATGGGTCTCCTATGAACACAAAACAAAGTCCTATGGGTAATACATACATATAGGTTGATTTTACATGATTAAATCTCAGATTTAGAAGCTATTTAAATGGAAAAATCTAAATTATACCTATTGGGAGATAGATTCCCAATGAAACCTCCAATTGAGATGAACTTGCTTCCAAATTGTAGATCCTTGCTCCTCTTTGTAGATCCTTGCTTCCTTCTTCTAGATCCTTGCTTCCTCCTTCTCTAATGGTGAATTGGGAAGAATTTGGAATGAATTTGGTAGGGAATTGGATTGGGAATGGAGGGAATTTGGTAGTGGGAGAATTCTAGATCTAGATTTGGAATGAGATGAGAGGAGAGAGAAATTTCCCCCCCTCTTTAATAGGCCGGCCATAGCCCCTCCCCCAAGCAATTGTAAAATGTCCAATGTACCCCTTGGGGCCTCTCATGAAGAAATAATTAAGGAAGGAAGCTTCTAGTCTAATCATTTAATTAATTTAATCCATCTCCTTAACTATGGGCTTTCTAAATGGGCCAAGTCTAACTAATTAATTCATGTTGGTCCATGGGTCCAAACTAAACTAGTTGGGTCCACTAAAATAAGTCCAAAATAATTAAATAACATCCAACAATAATTAAATAATACAACAAAAATCATTTACCATGCACAATATTTATTTAAATAGGAAATTACTAAAATACCCTTTCCTAGAAAATATGGTAGTGACAAAAGTTGATAAAAATGCGCTGAAAGGTAGTATGACGTGCTTTTACTTAGTTCGTTTGTTAGTACATCAATTGTGTGCCAGAGGCTGAAGTCTTCAAAAGTGTGCCAAGAAATATTTTTCTAAGAATTTATTTCCTTGACATACTTTTGCTAGGAATTGGCAGTACTCTTAAAGTACACATGAGTTATGGACTGCGGGTCACACTCAACATGCGCCTAAGGACTGCAGGTCACACTCAATATGTGCCCATGATGCAAATCCTCATGTGTACTTCTTGTCACTATTCTTCTTCTCCAACCGTGTAAACTTCCTCACCAAAAATAGGTATTTTGTGTATATTTTATATTATTATATTTATTATATATGTTGAATTTATTTAGAATATGCTCTTAGTTAATTAGAAAATAAATTTCTTGATATATTTACTTATATAAATATTCATTTAGAATTATTTTAGATTATTTTAGATTTTTGGAGATTTTTCTAGAATTTTTTTGGTAATTAAAACTTAGAAAACATAAATTTCTAGGACTTCTATGATTTACTATACGACCATACTTGCATGTCGTTCCTACCAAATATTTATTTTAGTTTAAAATATTTAATTATACTTTTTTGTAATTTATTTAGAATTTTAAGAAATTTATTTAGATTTTAAAATTATTTAGGATTTATTTGGATATATAGTCTTAATATTAGATATATACTAATTTAGTGTTAATAGATATTAATAAGATTTTAAAAATTATTTGTATTATCTTTAATTATATTTAAGATTTTAAATTATTGAGATAAATTTAAACTCTATTTTAAATTAATTCAAATCCGGAACCTACTAGGAAATCAACTTCATGCATATCCTATCCTTATTTAAATTCATTATAATCCTATCCAAATTAACTAATCCTATTCTTATTTAATTAAGTAGTGTCCACCATAATATATACCTCATCCTTCATATTTTTTTTCCCAAATTCCTCTCTTTTTCGTCCAAAAAAATATTCAAAATTCGTCATAAATTCAGCCACATTTTCTACTAGTTATGACGAATTAAAAAGACGATATCTCCTAGCTCCGGACTCCAAACACGCTCTAGTTTTTTTTGTTAGAACGATAATAAGGTTAGATTTCTGATAATATAAATTGTTTTTCTAAATTATTAGTATTAAATTCTGGAAAATTCGTAGAGCACAGCATATCCAAAAATAGACGTGTTTCGATATTTTTGCGATTCCGGGAGAACCAGGAATCAGAATCATGAACCGTTTAAAGTTTCGGAAAGCTAATGTCGAGATCATCGACATATATTTTTCCCAGAATTTATTTCGAAGTATTTACATACTGTTAATTCTGTAAAACTTCTAGGTTAGAATTTAACCATCGGTGCACAATACAAAATTTGTATGTGCCATAATTCCCAAACGAATTTGAATTCAGATGAGCCGTAAATTCTATTATATTTTTTATTCTGAAATCTACAGAAAATCATGCATAAAAGTCGAGTTTGTATCGGTTGACTTTTTGGTCAACAGATCGTCTCGATTTGCGTGCCATGAGTCTCGAGTTGATAAAATTCAGTTTCTTTGGACAAAATTTAGGAATTAACATAAAAATCAGAATAATAAGATTAAAATAGGATTTTAGAGTAATTATTCTAGAATTAAATAAATTAAAATAAATTAATGGTTATATTATTATATAGTTATATGAATATATATGTAAGTAAATGCTAATTGATAATTATGACTAAATATTCAGACTGTATGACCCTAGGATATCGTGGACTATCCCATACTTACCTTGACCATGTTGACCCTAAGAACTTGTGAATTTGTCTGCCTTGCGTACACTAACGTACCGGCATAAACACCTGTTAGTTGACAGACTAATTTCGTACAGTACTTGAAGACGCGACACCCACATAATTCAATGCATAATTGACCGTGTTAGATGACTAGTGTTACCCCTAGTATACCCCCTGATTCCAGTGTAAATATGGTTGAGTATGTGCTAGTGTAATGACTAATGATTCTATTATACTATACTTATGTGTACATAGGATATTGGATTGTTCTACGCGATTTCTGGAGCAGGTTATTGGTACATTGCAGCTTGCTTGCCAGGCAAGTATACCTTGCCATTGTACTGTTATTTATACTCCATATGTTGCATGCATCTTTATTTTCTGTCCTTAGTTCATATATTTTAACTGTTATACAAAATGCGCGCGACGGTGTTGTCGCGTTATGTTTTTATTTATGTATTGCATTGACCTTGTTCATGAGACTACCCCATTATCATATAGCATCATTAGATTTCATTTGACTGTGACACATATTTTTACACGAGTGGTGAGTCTCATATAGATCACGGACGCACGTATTGACTGATCATCGGTACGTGTGGGACGTGCGTTAGGAATAACTACTGTTAGAAACTTTGCATGCTAGAAGACTTAGCAGTTATTAGAGGTCTATGGACATAGTCTATTGTAGTACGGTGGTTCCATCCTTGTCCTTGTCTGGTTGCAGGATTGGACTAGGTACTAAGAATAGGCTATGGACCAAATCGTGTCATGGATGTGACATGCTTAGAGCATGGGGTGGGGAGAACAACAAGTACCGCATTTGAGCTCCTTTACACTTTTTCTATTGTGCGCCTGGATTCTCTGCTGGAGATACGGGTAGTGATGACCACTATATATTATATTATTATCAAGCGGGCCTCCGGCGTTCGAAAGTTGTCGTGCCTTTGTAGGCCCCTGGATCTCCAATAGAGAACCATGCCAAATCCCAAATTTTCAGCCAGATAGCTCACTTATGGGGAAAGTTGTTCTTAACTGCATTCACTTTAGACGGTTAGGCGACCCATTGGATATTTATTTCAGTACTTTATTGGCATGTGTTTAAGTATACTTGTTATGTCCCTCTGAGGACCTGGTCCGCTGCCAGGTGTACCTATTTTTGAGTATTTGCAGGAGCGCAGATTGGAAGGATATAGAAGCTTCGTGGATGTCTTCCCTTCGAGCCGTGATTGGTAGCTGGTACTTATATTGTTTGAGTGAGTTGTACTTATATTGTATTTACTTTTCCCATTTGAGTTGGTAGTGGATTTGTTTCTACCCAACTATTATCTTTAGATCCTTCTTATTGAGATCTAGTTTCATAGATACTGGTTATTTATTTCTATATAATTTTGGTGGATGAGATTTAGATTTTACCCTGTGACTTGTATTACATTTTTACCACTTGTGGATTTGATATTCATAATACAGCGTACGTATGGATTTGGTTTCCATATATTGGAGTTGCCATATCCATACGGCTGGCATGCTTACGTGTCCTAGTCCTACGTATTTTTGGGACTGGGGCGTAACATGTTTTTTTCTGGTGGCCCATGCAGGTCAAGAGCATATTGTCTCGGTTACGTTATTGTACCGAACAAGCCTGCACCTAGGACTAGAATATAGGATCTCATCCACAACTGACCCTGATTCATCTTCCTCCTCTCTGTTCTATTTTGATCAAATGCATCATGCTTGATTCTTGTGCTTCCCTAATAGTTCTTTAAGTATAACCTTCTCCTAGAATATAGAAGTTTCTGTTGTTAGATAATAATTAGAGTAGCACACCTATTTAGAATACAACGAGATTATAGATACACCACTAAGCTTAGAATATCTAGCGAACCCTAGAATCCCTTATCCCTATAATTGGTTTACCATTACCCCGGATGTAATATGAGGACTTGAGAGTAGTATAGACACTACTAGAGTTAGTTAGAAGGTTACCATAATGTTGCCCCTAGCATTGAGGAACCCATAGAAAACCAAAAACTTAATATTTGGACTAAACCTAACCTTCATAGTTAGATGATATTGGAACTATAAACTTATATCATTATCTTGTTATTAGTAGACAGCACCCTAGGAAGCCTAGAGGAATGTAATCAACACTTCTCCCTTGATCATACCCCGAACATAGCAACCAACACCCCACTCCCCTTAGAAAACCATGATGCTATCTAGAGCCCTCTATCTTTATTTTATATATTGTTCCCTGCGACCATAGCACTCGCTATTTTGCGACGGCTAATTACGTTTCTTCTCTTCATCTTTCAACTCATGCCATCTGACACTTCGGATAGTAGGCCAAGTAATTATTCTTTGTTAAGGGCTCATAGTTTGCTAGGATTATAGTTGTAGCCTTGAATGTGAAATTTTTTTATGCTTGGTAGTTAGAACTTGATAAGTTTAAGTTGTTTTATAGATTGTGACCGATAATTAACCCTTAGTTTTAAATCATGTAACATGTACCCCACCTCAATGTAGGCTATATCCTATTTCCCCTCTGACGGCCAGTAACTCTTCTATCCTTACTATTGACACTTGCTCTATAAGTGCTATGACTAAGACTTAGGATGACCATTACCTACATAAAAAGGATACCCTAATCAATACCAAGATCTTTCCTCATATACCCTAATAAGAGTTTCTGTTCTATGTACATGTGCAAGGTTATTTTTGTAGGATCCTCTTAAGGCTGTCACAGTACTAGTTTAATTATTTTAAGTTGGGTAGTATACCTCACCACCTGGTATCATATAGCCCTTGTGAATCCATTGATGAAGTGTAACTGAATGGCATTAATTGTATGCTAGCATAAGATGATAGTGTTTATTCAGACTATAGAACTTAGAGGCTCACACCCCTACTTTGTCGACTATCGACTTAGACAAGGAATTAATATGATAACTGTAGAGATTGTAGAGTCTTTTGTTATTGTTGCTTATGTTGTTTTATTTTTGCAACTTGAATTATTTGTGACTTCTCTCATCATAATCCAGCGTTATATTTTCTGTGCTACCTCGAATTATGCTGCTATTATAGCCTAGTCTTTGCAAGCTTATTTTTATCGAGCTTGATCATGAGACATGTAATATTGGGGACGCCTGCTGATGCAATTGTCTAATCAGAATCAGTGTATTACGGTCTGGACAACCTTAGTATATTTGGTTCGCCCTTTGTAACGCTACTTTACGTGGATTGAGATATGTAGTGATTAGTAGACGAATATACTTGCCCTAGGCATGTCTGACATATCGTATCAGTTACATAACTGTACTAATATGAGCAGGCAAACAAAGGATTACCAAAATAGAATTTCAATCCACAACTACTTTGACAATTCCCAATTGAATTCTTTAAATGCCTTGATCCCAATACTTCTATTCTATTACGCTGCCCTTGAACTCTTTATTATTGATCTTCGTCTTCCCTTATTTCGGAAAGACGAAATCTCGTGCTGGGTATAAAGTTTGATACACAGAGAGTACTAGATATACCCCATAGGCCGATCATATACTTGAGGATTATTCTTTCGTAATTAAGGATATATCATATGTGATATGATCGGTGTTGAAGTTTCGAGGATTGGACGACATGAGTAAATAAATTAAGGGATATTTTCTTAAGGTATATAGCCTTAGGTGATAGGTGGATAAATTCTAAGTTGGGTAGTAGTGCATTGTCAACTCGGGAGGAATTTCTTTAGATTATGATCGAGTAAGACTAGATTGGGAGAGGTTCAAGCCATTGTAATTTTGAGAAATTTAGAAGGATGATTAAGATAATGAGGATTTAATGAATTTTAAAAATCTTGATATTGAGGACCCAATATTTATACTTTGAGCACATGATTTAAATTTTGAATATTGAAGGATGAATCATCGATTTAAATTTTGAGGATAAATATATAATTTTAGACTTGAACAATTGGTTAATTAGATTTAAATTTTATAATTTGATGATTTGAATTAAAAGTTTAATTTTGATTGTTGGGTCACCTATTTGAAATATTGAGGATGTAAATTGAGTTTAAATATTCGAATAGTACAAAATTCTTAAGTTAAGAATAGGAATAAGATTTGATTAGAATTGTTTATTGTTCAAAGTCTAGAGGAGATTATGATAGTTGAAAATTATGATACAAATTTTGATGTGGGATGTCATATAGACTTGAGTCAGATTTGGATGTTGATTATTTAAAAATCGAGAAGAGATTACGACAGGTTGAATTTTGATTTAAACAGTGGTTATATTAATTTTGAAGTGATCGCGATAGATTCGAATAGATTTTGTTATTTAAATTTTTGGAAGAGATTGCGATTGACATACCTTATGTACGAATGTGAAGGATTTAACAAATTATGTCTTATTTTAATTTTAAGGATGAAATTATTTTAAGTTGGGTAGATTATAAACTCCTCCACCCAAAATAGGTATTTTGTGTATATTTTATATTATTATATTTATTATATATATTGAATTTATTTAGAATATGCTCTTAGTTAATTAGAAAATAAATTTCTTGATATATTTACTTATATAAATATTCATTTAGAATTATTTTAGGTTATTTTAGATTTTTGGAGATTTTTCTAGAATTTTTTTGGTAATTAAAACTTAGAAAACATAAATTTATAGGACTTCTATGATTTACTATACGACCATACTTGTATGTCGTTCCTACCAAATATTTATTTTAGTTTAAAATATTTAATTATACTTTTTCGTAATTTATTTAGAATTTTAAGAAATTTATTTAGATTTTAAAATTATTTAGGATTTATTTGGATATATATAGTCTTAATATTAGATATATACTAATTTAGTGTTAATAGATATTAATAAGATTTTATAAATTATTTGTATTATCTTTAATTATATTTAAGATTATAAATTATTGAGATAAATTCAAACTCTATTTTAAATTAATTCAAATTCTGAACCTACTAGGAAATCAACTTCATGCATATCCTATCCTTATTTAAATTCATTATAATCCTATCAAAATTAACCAATCCTATTCTTATTTAATTAAGTAGTGTCCACCATTATATATACCTCATGCTTCATTTTTTTTTTCCCAAATTCCTCTCTTTTTCGTCCAAAAAAATATTCAAAATTCGTCATAAATTCAGCCACATTTTCTACTAGTTATGACGAATTAAAAAGACGATATCTCCTAGCTCCGGACTCCAAACACGCTCCAGTTTTTTTTGTTAGAATTATAATGAGGTTAGATTTCTGATAATACAAATTGTTTTTCTAAATTATTAGTATTAAATCCTGGAAAATTCGTAGAGCACAGCATGTCCAAAAATAGATGTGTTTCGATGTTTTCGAGATTTCGGGAGAACCAGAAATTAGAATCTCGAACCGTTTAAAGTTTCGGAAAGCTAATGTCGAGATCATCGACATATATTTTTCCCAGAATTTATTTCGAAGTATTTACATACTGTTAATTCTGTAGAACTTCTAGGTTAGAATTTAATCATCGGTGCACAATACAAAATTTGTATGTGCCATAATTCCCAAACGAATTTGAATTCAGACGAGCCGTAAATTCTAGTATATTTTTATGCTGAAATCTACAGGAAATCATGCATGAAAATCGAGTTTGTATCGGTTGACTTTTTGGTCAACAGATTGCCTCGATTTGCGTGACATAAGTCTCGAGTTGATAAAATTTAGTTTCTTTGGACAAAATTTAGGAATTAACATAAAAATTAGAATAATAAGATTAAAATAGGATTTTAGAGTAATTATTCCAGAATTAAATAAATTAAAATAAATTAATGGTTATATTATTATATAGTTATATGAATATATATGTAATTAAATGCTAATTGATAATTATGACTAAATATTCAGACTGTATGACCCTAGGATATCGTGGACTATTCCATACTTACCTTGACCATGTTGACCCTAAGAACTTATGAATTTGTCTGCCTTGCGTATACTAACGTACCGGCATAGACACCTGTTAGTTGACTGACTGATTTCGTACAGTACTTGAAGACGCGACACCCACGTAATTCAATGCATAATTGACCGTGTTAGATGACTAGTGTTACCCCTAGTATACCCCCTGATTCCAGTATAAATATGGTTGAGTATGTGCTAGTGTAATGACTAATGATTCTATTATATTATATTTATCTGTACATAGGATATTGGATTGTTCTGCGCGATTTCTGGAGCAGGTTATTGATATATTGCAGCTTCCTTGCCAGGCAAGTATACCTTGCCATTGTACTGTTATTTATACTCCATATGTTGCATGCATCTTTATTTTCTGTCTTTAGTTCATATATTTTAACTGTTATACAAAATGCGCGCGACGGTGTTGTCGCGTTATATTTTTATTTATATATTGCATTAACCTTGTTCATGAGACTACCCCATTATCATGTAGCATTATTATATTTCATTTGACTGTGATACATATTTTTACACAAGTGGTGAGTCTCATATAGATCACGGACGCACGTATTGACTGATCATCGGTACGTGTGGGACGTGCGTTAGGAATAACTGCTGTTAGAAACTTTGCATGCTAGAAGACTTAGCAGTTATTAGAGGTCTATGGACATAGTCTATTGTAGTACGGTGGTCCCATCCTTGTCCTTGTCTGGTTGCAGGATTGGGCTAGGTACTAAGAATAGGCTATGGACCAAATCGTGTCATGGATGTGACATGCTTAGAGCATGGGGTGGGGAGAACAACAAGTACCGCATTTGAGCTCCTTTACACTTTTTCTATTGTGCGTCCGGATTCTCCGCTGGAGATACGGGTAGTGATGACCACTATATATTATATTATTATCAGGCGGGCCTCCGGCGTTCGAAAGTCGTCGTGCCTTTGTAGGCCCCTGGATCTCCAATAGAGAACCATGCCAAATCCCAGGTTTTCAGCCAGATAGCTCACTTGTGGGAAAAGTTATTCTTAACTGCATTCACTTTAGATTGTTAGGCGACCCATTGGATATTTATTTCAGTACTTTATTTGCATGTGTTTAAGTATACTTGTTATGTCCCTCTGAGGACCTGGTCCGCTGCCAGGTGTACCTGTTCTTGAGTATTTGCAGGAGCGCAGATTGGAAGGATATAGAAGCTTCGTGGATGTCTTCCCTTCGAGTCGTGATTGGTAGCTGGTACTTATATTGTTTGAGTGAGTTGTACTTATATTGTATTTACTTTTCCCATTTGAGTTGGTAGTGGATTTGTTTCCACCCAACTATTATCTTTAGATCCTTCTTATTGAGATCTAGTTTCATAGATACTGGTTATTTATTTCTATATGATTTTGGTGGATGAGATTTAGATTTTACCCTGTGACTTGTATTACATTTTTACCACTTGTGGATTTGATATTCATAATACAGCGTACGTATGGATTTGGTTTCCATATATTGGAGTTGCCATATCCATGCGGCTAGCATGCTTACGTGTCCTAGTCCTACGTATTTTTGGGACTGGGGCATGATAAACCGACCCACCATTGATGCACTCAGAGCTCAAGCTCAAGACTATGACAGTGCTCCTTTCCTCAAGCAACAAGAACAAAAAATAAAAAAATCCCAAGCTTGAAATCAGGAAATAACATCTTTTGAAAATATCTTATTTTTTGGGGGGATCATTTCCTAGAAAATATACTTATAAAAACCCTCATAATAAAATTAAGATATAAATTATTAACCACCTCAAATCTGAAAACTCCAAGGACTAACTATAATCAGAACACTACTAGAAACTAACTACAACAAATTAATACTAAGAATAAAACTATAGCCGATCATGTTTCTTCATATTTGTAAGATGTACTTGCCTATGAAAAAAACTAGAAGCAAAACAAGAAAAATGAACAAGTAAGGAGAGAGTGAGAACAAGGATATATATATATAGGCGAGGGGTTGATGGTGAACCGTCGGATCTCTCCAACAAATTCAAGCCACACGTCCTACCTACCACCACCACACACTCAATACTTAACCAATGTGCGCCAAGCTCCATTCAATCGTGCGCTTGAAGTATACTCAAGGTGGGCCAAAAAATGAAAATACACCAAAAGTGTGCCAACTTGAGTATATTCCGAGTATACGGGATAGGGGAGTGACATCCGTACTCTAGAGGATAGTCCTGATCTTCTATACCTGAAAGAAAGTCAGGTCCTGAGAGGGACATAACAAGATACATAGTATGTTAGGGTAGATTAGATGTGGACGGATTCGTATAAAAAATAATGGAGAAAAAAAGGAAAAAGAAAATTTTAGAATGGACTGGAGCCAACCTCAGTACTTCGACCATTGACTCCCCTAGGGGTGTGCATCGGTCGGTGATTGACCTATTTGGTCACAACCGAAGCCGAACCAAAGTTAATCAGTTTTAAAATAATCACAGCCGAACCAAACAAATCAATTGGTCGGTTCAATTTTGAAACCGATCGACTTGGTTTAGTTGGCTCGGCTCGGCTGATCGACTTGCAAGTCTTTTTAGTATCAGTCAACTCTAAGTAGTCTTGGGGATATTGCAAGTGTTTTTAGTACTCAAATATTCATGATTTAGTATCAGTCAACTCTAGTTGGCCCTCATTTACATTACCAAACATGAGCAACTAGACCAGCACCATAACCCAGAAAACTATGTTAAGAACACCTAACAAACTCTTCATTGCCATTATTGAAGCATTTCTCTTCTCACCACATCCAACTGACAAAGTACTAAATGAAAATATATGTCAAAGAAAAAGTGCTTAAAAGCAACAAAAGTCGACTTGGACTCAGTTCTATATAAGCATGTTATCATCACATGCAAGGGATTAATTTGTGAAGAAACTAACAAATGTTACACTTGGGAATGTTGTCCTAGTCATATGGCAAAAAATTTATACTCATAGAAAACAAATATCAGTATTAGTAGTGGGTTCAGTTTTAAATGATTTTTGGAATAGCCAAATCACAACGGAACCAAACTGATCAGTTATTTAAAAAGTCTAGTCAAACCAATCCAATCGGACCATCAGTTTTGGTCCAAACACCTGTCGTTTACCGATTTTATCTCAACATATCGATGATTGAAACTTTCGTCCATAGAGTGCCTCATATGGGGCCATCTGGATACTTACTTGATAACTATTGTTATAAGAAAACTTCGTCAACAAACATCTTATTCGTTTCAATTCTAAGTTGCTACCGCAATCGAATAACTCTTGAATCTACTCGATTCTACATTGGATGTTCCATGCATTAAGTCTATATATGTTGGAATGCTTTATGTATGTATCACGTCCTAGTCCAAAATACGTAGGACTAGGATATACAACCATGCCAGCCGGTATGTATACGTAGGCTACTCCAATATATGGAACCTACGAATACACTCATGCGCTGTAATATGATTACATCTCCTAAAAAAATATATCACAGTCAAGAGTACATTATATATCATCCACATAAAATAAGGAAATAACTAATCAAATATATCAAATGAATCAAGTACGAAGTAGTCCAAAAAAAAAGTTGGGTAGAGACAAATCTACTACCAAACGACTATATCAAAACTAGAATAAAAATGGAGTCCGACCTCCATAATAAATAAGATAAAGAGTATCAACTAAAAGGTCTATTAACTAGATAATCAAATAGATTCAAAGGGAAAGACCTCCTTGGCTGGGAGAAAAGGATCAGGTCCTGGTCCGTTGTCATACCCCAGTACCGTAATACGGAGACGGACATGTCTAGATCCCCCGTACAAGGTATAAAATATCGTACGATGATCATTGCTGTAGAAAGACAATGAGGTGCATGCTACAATCAAGTCTCTTTGTGTCTCAGAACAACTATGTCTCAATCATTCAAGCAAGTAACAACAATCATAGAACATATAAGATAAAGCCGTAAGGCATCCAAAATGCTCTATTAAAACGTTCTAGGAATCTAGCCATCAAAATATTAGGCTAGCATATTGTCAATAGTTACACAACCGAATCAGCTGTAGTCTGATTATTTTACAGTTAGGTAAAAAAAGGAACTGATGTCTAGACAAGCTGACTAACTGGTGGCGGTGGCTAAACGCCTAAATTGAAGAATATACAATACGAGCAGTGATCAAGAAACACACTCGTGCCCTTCAGCGACCATCCGTCTGGTGTGCGTTATCGTAAGGGAGATAAGCTGGATCCTCTGGTGCTGGCTCTAAACTTGGCTATACAAAACTAGTGGGGTTAGACCCCAAATAGCTAGTACTACAAGGAAGCACAAATGAAGAAAAAACCCATATCAAACATATAGTACAAGGGCCAAGAATCATTGGCATATGCCCTATCTTTGGGATAACATGACACTCATTCACCAAACAAGGATAGAAAATACCATGCCACCCAAGATAAGATATGTGCCATGATTATGGTCAATCTAGGATTCTGTGCCGTAGTTCGGTCCATATTCCATCATAGCATAATGACCCAACTCCCCAACTAAATAAGGACATAAGTTAAATACCACACTATGACAGTCCATGTCCCTAAGCTACTAGCAGAGTTACAATCACAACCAAGTCAGGTTAGAACGGCGAAACAATATTACGGCTTGTTATGTAGAGTCTGGGATTATTCCAGATGTAATAATAATAATAATAATAATAATAATAATAATAATAATAATAATAAGCATCCTCATATCGTGCCATGTTGAGCAGGGCTAACGGAGCCAATATTATACAGGCAGGCAAGCAGGATCACACCAGTTCACCGTAGGGCCACCGCGCTGATAAATCAGTAACAGTTCCAACCTTCCTATAGAAAAATGTTGGCTCAGTTTAAACATAAAAAGTCAAATATTGTACCCCACTACATTAGGATGATATACAATATCCATGGTGGCCAGTCTTGCACACCAAAAAAATTATCACAGAGTGGCCCATCATGCACGATCTCGGGATGTCGTTCCCTTTCCATGTTCTAATCAGCTTTGATGTTACATAATTAACCCTCAGTGATATAGAATTCTCTGTCATGTCCACATGGACATTCCCCTTAATGATGTCGTACAGAGTATGAGCACATTTGATACGAATCTATTTTTATATTTATGATTCAAGTCTAGATTCACCCTAATGTGGATGCAACATTCAAACAAGCAATAACCTAGCCAAGCTATGGTTCTTACCCATTATCATTTCCGTTCTAAAAACTCAGGAATATAATATTATGCACCGAGCATGAATTATCATGTCATGTTCAGTGTACATGTTGGCCAATGTCACACACTAAGTGTATAATAAGCCATCATAAACAGACGAGAAGGAAAAGTGTATCAACATGGATACAAGAACCAAGTCAGGGTACCCAACCTATTAATTGGTCACATGAATTACATTTTAATCAAGTCAGGAGTCATAATTAATTAGAATTTAATATCTCATATGATCGAGTCACGGTCATGAAGGCCGCATTAATTCCTCAAGTTATGGGATAATAGATCATCAATCATGGTCAAGCTCAACTAATCTAGAATAGGCATTAAGTGCACAACATGACCTATACATGCACAATTAATCAATCATAAGAAGTCCTGGGTTGACGTACTTTTCAAGTGCCAAATAGGTTAATCAGGAACAGTGGCACACAGAATGCGCGAGCAGGTAACTATATGGTGCACAAACCTATAATACTAAGTCACAGAAGTCATGGAACACAAGTCTATAACACGGCACACGAAATCGATAATAGAGTAGCAGAAAGATGCGGCACAAAGAATGTAAAACAACTATAAAACAAAACACGAGTCCCCAAGCTGCACGACAGTCGTAGGCACGAAAGTCGAGGGCACGATAGTCGACGGCCTCAGGAATCAAGACATGCCAAAGTCAAGCCTCTCTTATCGAGGCTGAACCGAGCAAGAATGTACCAAGAGATAAAAGTACATCGGGTTATAAATCCATCAAAAGTGCGCCAAAGGCCATATACATAAGGGCGGCGCACTTTTGCTAGTTTAATGTACGACATAAAAATTGTGCATCGACCTGTAAAAAGTGTGATAACTAATAGAAAGTTGATAAAAATGCGCTGAAAGGTAGCCTTACGCACTTTTTCTTGGTTCGTTCGTTAGTATATCAATTGTGTGCCAGTGGCTGAAGTCTTCAAAAGTGTGCCAAGAAGGATTTTTCCAAGAATTTATCCCCTTGACATACTTTTGCTAGGAATTGGCAGTACTCTTAAAGTACACACGAGTTATGGACTGCGGGTCACACTCAACATGTGCCTAAGGACTACGGGTCACACTCAATATGTGCCCATGATGCAAATTCTTATGTGTACTTCTTGTCACTGTTCTTCTTCTTCAACCGACCCACCATTGATGCACTCAGAGCTCAAGCTCGAGACTATGAAAGTTCTTCCTTCCTCTCAAGCAAGAAGAACCAAAAATCAAGAAAAATCCCAAGCTCGAAATCAGGAAACAACATCTTTTGAAAATATCTCATTTTGGGGGGATCATTCCCTAGAAAAATATACTTATAAAAACCCTCATAATAAAATTAAGATATAAATTATTAACCACCTCAAATCTGAAAACTCCAAGAACTAACGATAATTATAACACTACTAGAAACTAATTACAACAAATAAATACTAAGAACAAAACTATACCTGATCATGTTTCTTCATATTTGCAAGATGTACTTGCCTATGAAGAAAATCAGAAGCAAAACAAGAAAAATAAACAAGTGAGGAGAGAGAATGAGAAAAAGGATATATAGGCAAGGGGTTGATGGTGAAACGTCGGATCTCTCAAATAAATTCAAGCCATATGCCCTACCTACCACTACCACATACTCAATACTTAACCAATGTACGCCAAGCTCCATTTAATTGTGCACTTGAAGTATACTCAAGGTGGGCCAAAAAATAAACACACACCAAAAGTGCGCCAACTTGAGTATATTCCGAGTATACATGATAAGGGAGTGACATCCGTACTCTAGAGGATAGTCCTGATCTTCTATACCTGAAAGGAAGTCAGGTCCTGAGAGGGACATAACAAGATACATAGTGGGTTAGGATAGATTAGATGTGGACGGATTCATAAAAAAAATAATGGAGAAAAAAAGGAAAAAAAATTTTAGAATGGACTGGAGCCAACCCTAGTACTTCGACTATTGACTCCCGTAGGGGTGTGCATCGGTCGGTGATCGACCTATTTGGTCACAACCGAAGCCAAACCCAAGTTAATCATTTTAAAAATAATCAAAGCCAAACCAAACAAACCAATTGGTCGGTTCGATTTTGAAACCGATCGACTTGGTTCAGTTGGCTCGGCTCGGCTGATCAACTTGCAAGTCTTTTTAGTATCAGTCAACTCTAAGTAGTCTTGGGGATATTGCAAGTGTTTTTAGTACTCAAATATTTATAATTTAGTATCATTCAACTCTAGTTGGTCCTCATTTACATTACCAAACACGAGCAACTAGACCAGCACCATAACCCAGAAAACTATGTTAAGAACACCTAACAAACTCTTCATTGTCAATATTGAAGCATTTCTCTCCTCACCATATCCAACTGGCAAAGTACTAAATGAAAATATATGTCAAAAAAAATGCTTAAAAGCAACAAAAGTCGACTTGGACTCAGTTCTATATAAGCATGTTATCATCACATACAAGGGATTAATTTGTGAAGAAACTAACACATGTTACACTTGGGAATGTTGTCCTAGTCATATGGCAAAAAATTCATACTCATAGAAAACAAATATCAGTGTTAGTAGTGGGTTCAGTTTTAAACGATTTTTGGAATAGCCAAATCACAGCGGAACCAAACTGACCAGTTATTTAAAAAGTCTAGTCACTACTAGAAAAAGTCAAATTAGCGACGTCTAAAAACGTCGCTAAAAAACGAAATGATGTCGCTAATTTGGTTTAGCGACGTAATTAGCGACGTTATAAAGTTGTCAAAAAAAACCAAGTCGAAAAAAAAAATGTCGCTAAACGTCGCTATACTGACGTTTTTAGCGACTTTAATGTGTCGCAAAATTTAGCGACGTTTAGCGACGCCGAGTCACTAAATAGCGACGTTTATTAAAGTTGCTAAACGTCGCTGATTAGCGACTTATAGCGACGTTACACCGACATCTTTAATGACCTGGCTATTCTGCCATGTCAGCAATTGGCGACGTATAGCGACATTTTTAGCGACGTCATTAGCGACGTATTTAGCGACTTGTTACAGCATCGCTAATTAACGACTTATTTAGCGACGTAACTTAATGTCGCTAAACGTCGCTAAAAATGTCGCTAATATTAAAAAAAAATTAGTGTCCAGAAGGAATTGAAGTTGGGGCTACTTAGATTAATCTACTGGTTGAACCGATTTGGTCCGATCAATCTTCGGTTAGCTTTTTAAAACCCTGGTTTAAAGATTATATGCAATTATTTGTTTTCTCTCCACTTGTTATTTATTACATCATGCCTTTTATAACATGTATGAGATTAAGTTCTTCCAGACATTTTAATGCTCTCAAGGCCATGGTTTCTTTCTCTCCCAAAATGCATATAATTAATATGTATTTTCCAATGTTTCGTTATAATGTTCAACATCAGTCAGGTCGATATATTAATATTTTGGGAACTATATATATTAGACATTGTATTGTGCCTTGTGGGGACATATCAAGTAAGTATTCAATGCTGGAATTAAGTATTCAATGCTGGAATTATAGATGTAGCCAAAGTTTAACAATATATAAGATGAACAGTACAAATACGAGATAAGTATCCAATACCAAGGACTATTGTTGAAGTATCAATAATTCATAATATAGAAATCGAACTCGAGTGACCATTGTGTTTACCGAAGAGAGGTATAAGTTCCTGACTAGGTGGCGGAAGATCAATGGATCAAGCCATGGAGGCGTATTATTTCTTCCATTTATTAATGGTGGGAGTTGAGGGGGACAGTGGGCCTACAAGATGTGCAACGAAGTATGCGCAAAGTCCCGTGCGAAATATCGGGCCACATAAAAAAAAATTATTATAGTATAGGACAAATGTGGATATACAAGATAACTATATAATCCAATTAAATTAACTAAAAAATTAAAGACCACAAGAAGTATCAATAATTCATAATATACAATCGCATCCTAAATAATAATAAAAATAACTATACTACTGCGGATCTGCAGGAGGCTGACCACCGGCACGCTTGAAGGATAAGAACTCCTCATACTCGTCCCGTGGAATCGACACCGATGTCGATGGAGAAGGCAGTGACGTCGGTGGAGGCCGTGCCCGCTCCAAGTCTGCGAGTCGCTGGTTGTAAGAATCCAGGGTAGATAACAGCCTCGTACTGCTATGACCCATTGAATCCTGCATCCTCGTCAGCTTCTCGTCCATCGATAGCTGTGACGCCTGCAGCTCCATGATGTTGCAGTCATTGGAGGCTCTAATATCATTTGTCAAATCCCGTAGCTCTGTCATGCTGCGGTCGAGCATATCTAATCGTGCGATGAGCATCGGATCGTCCGCCTGCGGCTGGGACCGGGGCTGCTCCTCCATACTTCGCAGCAACTCGTCACGGAGAGACGCAATCTGACGGTCAACGGCCTCCTGGACGGCCTCCTAGACTCTGGTCGACGACTGCGAGGGCTGCGACTGCGAGGGGTGTGTGGAATGCACAGCTGTCGGGGAGGCCCTAGATAACTGTGTCGCAACCAGGGCGCCATAGGAGCCCGTACCGTAGTACGTACCCCTCTGGAGACCACCAGCTGCGGTCACCCACAGGTCGTCCACCGACGGAGATGGAGCGGGCTGCGACGAAGTACCAGCCTCTCCAGGTGTAGGTGCACTAGCAGTCGCCCGCTCACGCAGCCTAAGATACTCGGCCTAGAAAAGGTTTGGAAACTCAATAATTGCCTAAGTTATATTAAAATTAACACAAAGGAAAGTAATACTTATATAGGTCTGTGAGGCCCTCTCATCAATAAGATTTTCGTCCTTGTGATGGGTGGCCAAGAAGACGGTCACCATGTTTGCATCCTCCCCCCTCTGTACCTGTTAAAAATATATTATTTATTACTAAACTTAAATATTTTTTCCAAGTACCATTTTATGGTACTTATATTAAAATAATATATTTTAAAAGAAAAAACATACCAAACGACGGAAATATTCCGTTATCGGAATCGAGCCACCACACCACTTGGCAGCATTCTGTCTAGCCGCCTTGGCCTTCTTAGACCTTTCCTTGTAGCTCAGATCATCGAATCTAGCCCTCATCGCAGTCCACTGCTCAGGCGTGATCCAACCTTGGATCGGTTTTCCAGCACGATCACGAGCCTTCTGGTCATCCAGAGCATCTCGGATAAGCTTGGCAGCAACGGTAGGAAAGTGCCGCTCGATCAACTCGGCCCGGTGCGGAGGATAAAAATACGTTTGCTACAATAAATAATTCATTAAGTTAGCATCACGAATAAGTTATATAATATGCATAAATTAGAGGATTTATTTAATATACTTTTACCAGGAAGTGCGCAAACCAGAACGCCTTCCTCTCCTCCGGAGCCTCAGAATAGTTGATCCAAGGGCCACCGTAGTTGTTCCTCAGAAATTGGCCCAGGCATCTCTGAACCGACGATGGACGATATCTATACAGAGATAATAATTTAAATTACTGAAAAAGTCAATATACGATGAATAAAGAGAAACATAAATATATACTAAACCATCTAATTGACTTACTTTGTACCGTCGGCCCAAATCTCTGTCCTCGTCTCCTCCGGAGGTGCGCATGGAGGATCTTGCTGATGCTGGAACAACGTGGGCACGACCTCCTCGACATGCTCATCTGTCCCCATGGTTCCGTCAGCAGAAGGAACGCTGGACGAGGGTGTACTATCACGCCAGGAACTACTCGTCCCAATCGTCGGAGATATGAGTGATCGATATACTGGAGTACTGGGCGACGATGATCCGGAACCAATAGTAGGCAGTACCGGAGTGGCACTCTGTCTACCTCGGGACCTGCCGAATCCTTCGCGTCGTCCTGTCATATCTGATAACAACATATGATGAATATAGAGAAACACAAATATATACTACATTCTACAGTCGAAATGTGATGCATATCTCAAAGCATTCTACAGTCAAAATATAATACATATATTCGTTAATGGGTACATCTACTTCGTCAATTTTCCAACCTTGATCTATATTCTACAGTCAAAATATAGTTATATTCTACATGCAATATTTTTTATTTTCAATCATCTTCAGAAAATTCATCTTGTTCGCCTTCGTCGTCCTGCTCTTCCTCTTCCTCGTCTTCACTTTTATCTACTTCGTCGTCCTCTTCGGATAATTCTATATCTTCTATATTATTACTCGTGTAATGAGTAACTTCCGTTGAGTCCACATCTATAATATTTGTTACAAGAGGTAGATCGTCCTCCTGATAAGCTATTTCGTCAATATCAAAGGTATTTCTAGCTTTAGTCTTGCATACTGCCCACCAATCCGACCTCGCTGTCCCCCGTCTAGGATAAATTGTGAAGTACACGAGCTGAGCCTGACTTGATAGGACAAATGGTTCGTAGCCTTGATATCTACGCTTGTAGTTTATATCCACAAGGCCATGCTTGTCAATTTTCCAACCTTGATCTTGAATCGGATCAAACCATTCACACCTGAATAGCACGATATTAGCAGGTTCTGTGCCATAATTATATGTCAACTCCATAATCTCTAGTAAGATGCCAAAAAAATCATTGCCCGGATTGACGTCTTTGTAGTTTGAAGATTTGATACACAAACCACTATTTTTTGTGGAATCAAGATCCAGAAAGCTGTCTCTGATAGGAGCATTTGTTGACTTAAACCTGAACCCATTCACACAGAAACTTGGCCATATTTTTACGGCAGTAATTGGTCCCTTGGCTAGAGTTCTAATAGATTCAGTCTCGGATGATATTAGACGATCGACCTAAATACCAAAGTAGCGATAGTAAGTTATTTGTTTTGCCAGTGCAGAAATAAAAAGTAATTACCAAGCATATTACATATGCACTCAACCAAGAAGGAAAATGGCATCTCATATCTTGTTCTACTTCTTCGTCTGTTATGTAGGGTCTAACCGACCTCAACTCATTATTATATGTGCTGAAAAATAATGAAGCAACTGCTGATTAGTAGCATAATAGTATCTTATACTATTACATTGAGATGATGTAAATATGGACGTATTAATTACTTACTCCTCTAGCTTCTCCACTTCATCCTCGTCGCAATTGAGTAATATATACAATTGAGCAGCCCTTAGCTCATCGTCATTCAAATATCTCTTCTTCATTTTTCCCGAAGGCTTTCCGGACGCATTGAATACTTTGAGTATTGCATCATTAGATTCCTGATATGCGTCGTCATTTCTGGGAGCTTTCATCCTATTAGTAGCAACATGCGGTTTGAAATACGTCGAACAAAAGTTTGTAATCTCCTCGAGAACATAAGCTTCACAAATAGAGCCTTCAACCCGTGCCTTATTTTTTACCTTTCTCTTTAGGTGATTCAGATGCCGCTCGAAGGGGTACATCCACCGATAATCGACAGGACCACCAACACGTGCCTCATAGGAAAGATGAATTGGCAAATGCTCCATAGAGTCAAAGAATCCTGGAGGAAACACCTTCTCGAGCTTACATAGTGTTACCGTAATGTCCCTCTCTTGCTTTTCTAGACGATCGACGAGCAACTTAGTACAACAAAGATCTCTGAAGAATATGCTCAGCTCTGTCAATGGGTCCCAAACGACCTGCGGTAAAAATTCCTGAAATGCAATCGGAATTAACCTCTCCATGAATACGTGACAATCGTGGCTCTTCATACCCACCAGTTTATTCTCCTTGAGGTCGACGCATCTTCTCAAGTTAGACACGTACCCGTCTGAAAACTTTAGACCCTGAATCCACCTATAAAGTCTACCTTTATCCTCTTTATCCAGTGAGAAAACTGACTTAGGTTGCTTTAACTTTCCATTCCCTCCTCTATCAAATGCAATACAGGACGTCTACATATTTCTTCTAAGTCCAACCGGGCCTTCGGATTATCTTTCGTCTTCCCCTTTACCTCCATTATAGTATTAATTATGTTATCAAACACATTCTTCTCGATATGCATGACATCAAGGTTATGTCTGATCAGATTGGTGCTCCAATATGGCAGATCCCAGAATATACTCCTTTTCGTCCAGTTATGGGTGCGACCAAATCCGTCACACTTGTATCCCTTAGTAGGCTCTTCGATAGCACTTGGTAAATCTTTTACCTCTTCCCATATCGTGCATCCGGGCCACCTTGGTGGTGGATTGGCCTTCTCCACAACTCCCGCACGAAAAGCATTCTGGTTCCTCCGGTACGGATGATCCTTCGGCAAAAATTGTCGATGACAATCGAAGAAGCACGGTTTGCCTCCGTGTTTCAAACGAAAAGCCTGAGAACGGTCCATGCAATACGAACATGAGAGACGACCATGGATGCTCCATCTCGATAATATTTCATAGGCCGAAAAGTCGTTGATGGTCCACATAAGTGCTGCCCTCATCTGAAAATTATGCTTTCTACAAACATCGTACATGTTGGCACCTACTTCCCACAGCTGATTCAACTCATCTATCAAAGGCTGTAAATACACATCGATGTTCCTCTTCGGATTGTTTGGACCCGGGATAATAACGGTTAGGAACATATACGGAGTCTTCATGCACATCCAAGGCGGTAGATTGTACAGAGTGACGATCATAGGCCAACACGAATACTGGGAGCCCGAAAGTCCGAATGGGGTAAAACCGTCAGAGGAGAGCCCCAATCTGACATTACGTGCTTCCTCGACAAAATGTGGATACTCTCGATCAAAGTGCTTCCATGCTTCTCCATCGGATGGATGATCCAATACTCTTTCGATCTATTTTTGCCTGTGCCAACTCATGTTTTCTGCAGTCTCCTTAACCATAAACAACCGCTGCAACCGCGGCTTCAAAGGCAAGTAGTGCATCGAATCGGTAGGCTTTCTTGCACCGACAAACTTTCCTCTAACAGTGGCCTTGTAGCGATCAGCACCACAGAATCTGCACGCATCTTCATCCTTGTCATCTTTGTAGTACAAGATGCACCCGTTGTGACATGTATCAATTTTCTCGTATCCCATCCAAAGCGATCTCACCATCCTCTTAGATCGATAGAAGTCTTTAGGCAACTTTGCACCCTCGGGCAAGATCTCTATAATCAAATCGAGCAGTCGATTATAGCATTCTTGCGATATATTAAAATCAGACTTGATGCTCAATAATCTTGTAACCACCTCCAACGGTGAATGATCCTCACAACCAGGATATAGTGGAGTTCTTGCATTCTCCAGCAACTCCATAAACTTTGCAGCATCGGCATTCGGTGCCTCCTCAGCTGCATCATAATTGTCCGGATTGAAACTAGGTCCCGCCGTATCATAATTGTCCGGATTGAAACTAGGCTCCGCCGCATCATAAACTATGTTCACCAACCCATCGTCGTAAGCATCGTGGTCTTGGACATCCATATACGGCTCCACATAGGGCTCCGACTCCGATGCTAGAGATACAAGTTCTCCGTGCGCGGTCCACTGATAGTAATTCAGCGTGAAGACCTTCGAGTATAAATGATATGTAACTTCCACTTCTGAATGATATTTCCTGTTGCGACATCTCACACACGGACACTTAATTTTGGTACCGTCCATGTACTGAGGGAAAGCCTTGGCGAACTGCAGGAACTGCTGTACACCCTCAATGAATTTATCCCGCACACCGCACATGTCATCAGGATGACGGTTGTATATCCACGAACGATGATGCAGATAGTAATTCATATCCATTTTTAGATACTTCTGCAAAAATAACAGTATCTATCATATAAATTATTACATACAGTGGTTTATCACCTAACTTCATAACTTAACCGTACTATAAAAATCATAACTGATATAATACATACTTTCATTTATCAAAGTCTAAAATAAGCAATATTCAAAACAACTGAAAATAGGCCAAGTCTCTTAGTTTTTTAATATTTTATACTATTGGTAAAAGCTTGGGTTCTTTACTGTATACAATGCTTACTAGGACATATAGTTACTTAGCTAACTATTAACAAAATCAAGTATATCAGTAAGTAACTATTTAACTACACTAACTATGTACTAATTTAATACTAAACTGATACCCTTAACTTCTACCCAATAACTCATGCTAACCCATCTTAAGTTACTTAGCTAACTATGTACTAATTTCATTCTGGGTACAATGACTGCTCCTTCTCGAGGCTGACTCCACGTTGCTGCTCATCACAAGCTCCTCAACCCGATCCCCCCTCGACCACTAGTACACTGATACACAGTGTGGTCGAGGCACACTGTGCACACCATAGTGAAACTGATTCCCCCCTGATACACTGGCATACTGATGCACAGTTTTACGGCCCGAGCTTTCCCTCCCTCACACAAAAATATAAAGTCACTGAACTTACTCACTCACTCACTCACTCACTGATACACTAAACTCACTGATACACTAAACTAAACTCACTGATACACTAAGCTCACTGATATACTAAGCTCAGCATAGCCCTACCTTCATGTAAAACAACACTACCCACATTCAACACCACCAAATATCTCATGATTGAAAACTTAGCTAAATACTTAGAAAAACCTTAACCCTCACTCCTCTTTTACTGAACTACCCATACAAAGAAACCCAAGCTCTCCACTGACTGATACACTGAGGTATCAGTGCCAACACAGTGCACATACAGTGAAGACACAGTAAAGAACCCGACTCCCTGTGTAAATCAGTCCCATATCAGTGTCTATGTGAGTGTGGTGTGTGTGTGTGTGTATCTGCGTCTGTGTGTGTGTGTCTGTCAGTGTCTGTGTGCGTGTGTTGTGTCTGTGTGCGTGTGTCGTGTCTGTCCAGTCATCAGTTGTGTCAGTATCACATGAGAGAGAGAGAGAGAGAGAGAGAGAGAAAAAGAGAGAGAGAGCCGGTCGCCGGAGAGGGGGGCGGGGGAAATCGAAAACTTTCGAAATTTTTGACAGATGGGGGAAAAGAATCTGAGCCCTAATTAACCAAAAATTAGCGACGTTTAGCGACGTCTAATAAAAATGTCGCTAAATTAAAATTTAGCGACGTCAAAACGTCGCTAAACACGTTGCTAAATATTTTTGACATATACGTCGCTAATTACGACGCTAAACGTCGCTAAATCAGATATATTAGCGACGTTTAGCGACCTTAATTGAACTTATAGCGACTCATCTTTTAAAATCTTAATAAAAGTCGCTGAACGTCGCTAAATGTCGCCATTTAGCGACGTTTAGCGACGTTTTTAATGGAGTCGCTGATTTAGCGACGTTTATACCAGGAGTCGCTAAAATACGTCGCTAATCCCGCTTTTTCTAGTAGTGAGTCAAACTAATCCGATCGGACCATAGGTTCGGTTAAAAATCGATCATTTCGATTTAATCCGATTAGATTTGGTCGATTTGCCCACATATGTGCACACTCTGACTCCACATATGTTTTGGGCACAAGCGTTAGACGAGGGATAGTAGCATTGGATTTAGTGTTGAGAAACAATTGTTTATACTATTGTGTATCCTTGCTACATTTTCTCTACTAACTACCTGGGCCGGTCCTAGCCCTGGTCCAGGGAGACCGCCTAGGACTCCATGGGCCAGGAGGGAAAAAAATTAAAATATATAATTAATTTTGTACCAAAAATAGAATTAGTATTTACCATGGGCCATTTTTATCATAAATTAATTGTAGTGTAGTGGTTATTATATTAGACTTGCCCATAAGATGTTTATAGTTCAAATCTTGGCGAAGGAATTTTTTATTTTTATTTTTACTTTTATTTTATTATTTTTACATTATGTATGTGATCTCATTTTAAAAATTTATTCCAAACTTCAATGAGCTCAGTATCGGCCTGCTAACTGCTTGCTAAAGATACCGATGCAGCCTAAGCTAGCAGATCCTGATGCACAGAAGAGTGCCACATGGGGTGCATAGGATCCCAGTAGTAGTCGATCACAAGCTACATCCCATCATTCTTTTGTCACTTTCACTTTCTCTCTTTTGACGAATGCTCATCATATCCCTCTTTATGGCCAAGTTCGATCAAAGATATATACCTACTATAGCTGAGACGAGTAAAGTCAGTCATGGTGAATGCCGTCCGCCTGCATGCAATGTGGAGATCCATATATTCATCTTGTTCACTTGTTAGCATGAATCCACACGGAACTCTCTTGAGAAATTACAATGGTGGAAATTAAACTCTCCAATAGGATCAAATCCATCCAGCCAGGAAACTCTATGCCGCCTCCTCCCGCCACTTGGGCTAGGTAAGGGGCGTGATTAATTGGTCCTTCCTCTAATCTTTGCCTTTGTATAGAGAGAGCATTATGAAGACGAAGAAGTTGTCGTCGTCGCATAGGGAAAGCAAGAGAAAGTTGGTGAAATTCCACTGCCACCCGAACAGCAAGGCCGTCGGGTGCGTTTCCGGCATCTTCCACTTCTTTGCCGGCCGGCACAGCTCTTCCTGCAAGCGCCTCCCCTCAGGTCCGTACGCACTCTCTAACTTTTTGTCCTTCATTTCACTTACATGAATATAGTGACGTTACCTAGCTAGTTTGCCGCAGAATATGTGTACATATTTATTCACATACCAAACATATAAATGTACTCAAAACTTCAAATTCCTGTCTTCATATGCCGATAGAAGAAGAAGAAGAGAAGAAGAAGAAGAAGAAGGAGGGAATTTAAATCGATGCAGCACGAAAAATTAACGTAGTTATTGTTAATTGGAAGCCACATTGTCAATTGATACTGATATAACTTATATTTTGAAGTTTCAAGGGTGCGTTGTTACAAGAAAACTTCCTTCTATTCTCTATAACATATTCTAATGTTTGATTTAGATTATAAAAAAATATTTTCGAAAACTATAAATATTCGAATAAATAATTTAATCAAAAAATATCAGAATATTATCGCATAAGATATGGATTTTTTTCTTTACCTTGATAAAAAAAAATTTGTTGTTGTTGTTGTTGTTTTTGTTGTTGTTTTTTGTTTTTTTTTTCTATGTAAATTGTTTTTTTTTTCTTTTTTAATTTTAAGATTTAAAAAAAATTATTTTTTTTATTTTTTGTTTTTTGTTTTTTAAGAATGATTTTGATTTTTTGCATTTTTTATGAATGTGTTTCTCATATTTTTTTTAACTTTTTAAGTTTTTTAACCTTTTTTCCTCTAAAAATATTTATATATTAACCAGAAAATATTTTTTTTGAAAATATAGAATTATGGCTTATATAATATTCCGCATACCAAAACACTCATAAGGGTCATTTGGTATGCAGAATACTATATAGTCAAAAATTCTATACTTTTAGGAATCAAATTCCATGTAATTAAATTTTATGGAGAATTATATTTTTAATGTATGATGACTATATAAATATTCCAGAAAAAATGATAAAAAAACTGAAAGTAAAAACAAAAAAATGATCAAAAAGAAGGAAAAAAAAAGAAAAAGAAAAAGAAAAGGAAAAAAGAAAGAAGAGGAAAAAAATAAAAAAAAATGACAAGATCAAAAAAAAAAATGAACAAAAATCGAAAAATAACAAAAGAAACAAAAAAGTAAATAAAAATGAAAGAAAGAAAAAAAAATGGGAATAATGAAAAAAACATTAAAAAATTGAAAATGCGAAAACAAAAGAAAACAAAAAAATGCAAAAATAAAAAATAAAAATAAAAATAAAAATATAAAAAATAAAGGGAAAAATATCTCAAATGAAAAAAAAAATCAAAAACGAAAAAAATGATCAATAACGAAAAAAAAATTAAAAACGAAAAAAATCATACACACCAAAAACAATAAGAAAAGAACAAAAAAAAAACGAAAAAAACGAAAAAAAAAAAAAATAATAATAAAATAATAAATATAGATTAAAAACAATAAAAGAATAAAAAACGATCCAAATGATAAAAAATGAGATAAAAAACAAACAAACAATCAAGAAAAGAAAAAAAAATTATGGAAAAAAAAATTGGCTAGACAAAATAGCTATTCTTAAGGTATAAGATTTTCATATTTGTAAGTAAATTATTTATTCGGGTATCATAAGTTTCGAAAATAATTTTATAAACCCTAAACAAACCTGTTAAAAAATTCCTACCCTAATATTTTTTTTTTTTTTCGAAAACGAAGAAAATTGTCGGGTACCTAAATCTCTCATAATATATATTTAAGATTCTAACTTCATTTCACCAGTGAACTCCATTAAGATGTATTTTCAGCTAGCAGAAGGAAAGACGAGTCTCGCCTGATATCACCACCAAAGTCATTGCCATCGACCGAGAGCGCGAAGAAGACGGCATCGCCTCCGAACGAAGTAGCAGGAGTATCAGTGGATACTAAAAAGAATGCGAGCCACATTTCAATGACAGTAGCACAGACCGCGACCGCCTTCCTCAGAAACCTCCATCTCCGGCGGCACGAGTTATCATGCAAAGTACTGCACAGCGCGCTAAGGTCGAGCTCCCCCGACGCGACCGAGAGCCCCCAACGTCCGACCACGTTGGTGGAGCGGCTCATGGGGCTCGACGACGAGTACTTCCCTGCGAGCTCGCCCGAGACCACCGCGGGGAAGGAGAGGAAGCTTCTCGGGGCGGTGAGGAGCTGCGAAGAGCGGCTCAAGTCCTTGAAGCAGATAATTGCCGCGGTGCGGGCGGCTGAGGGTGGCCGGAAGATCAAGAAGGCAGTGGAAGCAGTCGAGTGGATCAAGGTTGACAATGTAGCTAGCAGTGATCGAACGGTACGTCGTGAAGGTGAAGGTGAAGGTGAAGGTGAAGGATCGGAGGAGGACGGGGATTCGAGCATAGATCACACTGTCAAGTCCATGGACGGCGGCGGCAATCCAGAGCAGCCGAGCCCCGTTTCGGTCCTCCTCGATGCATCGATCATATCTCCGACTAAGTTTCCTTCTAAGAGATCAGAACATGGTAATTATTTTCTAAATAAATATACATCTATTGGATAGACACCGAAACGACACGACACATATTATTTGTTACATATTTTGGTATGCCCTACTGTCTTTCCGAGAGTCTGTGGTACGCGTCCAATAGGTGTCCAACACGAAGCCACTTTGGCACAGCATGAGTTTTTTTAGAGTATCCAATTCTTATGATCACCAATTCAGTAGCTTGGTAAGTGGAATTCCATCACGGAAAGCAATTAACACTGTGGTTTGCATTATTTTGATGTCGGGTATTTGGATCATTTTATTCCATTCACCATGTAGAGTAATTTTTTGTATATAAGGTTAACAAACTATTGGTATCTGAATCAGTGTCGGACCCTTCCTAAAGTATCCGGATCGATGGTATTGACTGTATCGTCGGTTTTGGATCAGAATAGCAGATTTTTTTTTATTTTTCCCAAACAAAATATTTATTAAAATTTTAGAAAAATATATTTTATACATTTATACATTATTTTAAGTATTTTATATGTTGTTTCCTAGTAGTTTTAAAATATTTAGGCATAAATTTTAGAAAAAAATATTTCATACAAATTCCATTTCCACAACTATAACCTATAATCCTGAATTTTTGGAGTGGGCTATTTGGATAAAAAAAATTTTTTTTTCTGCATCCAGTATCTCTACTAGTGCAAGATACATACGACTGATACCTATCTATTGTATCCGGTATCCTTATCCGTATCCGTAACTAATATATGTTAGCATTTTAATGCAGAGATAGAAAATGAGGCCCAGATTACACGGACACAACCTTCTGAAGTAGGTGTCATCTCCTCTGCAGGCAAATGTAACATTAAGGAGCCTTGTAACTACGTCGGACCGGCGGCGGCAAGGAGGAGATCACTAACAGAAGGATGTGGCCGGCACCAGCGGCGGCAACTGTGGAGATACAAGACGAGGAGCGGGGCGATGGTGGAGACCGTGTGCGAGGTGGTGGAGAGGTGCAGCTGGGAGGAGAGGAAGGAGGCCGGGAAGGTTGCGATGGCGTTGGAAAGGGGTATATTTGGTGATCTGGTGGACGAGCTCGGGAGAGACCTGGCTTTACATTGTAATATCGTAGTTCCCATCCGTGGGACTTGTAGGAAAAGACTCCATTTCTGACTCTTGTATTTGTTTGGCTTAATAACAAGATGTTTGATTTAGGGAGGAGAAAACTATCTACTCGCAACCGCGGACCTTGACTTGATCAATTTTGAAACAAAAATGTTATTTGTTACCTAAAAATTTAGACGAGGGCATCTCCTATTAAGTAACATCTAACATGGTAGCTAGCATGACAACATTTTAAAATAATTTATCAATATTAATCTACAAATAGAAACGAGTTGAATTTCGATTACTCAATTTGCGGACATTCCACGCGATTTGCCTAAGTCAAAACACAGACCCTGTATACTACCCGTATATCAGGATTCGCCAAAAAATTTTAGTACTTTTCTGTGACATAAATATATGACCACAATATATTGGCTATACACAACAATATATAGTTGGGAACGAAACGTGGAAACTGTTTCTCAAATCAGAGAGTACCTGCGAGAGAACCGAGAAAAACACACAAACCAAAAAATACCAAACACAAATCGCAGACACATAAATTTTTACGTGGAAAATCCAGATAAAAAAATCACGGGACAATCGGAGTCCAATTCTGAATAACCTACACTAATGTAATAAAGAGATTACACCATCTACAAGCTCCTCACCGATCCAACACGGATCATCGCAACTCTTTGGAACAGAAAATAAATTATAACCACGAAAAAAAAAGACAATGAGAAATATCCCAAATTGATCTTCTTCTCCGAAACGGCCTCAAATCCTTCTTTCTCCTCTCTAAAGTTGCAATAACACTATTTCTATCTTTTTTTTCTCTCTTTTTTATTTCTCATGTTGTTGTATATTGCATGAGCCTTTATATAAACCATTGTATGAATTATGACTTCCATATGAAAATCTATATATAGAAGCCAAAAATATTTATGGAAATCCATTTACATTCAATCATATATTTAATGGAAATCAAATCATAAATTAGCTGACCATAGATTGAAAATCCAATTATATGAAAAGTGTAAAATTTTCTGACCAAAATATAGGATTATGGATTAGATTAGTATTATTCGGGATTAATTATTAGGGTTATAATTCACTACTATGATTTTTTTATTCAATTGTTGTACTTTACTGTTGTTTAAATATCTAGAGCACTACACTAGTTTTTGCTTCCAAACAAATTTTACACACTTTTCCTAGACGTACCAGCCTTCCATTCTGACCTTTAGGTAACTCATAAATACCCTCTCTTGTGCTTTATTTTAGTCGCACAATATTCGATACAAACGTTTATTCTTAAACCTAAATAAATCCAACTTTGCATCTTTATCCGTTCCAATCAAAATTGGAGACATAATCTCGACCCATTTTGTGCAACCCAATTTATGATAATATTCTATTCTGAGTCTACTATGTCCATGATACTTGTGTCCCACCAAATTTTAATCATATGCACTTCCAATTAATTATAGAACACCTTTGACACTAATTTTAATTAAATTGGTGTAATGACCCAACCTAACCCAAAACTAGATCCAATACCAACCCAAATCCCTACTCACACCCTCAAGGCTCATACTAAACACCAAACATGGTGTTTTTTCTCATCCAATCCCAAACTCCATTATTTTTGCAATTTTTCAATTTTTCAATTGTTAGGGGCTTTTGTGCAAATAGACAACTATGTGTCACCATCCTATTGGTATAAACAAATGAAGAAGACCCCCAACCTCACATGTTTGGTCACTCTCACCCATGCTATATACAACTCCCTCATGATTAATCATGACCCTTGAATTAATTTTCTACTCCATTACAACAACACACTCCCTCTATTTTAACATACACACATATCCCAAAGTGGCCGGCCCTAATCCCAATGCCTACCTCATCTCTCTCTCTCCTACGTGAACAACCTCCTCTCCCTCTCCAAAACATTTCAGTAGCCACACATCCATAACCGAACCCTAACTCCCTCCTTCTTCTTTCTCCTCCTTCTTCCTCCTCACATCCAACCAAACACCACTGCCACCACCAGCCGAACTCCACCCTGACCACCACGACCACCACCTTCAGCATCTCCACCACCCACCATTATCACCAATGCAACCCTCACCTCCACGACCACCACCTTCAGCATATCCACCACCCGCCACCAACACCAAAGCCACACTCGCCTCCACGACCACCACCTTCAATATCTCCACAACCGTTGTTGTTGCTGTCTCCCCTATTTCGACCACCACCTACACCACCATCCGACCACCACCATCATCCCTGACCACCTTCACGACCGCCTCCACCTCCATCGAGTCCCCCTTCTGGATCACCAGGCCGACGACCACCGCTGTCATGGCCATTAGTGCCGCTATTGCTGCTGTTAAAGCTGCCGCTAATGCTGTAGTTCTCGCCATTGCTGCTGTCTTTCTGACCCCCCCCACGGAGAGCCCCGACGCCGACGAGCCACCCTCACCCCCCCCGCGGCCGAGCCACCGCCACCAGCAACTCGCCACCGCCGCAGCAATTGCTGTTGTTGCTACGCCTAATGCTATTGTAGCTACTGCCGTATTTTTGGCCGGAGCAGGTCGCCAGCACCCCCCCCGCCCCCGACGGCCGACGACACCCCCCAGGGCTTCCTCGACCTTCGACGAACTCCCCCGCAGCGGGCCAGTCCACCATCGCCGCCTGCACGGCCGCCCCAAACCTATCCGCGTAGACCCAGTGCACAGCTGCAACCACCCCGACCACCTGACTTTGCAAGGTGTGTTCTTCATCTTCTCTAGATGAAATTTTGATCCATCTTCGTAGGTGTGTTCGCCACATAACCTTCATTAATTTCCTTCAATTAGTTTAATTTATTTCGCATTAAAATTTGGTTTATTTATGTCTTAAAATCGAAGAAAAACTGCTTTATAAAACATTAAAATTTTATGATACGGTGTTGGTTCCGTCAATTCGGGCAACCTAGTCGCTTACCGATTGCACCAAAAAGCGCGTATCGTCAACGTGGATGTGTAGACTATCGCAGAACTTGATTACGATATGCGTGCACACCAAAATCAACACGTATCCGTCGAAAAGTACCGTATCAACCTGTCCTGACACTCGTCCAAATTTTATGTGTTCCTGTCGTTTCGTAACAAAACTTATGCCATCGGATTCGCAGTGTTACGCTGGTCCTGGGACCCAATTTTGGTTCAATTCTGAGAACGTTGATGAAACATCGTTTCGTGGGCCCTACGGTTCCATATGATGGGTGATTTCGTGATCGACTCATCAGAATCCAGTTCTGGATGTTCCGTTGGGTTTGTATCATCGTTCTGAACTCGTAGACACTAAGTTTGACAAATTTGGAAAACTTTATCTCTGGCATATTTTTTGGTGCAAGACGGGTCCACTTGTGGACCCCGTGTTGACCAGAAACTACATTTTTGTCCCTGTGCCCAAATTGGATATATGCATATGCTTTTCTGACTATCTCACTTATACCGAAACTGTTAGTGATATTTGTGACAGCATCCGGGGATATCAGCTCCAGTTTCCATTGCTGCACTGCTACTTCCATGACGAGTTAGTGTTCAAATCTTCGCATGGCTTCCAGATAAGTATATCTTGCCTTATTGTACTATTTAAATTCAATTATTATTAGTTGCATATTTTATTATTTTAATATTATATAACTGTGCGCGTCCGAGAAAGGCTCGGGTGCAGTCAACGATGGCGTTGACGTTAGGACTTGTGTCTGACCTAGTGCCTAGTGGATGCACCTAAAGTTATAGAGTTATCAACATGACTCCCCAGGCCTTGACATATATCATGGCACGTCACAGAGTGAGTTCATGTAGGGACGCATGCTTCATGATTGACTGTCCATCGGTGTGAGCAGCACGTGTGATGGTATTTAGCTTAGTTGTATATTTCTTAAGTGACTTACATTATTGTACGAGATGTCCATGTCGTATTCGTGACTTGTACATTGCCATTGGGCGGGAAAGACAATTAGCAGGCGTATGGGATAGACATTTGGCTACCATAGTTTCAGAGTAAACTATGGGGTCATGATCCTCAGTGTTACCCAGTTATGGGCTATGTGTTACCCGGTTATGGGCTCAGTATTACCCGATTATGGACATATATGTTTATCGATACATCCGACAGAGATTACTAGCTATGCACTATCATGATCGGTGATGTAGTCAGTATATACTTCTGGCATCCAGTTTACAGTTAATGGCAGGAACTTAGCCTCTGGCTCGACGCTACGCTTTATACCTTTTACCTACCCATACGTACCAAGGTTGTCTTCAAGTGAATTTTACTTATCTGGTTAGTTCACCCTCGAGTTTACACAGTATTTACTTTATGGCATATACTTTTTGTATCTTGTTACGTCCCTCTGAGGACCTAGTTCCCTTACAGGTTATTTGAGCAGTTTAGATGAGGCTTGATCTGGCGGTATGTTGGACATCCTTGCAGTTATCTTTATATCTTTCCCCTATTACAGTTATATACTATTTTCTATTGTGACTCTGCTATTATAGCCTAGTGTTTGTAGGCCTATATAATTCTCTTGGTCTATTCGAACGACTATATTATTGGGCTGCAGACTAATGATGCGTACCATTCCCTTTTATGATTTATTTACCATGGATTGAGATTTAGTTTAGTTGTTGCATGTTAGAATTAGATTTTTAACTGGATCACTTAACCTTGGATAGCGTAAGTGCACTTCGTCGAGTCCATTAAATTGAAAAGCCCTATGGAGTCATACCAGCTGGCCATTGCTACGTGTCTGGTTCCATATATTTTGGGACTGGGACGTGACATGGTTTTATTGGTGGCCCATGCAGGTCAGAGCATATCATTTCTGTTACATTACTGTACCAAACAAGCCTGCAACTTAGGATTAATGTTGAATAAGATCTCAATCTATAACTGATTTTAAAACTCCTTTTGTATTCGATTGTTGCCCTTGGACTTTATTATTGTATTTGTTCATTTACTGTCGATATCATTATTATTGTTTCTCATCTTTCTTATTTCGGAGAGATAAATATGCTCGCACATGGTGATTTCCTCCAGGAGAAGATCCTAGTCAACACGGAAGAAGGTATGATTGATGTGATATTTTATGAGAAGATGGTTACCCTTAGTAGGGTAGATTAATAAGTTCTTTCTTGTTGCTAGATTTAGTATAGACTATTGGCATAAGAATTAGATATAGAAGTAGAGACTTAAAACTAGACCCTACCCTTACTTAAGGTAGCAGTGATTTGTAAGTATTAGAAGCCAGAAAGATTGTTTGATTCTAAGGCCCTAGAATAATTTGGGGAAGACATAGCTAGATACTAGGGTTAGTTGTAGCTCCATGATAATGATACAAGGAATTAGTTGTAGTATTATGGTAGTGATACAAGGAACGACAGTATGAACTTGACAAGACAGAATTTTAGACTCACATCTAGAAGAAGATTATCGGATACTAATAAAAGTAGGGTATAAAATAGTACTTTAGGTAGCAAACCATAATGGTTAATCCCTAGTTGCCTTGTGACTTACATTACCAGACCTAAAAAAATTTCACCCTTTAGATAAAGATGATTATATAACTAGGCTAAAATAGATACGTGGATTGCTAGATTGGTTGTTGATTGACTTGACAACTTAGGTACTAGAGTATAGCTTCTGGAATCAGATTAGATGTAATTGATTTATTTGGGTGCTAGTGTCTATTAGGCTCGTGGTTTCACCTTTAAAAACTTGAGTAGTTGAGCTAGTATTTGAGATAGACAAATGGGTTGAAGGATGAGAGTTTTGATAGATGTTATAGTCTTGAGTTAGATAGTGAATTGTCTATAATGGATGACAAGTTGTAATAAGATGGAACCCATGTAGCTTGGATGAGGAGTGTAAATAAAATATAGAAGTCCTATAGGAATGATAAGCTAAAATTTTGTGGATTACACATTAACTGCTTTGGGCCAGGGATTTAGATTTTTGACTATTAGGGTGTAAGCTTGTTTGACCAAATTCTTAGTAGTATGTGGTTATATGGGAACATATTTTCAATTTACCCTAGCCAGTGAATTTTTAGATTTTAGGATTAGTATTCTTATTATTATTGGTTATATTTTATTCTAGGGTATTTAGAATGATTGAATAGATATTTATTACATAATTTCTATATATTTTTATTACTATGTATTGAGTAGAGACTTATGTTGTATTTTATTACATATACTTCTCCTAGGAATTATTTGAGTTGAGCTTCTAGACTAGATATGACTGACTAGCTAGATTAAACTTGTTGCTGCTAAGACCGATTGTAAGAAGTTAGAATACATGATTTCAATATGGATATTATAGGATGATGATGTTATACCTATGAAAGAATGTTGAGATATTAACCGTTTTTGTTGCAGAATAAGGGATTTAGATACTATATAAGTGGCCTTGAGAATTTTGTGCTTATAGAATTTTAGTACCTAGCCCATGCACTCCTTTGAGAAAATAAATGACGTTATTTTCTTGATAGATATTAGAAGTCTCAAACTTAGATTGTATCACAATATCCTTGAGTATCCTAGGCTTATATGTGATAATTTTCTGGATGATGATTAACATGATAACAATAAAGAGACAATTCATAATAGTGGAAAGATGTTTAGAGGACTAAATGCCTTGGATGATTAGACTGTATGTATGTGGCAGTTTAAGGTAAAGAGAGTAGAGCAGGACTAATTACCAAGTTGTAATTATATATTTAAAGATACGTGGAGTTTGTTGTTGGAGAAATGGATTTTGAATTTCGAGGACAAAATTTTCTAAGGTTGATAGATTATAAAATCCCCTGACCAAAATATAGGATTATGGATTAAATTAGTATTATTCGGGATTAATTATTGGGGTTATAATTCACTACTGTGATTTTTTTTATTCAATTTTTGTACTTTACCGTTGTTTAAATATCTAGAGTACTACACTAGCTTTTGCTTCCAAACAAATTTTACACACTTTTCTAGACGTGCCAGCTTTCCATTCTGACCTTTGGGTAACTCATAAATATCCTCTATTATGCTTTATTTTAGTCGCACAATATTCGTTACAAATATCTATTCTTAAATCCAAATAAATCCAACTTTGCATCTTTGTCCGTTCCAATCGAAATTGGAGACACAATCTCGACCCATTTTGTGCAACCCAATTTATGATAATATTCTATTCTGAGTCTACTATGGCCATGATACTTGTGTTCCACCAAATTTTAATCCTATGCACTTCCAATTAATTATAGAACACCATTGACACTAATTTTAATTAAATTAATATAATGACCCAACCTAACCCAAAACTAGACCCAACACCAACCCAAACTCTACTCACACCCTCAAGGCTCATACTAAATACCACACACTATTTTAACCTACTACATCACACCAAACATGGTATTTTTTCTCATCCAATCCTAAACTCCATTGTTTGTGCAATTTTCTAATTGTTAAAGGATTTTGTGCAAATATACAACTAGGTGTCACCATCCTATTGGTGTAAACAAATGAAGAAGACCCCCAACCTCACATGTTTGGTCACTCTCCCCTATGCTATGTACAACTCCCTCATGATTGATCATGACCCTTGAATTAATTCCCTACTCCATCACAACCATACACTCCGTTTATTTTAACACACACACACACATACACATCCCAAAGTGGTCGGCCCTAATCCCAATGCCTACCTTCTCTATCTCTCCTATGTGAACAACCTCCTCTCCCTCTCTAAAAAATTTCAGCAGCCACCCATCCATAACGAACCCTAACTCCCTTATTCTCCTTCCTCCTCCTTCTTCCTCCTCCTATCCAACCAAACACCACTGCCACCACCTGCCGAACTCCTCCCTAACCACTATGACCACCACCTTCAGCATCTCCTCCACCCGCCATCATCACCTACGCATCCCTTGCCTCCACGACCACCACCTTCAGTATCTCCACCACCCGCCACCATCACCAATGCTACCCTCGACTCCAAGACCACCACCTTCAGCATCTCCACCACCGCTGCTGTTGCTGTCTTCCCCATTTTCACCACCACCTACACCACCACCCGACCACCACCATCATCCCAGAACACCTCCACGATCGCCTCCACCTCCACCGAGTCCCCCTCCTGGATCCCCAGGCCGGCGGCCACCGCTGCCATGGCCATTAGTGCCGCTGCTGCTGCTAATGCTGTTGTTCCCGCCATTGCTACTGTCTTTCCGACCCCTCCTCCCGGAGAGCCCCGACGTCGGCGAGCCACACTCACCCCCCACGGCCGAGCCACCTCCACTTGCAACCCTCCACCGTCGTAGTAACTGTTGTTGTTGCTACGCCTACTGCTATTGTAGCTGCTACCGTATTTCTGGCCGGAGCAGGCCGCCGAGCACCCCCCCCGACGACCGACGATACCCCCAGGGCTTCCCCGACCTTCGACGAACTCCCCCGTAGTGGGCCAGACCACCGTCACTGCCTGCACGGCTGCCCCGAACCTATCCGCGTAGACCCACTACACAGCTGCAACCACCCCGACCACCTGACTTTGCAAGGTATGTTCTTCATCGTCTCTCAACAAAATTTTGATCCATCTTCGCAGATTTGTTCACCACATAACCCTCATTAATTTTCTTTAATTAATTTAATTTATTTCGCATTAAAACCTGATTTATTTATGTCTTAAAATCGAAGAAAAACTGCTTTATAAAATAATAATAAAATTCAATACAGCGTTGGTCCCGTCAATCTGGGCAACCTCGTCGCGTATCGATTGTACAGAAAGGCGCATATCGTCAACGTGAATGTGTGAACTTTTGCGAAACTTGATTTGGATGTGCGTGCATACCAGAATCAACACATATCCGTCGAGAAGTACCGTATCGGCCTGTCCTGACACTCATCCAAATTTCGTGTGTACCTGTCATTTCGTAACGAAACTTGTGTCGTCGGATCGCAGCGTTACGCTGGTCCTGTGACCCAAGTTTGGTTCAATTCTGAGAACGTTGACGAAACTTTATTTCGTGGGCCCCACGGTTCCACATGACGGGCGATTCATGATCGGCTCATCGAAATCCAATTTTGGACATTTTATTTGGTTCGTATCATCGTTATGGACTCGTAGACACTAAGTTTGATGAATTTTGAGAACTTTGTCTCTGGTACATTTTTTGATGCAAGACAGGTCCACTTGTGGACCCCGTGTTGACCAGAAACTGTATTTTTGTCCTTGTGTCCAAATTGGACATATGTATATGCTTTTATGAGTATCTCACTCATTTTAGAACTACTGGTGATATTTGTGATAGCATCAGGGGATATCAGCTCTAGTTTTCATTGCTGCGCTGCTACTTCCATGGCGAGTTCGTGTTCAAATCTTCGCCTGGCTTCCAGGCAAGTATACCTTGCCTTGTTGTACTATTTAAATTTAGTTATTATTAGTTGCATGTTTTATTATTTTAATATTATATAACTGTGCACGTCCGAGAAAGACTCTGGTGCAGTCAACAAAGGCATTGACGTTAGGACTTGTGTCTGACCTAGTGTCTAGTGGATGCACCTAAAGTTGTGGAGTTATCAATATGAATCACCGGGCCTTGACACGTATCATTGTACGTCACAGAGTGAGTTCATGTAGGGATGCGTGCTTCATGATTGACTGGCCATCAGTGTGAGCAACACGTGTTACGGTATTTAGCTTAGTTGTATATTTCTTTAGTGACTTGCATTATAGTACGAGATATCCACGTCGTATTCACGACTTATACATTGCCATTGGGCATGAAAGATAATTAGTAGGCGTATGGGCAGACATTTTGCTACCGTAGTTTCAGAGTAAACTATGGGGTCGTGAGCCTCAGTGTTATCCGGTTATGGGCTATGTGTTACCCGGTTATGGGCTCAGTGTTACCCGACTATGGGCATATATGCTTGTCGATACATCCGACAGAGGTTACTAGCTGCATGCTATCATGATCGGTGATGTAGTCAGCATATACTCCTGGAATCTGGCTTACAGCTAATATCAGGTACTTAGCCTCTGGCTCGATACTATGCTTTATACCTTTTACCTACCCATACGTACCAATGTTGTCTTCAAGTGCATTTCACTTAGCTGGTTAGTTCACCCTCCAGTTTACACAGTATTTACTTTATGGCATGTACTTTTTGTATCTTGTTACGTCCCTTTGAGGACCTGGTTCCCTTCCAGGTTATTTGACCAGTTTGGATGAGGCTTGATCTGGCGGTGTGTTGGACATCCTTGCAGGTATCTTTATATCTTTCCCCTATTACAGTTATGTACTATTTTCCATTGTGACTCTGCTATTATAGCCTAGTATTTATAGGTCTATATTATTCCCTTGGTCTATTCGAACGGCTGCATTATTAGGCTGCAGACTAATAATGCGTACCGTTCCCTCTTGTGATTTATTTGCCATGGATTAGGATTTAGTTTAGTTGTTGCATGTTAGAATTATATTTTTAACTGGATCACTTAACCTTGGATAGTGTAAGTGCACTTTGTCGGATCCATTAAATTGAAAAGCCCTATGGAGTCGTACCAGTTGGCTATTGCCACGTGTTTGGTCCCATATGTTTTGGGACTGGGGCGTGACAGAAAGTTAATATATAAAAGATCCAATCATAAATATATAATTAAAGTCAAAGATGGAAATCAAATACAATATTTTCTTACCATAAATGTTCCAATACACGACAGTCGTTGCACTTTTCGTGCTTTTTTGACACACGGATGACGCTCGTCGCATTTTAGGGTGTTCTCCACATAGGTTGGGAACCCCACCCACTCCAAATTTTTTTTCTATTTCACAACTATATGGAGGGGGTCGTCATCTTGACGATTCGCCTGCAGTACTCAAAATTTCTCCTTAGAAGAATCTTTGTGAATATGTCTGCTCCGTTGTCATCTGTCTGAATATTCTCAAGCGCCGCTTCTTTCTTTTCTACAATATTCCATATCCAATGATACCGGATCTCAATGTGCTTGGACCGACTATGAAATTTCGGGTTCTTCAAAAGGTGAATAACACTCTGACTATCGTAAAGTAAAGGATACTGCTCTTGCTTTAGCCCATTTTTATGCAACAGCTTCTTCATCCACAACAACTCCTTGCAAGCCTCTGTCATCGTAATATACTTTACCTCTGTCGTCGACAAGGCAATACACTTCTGCAACCACGACTGCCACGATACTGCTCCACCAGTAAATATTATCACATAGCCCGAAGTCGATCGTCTCGTGTCTACATCTCCAGCCATATGAGTATCAGTATACCCAATCAGCTTTGGCTCGTCACCACCAAAAGAAAGTCTCCAATCGGTAGTGCCCTAAAGATATCATAGAATCCACTTGACCGTACTCCAATGTACTCTTCCAGGATTGGAAGTATACCGTCTAACTGTGCCAACTGCGTGAGCGATGTCTGGCCTCGTATACACCCAAGCATACATAAGACTCCCCACAACTGAGGCATATGGAACCCACTCCATATCTTCTTTCTCATCTTCGGTAGATGGACACTACTCCTCAGTAAACTTAAAGTGAGCCGCAAGAGGGTTACTTACTTTCTTTGACCCGTCCATCCCGAAACGCTAAAGTACCCGGTGAATGTACTTCTTTTGGAAGAAGTGTAGAAGCTTGGACTCTATCTCTATCTTTCTCTATCTCTTTCGGCTGATCTCCATTCCAAGAATAGTCTTTACTGCGCCTAAATCCTTTATAGAGAAGGTCGCACCGAGTTGGCGCTTTGAATTCACTATCATAGTAGAATTTTGACCCACCAGTAGTATATCATCAACATAGAGCAGTAAAATGATAAAATTATCCTCGACAAAGTACCTCACAAATACATATTGGTCCGACATCGTCTGTATTTAACCATACTCCCCCATAAATGACTCAAACTTCCTGTACCACTGCATCGGAGCCTGCTTCAGACCATACAAGTTCTTCCTCAACTGGAAGACCAAGTGTGACTTGCCTTTCTCATATAATCCCTCTGGCTGCTCCATGTACAACTCCTCCTTTAGATCACCGTGGAAGAATACCTTCTTCACGTCCATTTGCTCGACTTCCAAGTCCAAACTGGGTGCCAATGCTAGCACCACCCGAATAGACGACTGTTTGACAACTGGCGAAAAGATCTTATCATAATCTACATCTTTTTGCTGACTGTAGCCTTTAACTACCAGTCTTGCTTTGTATCGAGGGCGAGTAGCATCATTTGTCTGCTTTACTCTGAACACCTATCGATTCTTCAAAGACTTCTTGCCCTTTGGCAATCGTACCAGATCATAAGTAGAGTTGGCCTCCAAGGAACTCATCTCCTCCTGCATAGCCTTCATCCACTTCTGCCTGTGTTCGTCTTCCATAGCCTCGGCTAAACTTTTGGATTCTCCACCGTCAGTCAGTAGCACATACACACCCGGTGAGTATCTCGTAGATGGTCGACGATCTCTATCTCTCCTTCTCAATGGAACCACTGGTACTGGCTGTATACCAACAGTCTCCTCCTCGAGAACTGCCTCCTTGGCATACTCATCCTTCTAAAAATCACCCTGAACACCATCAGTAGGCTGATGATCAAGGTTGGAAGCAACTTTATGTACTAGCTCCCTCATAACTTGATCCTCTGCGATGTCTTATAGAAACTACTCAAAGCAAAATGACTCTAACTCAGGCAATTCCTCAGCCTCAGAAAGCATCTCGAAATCCTGAGTGTTGGTCATGGTCTGATCCTCGACGAATAATACGTCCCTGCTTCTGTAAAGATTTCTTCCTATTGGGTCATAGATTCTATAGCCAAACTCATCTCGACGGTAACCGACAAAGATGCACAGTCTCATCTTCGGCTCAAGTTTGGATCTCTCGTCCTTTAGTACATGCACGAAGGCCTTGCAACCAAACACTCACAGGAGATTGTATGATGGCTCATTGTCATACCATACTTTGTCAGGAACATCACCCTACAAAGGAGTACTAGAAGATAAATTAATAATATAAGCAGCTGTATAAAGAGCCTTATCCCAATAGCAGACAAGTTCGCTTTTGACAACAAATACCGTACCCTCTCCATCAGCATCTTGTTCATCCGCTCTGCTACACCATTGAGCTAAGGTGTCATTGGCTGAATCTTCTGGTGTCGTATCCCTTACACGGAGGCCTAAAACTCCTTGAAAGTGTACAACACCTGATCCTTAGTCTTTAAGAAATAGTGTAAGCCCTCTCATTTTTGAATAGGGTTATCTTGGTATTTTTCAATTTATTTTAATTATTTTATATAATTTAATAGATTAGAGTAGTAATTTCTAAAATATTGTTTTAGATATATGACCATTTGCCATGGTTTTGATATTTTGAGCAATACACGACATTTTTCTTCCAATAAAATTTATAATATTATTCTTGATTGAGTCTAATATAGTTGGAACATGAATGTTTTATTTATTTGATCTTCCTCACGTTCCAAAAATATTGATGAACGTCTAGAACTACGGTTACTATAAAATTGCCTTCTTTTAACTAGAACTTGACCCAAACATATATAGGCATGTAGTGCACCCAAATATCTCCATGTATATATATATTATATATATATTCTATTTAAATTAATTTATTTCTATTTATATGATTTCTATCTATAGAAAGTAGTATAAGTGGCATCCTAGTTGGCAAATAACTACCTAATCAATTCCCTAACAAATCCAACAACCAAACCTTATCCAATCCTAACCATAACAACCAACCTCTCCTCTCATTTTCGGCCAAGAGCAGCCCCCCTCTTTGGCTGAACCCTAGTAGCACTAGAAAACCCCCTCCTATACTATTTAAAAAGCTCATATATATATATATATATATATATATATATATATATATATATATATATATATATATATATATATATCACCAAACCCTAATCCTAACAATAATGAATTTTTCCCCCTCTTGTGTCCGACCCCTCCCCTCTCTCCAACGTGGAAGATCAGTCCCCCTTGCCATCTCTCCCTCACAATATCATCTCTTCCAAAAGCTCCACTTGTCATCATCCTTCCGTCATCTCTCTATCCAAACACTATTAAACCTCCAAGAAGAACCCTGTCTTTCTCAAAAATATATCAAGCACACATTTTCATCATCAAAAACCCATTAAGAAAGGAGTAGCAAGCCAAACACAAGCAAGAATGAGTATTTCTTGGACACAAAGAAGCACCATCATCCAATCCTCCAAAATTTTTGATAAATCTTAAATCTTTCTTTCTCAAATCCCATGGTATGATCCTTTTAGGTTATGTTAAATTATTGATTTAGAACCCATAATTTGCCATCTTGTTCTCATATTAGAAAATATGAAGTTTTCAGAATAGGTTGGTGATAATTCAGTTGTCGATAGAACTAGTTTGAGACTTTTAATACGATTACTTGAGGAAATTGTTATTAATTTTAAAAAATTAATTAATAGGTATTTATTTGCTGGAAATTGAGTATTTTAAGAAAAATTATTTCAATGTTAAATCTGAACCCTATAATTAGGGGCCACTAGCATAGGTTTTCGGGTGATTTTGAGGCATTATTTTGCTAGTAAATAGAGGATGATTTGGATAGAATAAAGAGGTAAATATTTTCTAAAATTAAATTAGAATATAATATAATATAAAATAGTTTTTTATAAATATAAATTATACTAATGGACTGGCAATGTCCCGAACAAGTTTCAGACAAAACTAGTCAACCTAAAGTAGCCATAATCATAAAATATATTTATTTTGTCAAATCTGAGAATTAATTGTTAAGATGAATATAAATTATATTTAAATAAAGATTATATGATTTATTATGATTTATGTTCTTTTTATTTAATTAGGGACTTAAACTTAAAATTTGGAAGTCAAAAACCAAGAAGCTAGGTCCAGATACCCTGTAAAGTAAGCAAAATTGTTAGAAATAATAATGGGCTTGTTTATGCAGGACATCGAATAAATTATATAATTAAGTTATAATTACAAGAATTTATGATTGGACCATTAAGCGTATTAATTGATTGATAGGTCAATTGAATCCCAAAGGAGTGGACGTAGGATCATATTTACCACCACTGACTGCAGAACCAGAAAAATGTACCTTGCCAAGATGTTTACAGTTCTAAATTATTTATTTAATATTATTTATGCATTAGACATTATATTTGTGTGGCTCGGTTGATGTAGTAAAATCCCTAACCCTGAAAATGTATTATTTTGAGCAAATTAGAGGGAATAGATTTTATTTTTGAGTTATTTGAGCACTTAGAGGATTTATGAAGCCATTATAATTTTTTTCTAATTTATTCTATGTAGGCGACCCTTTGGACAGTAGCTAGCTTAACCATATGCACCAATGTAATATATATATATATATATATATATATATATATATATATATATATATATATATATATATATATATATATAATTTATTAGAATAGAATTCCCCATCGGATCAAACCCAAAACCCAAACCCGCAACCCGTTAACCACCCCCCCCCCCGCGTAAAGTAAGGAAATATCAGCAGCAGCTCATCACCCCGCGTATACTTCTACGCGCGTAAACAGCAGCAGCAGCAGTAACAAAACCACCGCCTATCTTTTCTCCCCCGCGTATACTTCTCCGACCATAAAACCCAAACCTCAACCCATTAGGTGAAGAAAATATCAACAACAGAAGCAAAATTCAATTTTACTTTGCTTTGCTTTCCCACGCGTGTAAGCTTCTCATTCCACCGCTCCTTAGCACTAATATTACTAAATACCCCAACCGAAACCAAAACCAATGAAAAGAAGGAAACAACAGCGGTAGTAGTTTTAGTTTTCTTAAACACTAAGTTTTTCCACCGCCTCTTATTCTCTATATATATCCATGCAATACACCCCAGAACCCTAAACCTCACTTCTTTAACTTAATACTGTTGTGGACGCTTGCACTATACAGATCTCTTACTCGACAAGTATACCTTGCCAAATTCTACTGTTTAAATTATAAATTATTGTATATATTTCTGTTGCAAAATACATATAACTGTGTGCGCCTGAGATTGACTCGGGTAAAATCAACAAATATGTCGATACGTAGTGTATCTGACTTAGACATTAGCAGACCCACCTGCAGATGAGAGGGTATTCTGATATCCTCCTAGACCCTGACACTGGTACACGCATCACGATTGTAACTCATATTGGAATGCGGGTTCGCATACTCGATTAGCTACCGGTGCGTGGAACACACATCACAGTCTAGCACATAGTCAGGATTATCTAGAAAGTTGTGACTTGGCATATAGTTACGTGATATGTACATCGTGTATTCGACTTATATATCTATATTGGGCAGGGAAGACGACTAGTAGGCGTATGGAACACCCACCTCCTTTATTGCAGATACCGCACTCTTCGGAGTGATACGGACGTATATATACTTTGCAGATACCACGTCCCTTAGAGTGTTGGATGTTATATATATAGAGATACCTCATTCTTCGGAATGATGGACGTTGCAGATGTAGCGCCCCGTTCTCCCGGTATGGAGAGCGCGGCTAAGAAACACAAGACAGTATCGTTCGATCGGGATAGATTGAATTAAGAACTCGTCCTCGTTATGGATTTGTTTCTTCGGAATCGATTCCCATATTCAGTGGACCGCGCCCCAAGGATCGGCTTAGCGGCAGAGTCAGGAGGGACCTCTCCGCTGCTATCTTTTATTGTCTCGATTTTCGATGTCGCTTGTTGCTTTCGTGCTTTGAGTTGGTTTTGGGATTTGCTTGTTTTCCTCGAACGGTTTTGATGGTTTTTATTATTTTCGTTCATTGAACTGCACTTCAATTCCGAGATTGGAAAAATGGAAGAGGTATTGATCGAGCTGTTCGTAATGCAGGTAAACGAGCAGTAGGCGGCTTGCGAGCGAAGTCATGAAGCACCTCTTTCCTTCTTCTTTCCAAAATCTAAGTGAGTGGCTACCAACCCGATTAGCTAGCCCTGCTTCCAAGCTTCACATCTAATAAATCTGCAATCTTCTTTGCCCCGATCAAACGATACCAAGTAATAATAAAAAAAACTAAGATAAAAGAGAATAGACTTGGTTATTATGCTTGTTAATCAAACATGTGAACTGTTATCTTATAGTATGCTTGTTCGTACAAATATTCTATAAACCGTGCTAAGTATAGATCACATCTTGTATATGCATAATTGTTCAGGGAGGCAATGCAAAATAAATCATGCAATACTGCTTGTCGTGTACTCGTGTTCTTGCACTCGTGTTGCCTCAAATGCATGACTTGTTAACTTGTAAATCTTGTTCGATCATGGACAACTTGTGCACAAGGTATTAGTTCTGCGGACGGTTGCTGGGCACTGGCACCGATCCGATCCGGGCGAAACTCGTGTATAGTCATCGTGTACGGGACAAGATGGGTTGCAATGCCTCGTGTACTATCGTTGCATGCTATCCTTGTCTCGGACTAGTCCACTATGGCAATCATGCCAGTGATCATCGTGTATATTTAAACCTGTTGCAAACTAACTTGTATCTTCGTGGCAGGGAAGGCATGGTAAGTATTGTGCAGGTAATTCAGACGGGCAGGTAAAATCCACCGAACGATGACACGTTCATTTCAGTAAATTCTATATGCTGCTTACTTGTAAATGAACTATGGCAAGATAGAAACCCATAAATATGCATGCTTCATTAAAAACAACGTGTTGATTGGTATAGTTCGGCTAGGTCGCCTTCACCAGTATGTTTCGACATGTTGACCCTCGTTGAAACAGGTTCTCCGCACTAAGGCAAACCGAGCGAGGAGCCAAAGTCGTCTTCTCAATCCAGTCCAGCTGTTAGCGCATCTTCACCGCGCCCCTTGAAGCATTTTGAAGACAGGAGCTTGCAACTCTTCATACACAAATGCAGCTCCGTGGCAAAGCTATCCTCCAGCCCGGAGGTCTATATCTTTTGAAGTTTAGTAAAGGGATATAATGTACAGGACTGCTATCTCATTTTGAGTCATCTCTTTTGTAAGCCGTTCGGCATATTAGCTGACTCTTTTAAGAGTTTGTAATAGATGTTCATTATCAATAAAGAGAACTTTTCTATGTTTCAAATCTGTGTTTCAATTTATCTGCGTACTCTGAATATGTGCTTACTATGTAAATTATTAAAGCCTTGTGCGGGCGCAACCCCAGGCCCACACGGCGGTCACGATTCGGGGGACGCCTCAAACGATTCTACGGAATCGGGTCATGACATAGTGGTATCAGAGCACAGATTCAAGTTCCTTAGACTTCGTGCTGGAAAAGTTCCTTTAACGATCAAATTCCTGTGCGAACTCTTGAACTCGCTAGGCCAAAATGAGATACGTTTGTGTAATAAGTCTATAATACATTATGATCCTAATATAATTTACCTTCTTTTGAAGGAATGGCTCCAGCGCAATCTACAGCGCAAGCACCGGACGAAATGCAAGGCCAAGGAAGTAGTTCGGGCACTTCGGGAAGTTCAGAGAGCCAGCGAGCCATGTCAAGCATCGATCCCATCCAGCAAATATTGTGGATGTTAGAGACAAACCAACAAAGGGACGAGGCTCACTATGAACGGGCCGAGAAGCGGGCGGAGGAGAGTCAGCTCAAGTTTCAAGACAATATAGAAGCACGATTCTCAGTCCAGCAAAAGCAGGTGGATGCCCTGCAAAAGATCATTCAGACTTTGGCTTCCAACCATTCCGCCGCAACAGCAACGACTCCGGTGGAACAGCCCGTGCTTGAAGTACAGACACCACAAATTCTAAGGCCGAGGGACGTGACTGCCTTCGACTTTGGCCACTTCAAGGAAGTCTGCAATACCCCATTCAATGGGACTGAGGACCCAGTCGTAGCTCTAGATTGGTTGGCCGAACTTGAAGATCACTTCGCTCTGCTAGAGGTCCCCGAAGAGAAGCGCGTCGCCTGTGCGCAACTACAGCTCTGCCTCAACGCGCACGATTGGTGGGATGTGCATCGACGATCTCTCCAATTTGATCATGGAGAGGAGGCGATCTCGTGGACAACTTTTTGTGCCGCGTTCGAAGAGGAGTTCGTACCCCCTCCAGTACAACGTCAAATGGAGAACGAGTTTGTGCAACTGCGGCAAGGCAGCATGACAGTTAAAGAGTACTTCGCCGAATTCAACCAACTCTCCAAATTTGTTAGGGCCTATTTACCTGATGTAGCGAGTCGAGCAAGAAGGTTTGAAGGTGGATTATGCCCTGCCATCCATGCGCATGTAGCCGTTCATCAGTATCGTACAATACGTGAAGTCATGAATCATGCTCTATCACTTGAACCACATTATCCTCACGTTCCTGCCGGCGCTGTGCATACCTACAATCACAAACGCCAAAGCAACGACAGAGGAAATACTGCTGCAAAGCATCCTAACAATGGAGGGCACCAAAGAGGGAACCCAGGGACATCGTATAATTTCTGTAAAAAGGGTGGGCACATAGCCAACAATTGTCGCTTGAGACTTGGGTTATGCCTAGCGTGTGGACAATCAGGCCATGCCATTAATTCCTGTCCGAACCTTCTTGATCGTCGTCCCCAACGAAATGCTCCCTAATGGTAGGTTTTATTCTTAAGTTTTGGGACGAAACTTCCAATTAGTTGGGTAGGATGTAGCGTCCCGTTCTCCCAGTGCGGAGAGCGCGGCTAAGAAACATAAGACGGTATCGTTCGATCGGGATAGATTGAATTAAGAACTCGTCCTCGTTATGGATTTGTTTCTTCGGAATCGATTTCCATATTCAGTGGACCGCGCCCCAAGGATCGGCTTAGAGGTAGAGTCAAGAGGGACCTCTCCGCTGCTATCTTTTATTGCCTCGATTTTTGATGTCGCTTGTTGCTTTCATGCTTTGAGTTAGTTTTGGGATTTGCTTGTTTTCCTCGAACGGTTTTGATGGTTTTCATTATTTTCGTTCATTGAACTGCACTTTAATTTCGATATTAGAAAAGTGGAAGAGGTATTGATCGAGCTGTTCGTAATGCAGGTGAACGAGCAGTAGGCGGCTTACGAACGGAGTCGTGAAGCGCCTCTTTCCTTTTCTCTTCCAAAATCTAAGTGAGTGGCTACCAACCCGATTAGCTAGCCCTGCTTCCAAGCTTTACATCTAATAAATCTGCAATCTTCTTTGCCCCGATCAAATGATACCAAGTAATAATAAAAGAAACCAAGATAAAAGAGAATAGACTTGGTTATTATGCTTGTCAATTAAACATGTGAACTGTTATCTTATAGTATGCTTGTTCGTGCAAATGTTCTATAAACCATGCTAAGTATAGATCACATCTTGTATATGCATAATTATTCAGGGAGGCTATGCAAAATAAATCATGCAATACTGCTTGTCGTGTACTCGTGTTCTTGCACTCGTGTTGCCTCAAATACATGACTTGTTAACTTGTAAATCGTGTTCGATCATGGACAACTTGTGCACAAGGTATTAGTTCTGCGGACGGTCGCTGGGGCACTGGCACCGATCAGATCCGGGCGGAACTCGTGTATAGTCATCGTGTACGGGACAAGATGGCTTGCAACACCTTGTGTACTATCGTTGCATGCTATCCTTGTCTCGGACTAGTCCACTATGGCAATCATGCCAGTGATCATCGTGTATATTTAAACATGTTACAAACTAACTTGTGTCTTTGTGGCAAGGAAGGCATGGTAAGTATTGTACAGGTAATTCAGACGGACAGATAAAATCCATCGAACGGTGGCACGTTCATTTCAGTAAATTCTATATGCTGCTTACTTGTAAATGAACTAAGGCAAGATAGAAACCCACAAATATGCATGCTTCATTAAAAATAACGTGTTGATTGGTATAGTTCAGCTAGCTCGCCTTCACCAGTATGTTTCGACATGCTGACCCTCGTTGAAACAGGTTCTCCGTACTAAGGCGAATCGAGCGAGGAGCCAAAGTTGTCTTCCCGATCCAGTCCAGCTGTTGGCGCATCTTCACCGCGCCCCTTGAAGCATTTTGAAGACAGGAGCTTGCAACTCTTCATACACAAATGCAGCTCCATGGCAAAGCTATCCTCCAGCCTGGAGGTCTATATCTTTTAAAGTTTAGTAAAGGGATATAATGTACATGACTGCTATCTCATTTTGAGTCATCTCTTTTGTAAGCCGTTCGGCATATTAGCTGACTCGTTCAAGAGTTTATAATAGATGTTCATTATCAATAAAGAGAACTTTTTTATGTTTCAAATCTGTGTTTCAATTTATCTGCGTACTCTGAATATGTGCTTGCTATGCAAATCATTAAAGCCTTGTGCGGGCGCAACCCAGGCCCGCACGGAGGTCACGATTCGGGGGACGTCTCAAACGATTCTACGGAATCGGGTTGTGACAGCAGATACCACACTCTAAAGGACGTTGGATGTTATGCCTACGCCTTTCCATACGTACCAAGGTTGTCTTCATATTTTCATACACTTAGATGGTTAGCTCACCCTTTATTCATTCAATATTATATATGGCATACTTTTATGTATCTTGTTATGTCCCACTGAGGACCTGGTTCCCTTCCAGATTTAGATGAGGCATACTATCCCATGGTATACGGACCTGGGCAGGAGACGAGGTACGCATCCGAGAAGGAGCTAGAGGTGCTACCATCCGAGTTCCTCTGATCTTGGGTAGACTTGCCATCTAGAGTTGGAGCCTCTTTATCTAGATAGTCGATGCTCTAGTCATGTTATATTTCAGCACTCTTATTTTAGTTTTTATAGTGGGTTTGTTCTCACCAGACATATCTGGGTTGTACTATGACATTTCAGACTTAGCACTTATATTCTAGTACTTATTTCAGTGTTCCTTGATATATTATGGATGAGATTAGATGTTACCTGTTATATGCTAGTACTAAACTTGTTAATATTTTAGGACAGTGTAGCACGTCTCTTTGGGTCCAATATATTGGGTTTTCCTTCGAAGACGTGTCAGTTGGCCAATGCCACGTGGCCTGATTCCACATAATTTTGGGACTGGGGCGTGACAGATGTACATGTTGAGCCTAGGGACGTTATACGATACTTTGTGTTCGAACAAGATTCGGGTACCGACATCCCCTGCGGAGTCGAGTAACATAGTCAGAGAGTCATATTTACGAAGAACCCATGTTGGTGCAAAAATTATTTGCACATCCAACCATAGGACACTGGACACGATATTCACGTGATAGAGTCTTTCTCGACTTGTTCATGGTACTTGGACTCTGGATAGGACTACATGATGCATGATATTGGGATGATTATAGTGATATATAGTGACTAAGACTTGTGCTGATAGTGAGAGGTCATAAGCTTGCGTGTCTTGATTGAGACGTGAGGTTACATTGGGTGGAGAGAGTCTTCATCGTGCTCTGGGCATATTTTACTTATTACTATTTATTGTGTATTAGGCTTTAGGTTCCCTATACGGAATCAAGGTATTATATATATATATATATATATATATATATATATATGTACAACTTTCTCTTGGTTTCCCCACACGGAGCCTTGAGTATACTATTAGATTATGGAAGTGTCCCTTGAGATCTTCTGTGAGTACCAGCCCGGGGTACGACTCTATATTCTCATTTGTATGTCACATAGTTGGTCACAGTAGTTTATCCTGAATTATGGTTTTATTATACTGTTTACTTCTGGCTTGTTGTTTTTTTGTACCTAGTTACATCCCTTTGAGGACCTGCTCCCCTGCCAGTTTTTGCAGCATAGACAATTATGGAGCCTTTGGAGTTGCTGATGTGTGTTGCTTGTCATGTGGTCATTAGTGCTAGGTACTTAAATTATTTTACCAGAGTTATTGTTATTTATTCATATTGCTTATTCCTCTGCTGATATGGCCTAGTTTTTATAGACTCATATTTCTTTTTCGAGTCTATTTGAGCTTATGTGTTACTGGGAGGCCGACTTTAGCACATGTAGTTCATTCTTGATATTTTGTCTTTATGTGGATTGTGACATAGATATTTTTAGTATTCTTAGATAGTTATCCTTATTATACAGCTTATACGAATTCGGGTCAGACCAGAGTCTGGTCGAATGCGTAGCTGGCATGTTACGTATTCCTCGTCCAACGTATTTTGGGGCTGAGGCATGATATATTTTTATGGTGGCCCATGCAGGTCTGATCATATCATTTCGGTTACATTATTGTGCCGAGTGAGCCTACAGTTAGGATAAGGTTGTTAGGATCTCAATCCACAATTGCTATTGGAACTTTTTTTGATTTTTAATATCGTTCTTGAATCTCGAAATTATAATAATCTATACTTTCTTTGAACTCTTATTATTTGATTCTCGTTTTTTCTAACTCGGAGAGACGAACACTTGTGCGCGGTGATCTCCCCAGGAGAAAAAATTTGTCAAGACAAAGAAAAAATATTTGATAGATTATTTGTAAGTAGATGGTTACCTAAGTAGTGAAGATTATGGTAGATAATTTTTAGATATTACAGTGAGAATAGATTAAGACATTACCAGTAGAAATCTAAAATAATATGGACTCTATCAATTGCCTAGATTAGAAGTGATGGATTACTATTAAATAAACCTTTTAGATGTATGTGAGTAATTTTATTTTAGGATATAATATTATCTTTTGATAAGATAGTTTGATCTAAGGTGGGTAGGCTTCTCGACTAGCAAATTGGTTTGGAGGTTAATTAATTGATAAAGACGAGAATTGTCAAATTTTGGTGCTTTGAGGGTTAAACTTCTATATAATTTGAAAAAAATGGAGTATTTGGTTTTAAATTGAGAAAAAAATGAGATAAGGAGCTAGAGATTTATTTAATTTAAAACTTTAAGGCGATTATGATGTAAGGAATTTAAAATTAAAAATTAAAATATTTTGGATGAATTTAAATATTATAGAGTTTAAATTTCAAGGATAAATATTAATTTAAATAAAGAGTTGAGAATTTGATATGACAACATTAACGAGTTTTTTAAACCATAAGTTTTTGAAGATTATGATATGATTGAATTTGTGTTTAAATTTAAAATAGATTATGTGATAAATTTAAATTTAGATTTTAAGAATCTTGAAGCATTTAAATTTTGTGGAATTTAAATGTAAAAATTTTGATAAAATTTGAGTTGGAATCTAAATTTGAAAATTTTAGGATATGAAGAGGGAAACTCAATTTCAAGATTTCATAATTATTTTATTTGTTTGAGTATTGTGTGAAAAATAATGACAATATAAAGGAAAATATCGTGAGAATAGTTTCAAATTCAAATTTTGTGGATGGAAATTTGAATTAAAATTTATTCAGGAGAATATGCAATGGTTGGATTTAAATTAGAGGATTAGATTTAAACTTGAATTATTGAGATTGTGTTATTAAATAAAGTTTTGAGGAATTAGATTTCAATTAAAAATTTAAATGGTAGAATTTAAAATTTTAAAACTTGGAGAAGTGTTTGATAAAATAGATTTATATTTCCTTGAAAAAAATTAGAGGTTAATTAATTTTTGGTGAATTTGAGTAAGTTTTACGATAATTGTTGAATTGAAGGTAAGTAAAAATTATGGTGCAGAAATTATGGTTGATTATATAAAGAAAAAATATATAGAGGAGTAAAATTTGATGGAACAATTTTTGGAATTCACAAATTTTAGATGAGATTATTTTAAACTTTGTGGTTGGATTTAAATTTTAATAATAGATGGAATAAAATTAAGTTTTGAGATTTTATGAGATAAAGATAAATTGTATTAAAGATTCTAAATTTTGAGGATTTGATTTGATCTTGAGGTTGGCTAGAATTAGATATACCATATATGAATTATTTTGTTGGGTAGCTTTATGATTACTAGGTTTAATGATATTATAAATGGTAAAATTGATTAAGTTACCGGTATTATTGTTTCAAGAAAATAAAATTTATTCAAAAATTTGAGAAATTGAGGAGAAGACTATTTGAGAATTAAATTTTAAAATGGTGAAATGAGACAAACTTAAAGGATAAAATTTGAAGGTATTATATGGTAAGATTGAATTTTAAATTCTGGAAAGGCTATAATATACTTGATTTGATTTCTCTTTAAATTTGAAGGGCTTAAATCTATCAGAGTTTAAATTTTTGAATTTAAATTTGAAGAATAGAATTTTGGAGATTGGATTTAAAATTTTGAGTATTGGGTTATTAAATTTATGGTTTAAGGAAATTAAGAAGATTAACATCATTGATAGTGGACTACAAGATATGGATTCAAATTATATTTTGAAGATTTGAATTAAATTCAAGTTTAAGAATTTGAGGACTTGGGATCTTATGAATTTAATTTTAAAAATTTTTAAAAAAATCGAATGAGTAGAATAATAATAGATTTTAAAGGTGAAAATTGAGTTTAATTTAAATTTGAGGAGTTTAAATCTTGAAGTGGTTAAATTTTAAATATTTAATTTTAAATTTTAATTAGAAGTTTAAGATAAATTTTAAGGAACTCAAGGATAATGTTGAAGATTTTGAGTGTTAGGAGTTCAATATGATATTAAGAATTGATTTAATGGTTGGATTAAACCAAAGGAATAACAATATAAAGATTGACTTTATCACTTATAGAATTGACTTTTAAGGACTTAATTTGAATTCAAAATTCAAAACTTTTTTTTTTTGAGAGATATGATTGATGGTGTAGATTTCGAATTCAAATTTTGATGGTGAGACTTTAAATTTTTAAATTTATTCATGAGATATGCATTAGTAGGATTTAAATTGAAAATTATTTTTAACTTTTAAATTTTTAGGATTGACTCAATAATTAATTTTTGAGGGTGACCATTAATTTAAATAATGAAAATTCGTATATACATAATGGTAGTGAGGACAAGACAAATTATGGCTATAAGGATAAATTGAATTATTAGAAAATTTTGAGAAATGACTACAATCGAGATAAAAAAATTTCAAGGATGAAATTAATTTCTTTTTAATTTCAAGACTGGATTTGATTTTTTTTAAGTTTGGATATGGAATTAAATTTGAAGGATTGAGAATTATTAAATTTTTTGAAGACTATTATAAATAAAATTTAAATTTTGAGAAAATAATGTTAGATTGTAATTAAGAGTTACAACTTGAGAATCTGATTCAAATTTTTTCTTTATTAGATTTTAAAATTTTAAAGATAAATTCGAATTTCAAAGATTTACTTCAAAATTTTATGATGTTGGGATGAAGTAAAATTTGAGGACTTTGTTAAATAACAAAAGCGATTTGACTTCATGATTATATTGCTTAAATTTTAATATATATATATATATATATATATATATATATATATATATATATATATATATATATATATATATATATATATATATATATATATATGTTATTGAATATTTTAAATTGCGAGGACGCAATTATTTAAGGTGGGTAGATTGTAAGCCCCTTATTTTTGAATAGGGTTATCTTGGTATTTTTTTATTTTTGAACTTTTTCTAATTTTTTATTTTTTTAATTTTTTTTAATTAACAAATTTTCTAACCAACCCAACAACCAAACCTTATCCAATCCTAACCATAAAACCAACCCTTCTTCTTATTTTTAGCCAAAAGAAGCTCCCTTTGTGGCCGAACCCTAGTAGCACTAGGAAACCCCCACTTATATTTAAATTTATTTAAAAAGCTCACATATATATATATATATATATATATATATATATATATATATATATATATATATATATATATATCAACTTATCACCAAACCCCAATCCTAACAATAACAAATCTCTTTTCCCCTCTTGTGGTCGACCCCTCCCTCTCTCCAAACGTGTAAGAGCAGTCCCCATTTTCATCTCTCCCTCACAACATCATCTCATTCACCAAAAATTCTCTTATCTCTTCCAAAAGCTCCACTTTTCATCATCCTTCCACCATCTCTCCATCCAAACACCATTAAACCTCCAAGAAGAACCTCATATTCCTAAAAAATATATCAAGAATACATTGTCATCATCAACAACCCATCAAGAAAGGATTAGCAAGTCAAACACAAGCAAGATGGAGTATTTCTTGGACACGAAGAAGCACCATCATCCAATCCTCCAAAGTTTTCGGTAAATCTTAAATCTTTCTTTCTCAAATCGTATGGCATAATCCTTTTAGGTTATATAAAATTATTGATTTAGAACCTATACTTTGCCATCTTGTTCTCATATTAGAAAATATGAAGTTTTCATGATAGGTTGGTGAAAATTCGCTTGTCGGTAGAACTAGTTTGAGACTTTTAATGCGATTAATTGAGGGAATCATTATTAATTTTCAAAACTAAATTAATAATGTCTATTTACTGGAAATTGAGTATTTTAAAATTATTTAATGTTATTTAATATCAAATCTGAATCCTATAATTAAGGGCCACTAGCCAAAGTTTTTGGATTATTTTGAGGCATTATTTTGCTAGTAAATAGAGGATGATTTTGATGGAATAAAGAGGTAAATATTTTATGATAATAAATTAGAATATAATATAATTTAAAATAATTTTTTATAAATATAAATCATACTAATGGAGTGGCAATGTCCCGAATAACTTTCGGACAAAACTAGACAACCTAAAGTAGCAATAATCTTAAAATATATTTATTTTGTCAAATCTGGAAATTAAATGTTAAAATAAGTATAAATTATATTTAAATCAAGATTATATATTTTATTATGATTTATGTTCATATTATTTAATTGGGGACTTAAACTTAAATTTTGGAAGTCAAAAACTAAGAAACTAGGCTCTTGATACCCTGTAAAAGTAAGCAAAGTTGTTAGAAATAATAACGGGCTTGGTTATGCAGGGCATCGAATAAATTATATAATTAATTTATAATTACAAGAATTCATGATTGAACCCTTAATCATATTAATTGATTGATAGGTCAATTGAATCCCGAAGGAGTGGACGCAAGATCATATTTACCCCCACTGACTGCATAACCAGGCAAGTGTATATTGCCAAGATGTTTACAGTTCTAAATTATTTATTTGATATTATTTATGCATTAGACATTATATTTGTTTGTCTTGGTTGTTTTACTTATTAAGCCTACGGTCGTTATAAGATATTTTGTGTCTGAACAAGATTCGAGTACCGACATCCCCTGCGGAGTCGAGTAACGTAGTCAGAGAGTCATATTTACGAACCCATGTTGGTGCAAACATTATTTGCACATCCAACCATAAGACACTGGATACGATATTCATGTGACAGAGTCTTTCTCGACTTGTTCTTGGTACTTGGACTCTAGATAGGACTACATGATGCATGATATAAGGATGATTATAGTGATACATAGTGACTAAGACTTGTGCTGATAGTTAGAGGTCATTAGTTTGCGTGTCTTGATTGAGACGTGAGGTTACATTGGGTAGGGAGAGTCTTCATCATGCTTTGGACATATTTTACTTATTACTATTTATTGTGTATTAGGCTTTAGGTTCCCTATGCGAAATATAAGGTATTATATATATATATATATATATATATGTACAGCTTCCTCCCGGTTCCCCCAAACAGAGCCTTGAGTATACTATTATATTACGGAAGTGTCCCTTGAGATCTTCCATGAGTACCAGCACCGGGTGCAAGTCTATACTCTCATTTGCATGTCACATATTTGGTTACAGTAGTTTACCCTGGATTATAGTTTTATTACACTATTTACTTCAGGCTTGTTATTTTTTTGTACCTTGTTACGTCCCTCTAAGGACCTGGTCCCCTGCCAATTTTTGTAGTATAGACAATTATGGAGCCTTTGGAGTTGCTGATGTGTGTTAATTTTTATGCGGGCATTGGTGCCAGGTACTTATCTCATTTCTACCGGAGTTATAGTTATTTATTCATATTGCTTATTCATCTGCTGATATGACCTAGTTTTTATAGACTCATATTTCTTTCTCGAGTCTATTTGAGCTTATGTGTTACTGGGCGGCTGACTTTAGCATATGTAGTTTATTCTTGATATTTTTTTCTTTACGTGGATTGTGACATAGATATTTTCAGTATTACATGGATTATGACAGAATCTAGTCGAATGCGTAGCTGGCATATTATGTATTCCTAGTCCTACGTATTTTGGGACTGGGGCGTAATAAATAGACCAAAATCTTTCTGGAACAATCATCAATAAATGTTACAAAGTAGAAGCACGACTAATAGATTTTACCTTCATTGGACAGCAGACATCCGAGTGAATCAACTCGAGCAATGCCGTCTTTCTTGAACTTGGGTGACTTTGAAATGATACCCTATTTTGCTTTCCCGTCAAACAGTGAGTGCACCTCTCCAGCTTTGTAGACTTGAGTCCTAGAATCATCTTCCTGTTCACCAAGTAGCTCATCCCCTTCTTGCTGATATGACTGAGCCGTCTGTGCCACAACTCGATAGATGCATCAGCAGTTGCATTCATCCCATGTGCCTCCTGTGTGCTCTCTTCCATATAGTAGAGTTCGGACATCTTGCTTCCTCTGGCAATCACCATCGAACCTCTGGAAAGCTTCCACTGACTGTTCCCGAAGAGATTGAAGAAACCCTCGTCATCCAACCTTCCAACCGACACCAGGTTAAAATGGATATCAGGGATATAAAGAACATATTTCAGAACAATAACTGCATCCGTCTTTTTCCTCAAATGTGTATCTCCAACAGCAACATCTTTCGACACATCTTCGTTACCCATCTTCAATTCTCCACAGTCGCCTGTTATATTAGTAGCAAATAGTGCCATGTTGTGAGATATATGCGCTGAAGCACCTGAATCTTCCTGCCAAGAGTTGTCATCACAAGTGAGGTTCATGACTACCTTATCACCTACAATGATCAGATCGCCTCCATGTGCCGAGGCCGCCGCTGTATTATTCTCACTTTGCTTCCCCTTGTCTCCCTTCTTCTCTCTCTACCAAGCGAAACAGTTCCGCTTGATGTGGCCCTTCTTGCCACAATAATATCACTCGAATTTATCATACCGATGCTTGGACTTGCTCTGCCAATAATGGTAATTGGAACCATTTTGGTTTATCATGAGAACTGGCTTCGCGCCCATCTCTCCTCTCTGGTTTGCCTGTCAACTCCTGACACCCTTCTAAAATTCCAAAACATGGCTCTGATACCATATTGTTGGAAACAAAATGTGAAAATCATTTTTCAAAACCAGAGAGTACCTACAAGAGAACCGAGCAAAATGCACAAACCAAAATACACCCTGGGGTATTCTCCACATAGGTTGGGAACCACAGCCACTCCAATATATACCGCATATATGTCGCCTTTAGGTAAACTCGTACATTACAGGTTTTGTCACGACCCGCTTTGAAAATACGGAGATCTGACACGTGAATACATCTCCAGGCTACACAAAAATACAATAAATAGTATAGTATTTGCGATTGTCACCTGTAAAATTCTAAGATAAAGTATAGAGCATTTAGAAAACTTATCAAATCTTACATGTTAACTTCACACATACTTAAAATATACCAATTTTATCCCAAATTCTCAAAACCTTTAATTGACATATTTCAGCTTCAAAATAAAATAAGTTGATTATCCCGAAGGATTATCTTTCATCAACTTCATCAACGATATACAAGGGTAGCACCTCGTCAGAGTTATTCTCTTCCCTAGTAAACAAAACTAAGTCATCAGAACGACAAACAAGCCCTTATATCAAGAACAGTTAAATAAATAAAAAATAAGGATAAATTTGCAAAAAATAGTTCATGTCTGGAATAAGGAATAACTGACATAGGGAAAAAAATTGTTAACTTGGAATATAAAGGATTTATTCCTAACAAAACCTAATATACTTGGTGTCAAATACACAATCACAACGATAATCCACAGTATAATTTTTCCATATGCAAATACAATTTAGAGAACGTTTTTTGATCGCAACATCACCTATTAATTCGACAATAATTTCATATACCCGGGATCAAGTAAATTTTCTTGATGAGTGGTGCTTAGATTCCAATCCCACAAGTTTTATTTCCATAATTTCACATAAATGTAAGAATTAATTGGAAATTATAACAAGTGTCCAATTGCTTGAGTCGTGCTCAAGAATCAATTATAACAAGATGTCACGTCCCAGATCAAGAATACTGAAGAGCAGAAAAATAACTTAGCCAACCGCACCTTACGGAATACCGAAGTAACCCACAATGTGTTAAGGTTGTCTATAGACAAGGAGTGCATACTACAATCAAGTCTCCTAGGGTCAAGAACTTCTATATCTCAATCATTCAATCAAGTAGCAATAACATAGAATATTCCAGAATAAGCAGTAAAGCGTTCCAATTGCCGCATCAGAATATTTTAGAGATCTAGCAATACAAAAGGATATGCTAGATACACAATCAATAATATACATGATAGTAAGTTAGCTGTAGTCTGAATATAATACAATCATATAGGAAACTAGTGTCCAGATTTTACGGCTAACAGGTATCGATTGGCTAAACGTCCAAAAGAATATAGTTTACAAAAGACGAGCAGTGAAACAAGAAACCCACTCGTGACCCTTAGCAGCCATCCTTTTAGTGCGTCCATCAGTGAGGGAGAACTAAGCATCATCCTCCGGTGATGGCTCTAAACCTGGTCATGCAAAACCAGTGGGATCAGACCCAAATAACAAGTACCATAAAGGAAACATGAAGAAAAAACAAAACCAAATCTATAACATGAGATTCATGAGCTAATAATCATAAATCCCATCCATGACATGATACGGCACCCCTTTATGAAACAAGGACAGGAAGTTTTCTATCATATCAAGATAGAATACGTCATTTGATTATAGTCAAGTTAAAATATTCGGTGTCGTAGTTTCGGTCCACAGTTTATCGTAACACAACAACTTATCCCGATAACCAAACAAGAACATGAGTTGAACTACCATACCACAACAGCCTGTGTCCCTAATTCTATTTAACAGAAGTCATAATACACAAGCATTCAGATAATAAGAAGAAATAATATATCTTTAGTCCATGGAGTATCATAACACAATGACGCAACCAAACAACCAAACAAGGATATAGGTTGAATCATCATGCACGATAGCCCACTTTCCTGGATAGACACCTATATAAGCAAATTAGACGGCCAATCATATATTACGGCTTGATATATGATCTCTGGGTTATCCCAGTAATGCAATATATGAGTATCCTCAGATCGTGACATAATCGATCAGGGCTGGCTGAACCAATGATATACAAGAAAGAATATATGTAAATGATGCACTAGTCCCTCGTAAGGGCCTTGGGATAATTAATAATTAGTAACAGTTCTAAGCTTTCTATAGAAAAGATACTGGCTCGGCCTTATAATTAAATCAGATACTTCACTCCACTAGTGCAGATCATATACAGTATCCGTGATAGCCAGCCTTTACTCATAGCTAATTTAGGGTGGTTCGATATGTACGATCTCGGGATACCATTTTCTCCTAATGCTCTATAATTTAGTTGCCTAGTTAACCCTAGGTTAGTTAGAATCTCATGTCGTGGTCCCATGAATATTCTTTCTTAAATATCGTACCTTAAGTACGAAAACTCTTGATACGAATCCATATTGTCACTAGGAAGTTTAATATGGATTCACCCAAGTGTGATGCAACAATCAATACTATCTAGCCATGGCTAAAGTCACTGTCCAACTACCAGATCCGTGCATGAAAATAATAATATATATCATGAAGCAGGAGTATGTGGCATGCTAACTCACTATATATATATATATACAACACGGATACAATTGTCAGGGCAGGAACAAGTTCTAGAATCAAGATCATGGACAAGTTATCAGATAATAAGTTATTCAAGACATGATAGTTTAATAAAATTAAAATAAGAGTAGTACGAGAACCCCTCGAGATCAGATCCATAATCCCTAAACGAATAAGGACCAGAGTTGCAGAACGTCACCCTATTTGAATTATGCCACTTATTCTATCCAACGTATAATAAGGTGATCAATGAAAAGTAATCTAATTAACAAGTAAATTAGCAAGTGCATATAGGGCCACATCTATATGACACAACGCGTACATGAAACTGTAGGTGCATAAATGACCAAAACTGGACAGTGGCGCACAAACGACCAAAATTAGGTTGGCACACAAACGACCAAAACTGGGCAGTGGCGCACAAATGACTAAAACTAGGCAGTGGCGCATACACAACTAAAACTAGGTAGTGGCACACTTTCACAAGAAAGTGCGCGAGCTACAAAGGGTGGTGAACTTTGTCAAGTTGACCAACATGACGAACTTGACAAAAGTGCGTACGCAAGAATAAAGCTCGCTTTCAGGGAAAGTGTACGAGCAAGCTAGCTTCAAGAAAAAATACTCAATCCTAGGTCAAAGCTCAACAGTCGAGAAACTCGTTAGTCGAGGAGCACACAAATCAATAATATAAAATTAAGAAACCAACCAAACCTTCCTCCCTTAGGAAACGAAGAAGAAAAAGTGCACGAACTGGGTTTCCTTTCAAAAGTGCGCCACTGACTCAAGGAGTATGACTGACACACTTTTCTAGAAGAATAAGTGCAGTATGATTATTACGCATGGGAGTTAGGACAACACACCAATGCACCCAAAGTAAAAAATACGTATTTCTACGTCAAAGGGGTTCTCTTGCATACACTTCACAGAGTACTGTTCTTCTTCTCCAGTGAGCCATTTGGTATACATATTATATCAAGTTTCAGACTGAACTTAGCTGGACTCGAAAAGAAGCACGGCCAAAAATAAAGTTACATAAAATATAGTGCTCTACACTATGAGCTAATTAGTTTTGTAAAATACAAAGTTTTAGAGATCAAACCCTAAAAAAATAAAAGTGAACCCAAAGACCCAAACTCTGGTCCATACAATTTCAACCAAGAAAATCAAGAACGACAAGTATTAAAGATGAATGAGTTCTCGGTCCCAACAACATGAGCTAGAAATAAACAGAAATTCTTAAGAATTAAGAATATGCATAAATCCAAGGTCCTTCACTTGTGCAAGATGTACTTGCCTACGGAGGGAGAGAAAATCTAAGAGAGTTAAATGAAAAGAAAATAATGAGCAGAGAGAGGGAGAGATAAACGAAAATATATAGGTTTAGGTTCGTATATGGACCATTGGATTACTCAAACCCATCCAAGCCACACATGCCACCACCCAACCAAACCCACTCTTCTCCATAACTCACGGGTCTGATCTAAACAAAGGCCGGACAAGCAATCAACGTGCCAAAGTGCGCCAAAAAAGGGGGCTGATATCTCTATCCACCTAAAAAAAAATTGTCCTCAGAATTCAAACTCAAAGCTAGCTAGAGATATCAAGAAGTGCACCAACCTCAGCCCTCACTTCGCTCGCCTTGAATCCTTGAAGTTTCCTTCTTAGGTAAGCAAGCTACAAACCAACTACAAGAATCTATACATATAAATAAGCAAGTATAACAACACATATAGTAAAGTAAAGCAGCATCATTTTACATGAGTACTTACTGATCACATAATAAAATATGCAGGGTATACGAAGAGAATATACCTTATGGGTCAAATATGTGTGGGCACCGAGATCGAATATCGTCCTCGTGCTCCCACGTTGACTCTTCCAATGAGTGGTGGCCCCAAGAAACACGAACAAGATGTATAGTTTGGTTATTGAGTACCTTCTCTTTTTGATCTAAAATGAACACGGGCTATTCCTCGAAAGTTAAGTCAGTACCAATGACTAACTTAGAGTGATCGAGAACATGACTCATGTCTGGGACATACCTACACAACTGAGACACATGAAATACATCATGCACTTCACGAAGCGAAGGCAGAAGGGCAAGATGATAAGCAACATCCCCTACTCTCTCGAGAATGTTGAACCATCCTACGTATCGTGGACTAAGCTTTCCACGAACCCCAAATCTAATGACTCCATAGGTAGGCAAAGTTCATAAAAATACATGATCGTTGACAAAAAACTCTAACGACCTACGTTGCTGATCTGTCCAATGAAATTGACGATCTTGGGCAACCCAAAGCCACCACGATCTGCTTAACTACTCCAATTATTTGAGTGATTATTTCAAGCCCCAACATCTTTCGTTCACCAATGTCATCCCATGCCAAGGGTAATCTAAACTTTCTTCCATATAATGCCTCGAAAGAAGCCATATGTATGTTGTCCTGATAACTGTTGTACGAAAATTCTACTAAGTGAAGATAATCTTTCTAAGACCCACCAAAGTCTAAGTTATAAGACCGCAATATATCTTTCAAAGTCTGGATAGTCCTCTCTGATTTTCCATCTATATGGGGATGATATGCGGTACTGAATCTCAACTTGGTACCCAAATGCTCGTGCAAACTTTTCCAGAAATGAGATATAAAGCGAGTATTGTGACGTGATACTATACTCGCTGGGACTTCATGATGTCTTGCTATCTGCCGAATATATATTTTGCTAACTGCTTTGTAGATTGCCCTATTTGGAAGGAAAGAAAATATGCCACTTTCGTGAGTCAATCCACTATTACCCAAACTGTATTACGTCCAGTAGGGGACCTAGGTAAACAGGTCACAAAATCTATCATAATGTGTTCTCACTTCCACTCTAGAATATGCAGGGGTTAAACCGGTCACAAAATCTATCATAATGTGTTTCCACTTCCACTCTAGAATATGTAGGGGTTGTTGTAATTCCCCAGTCCCAAAATACGTAGGACTAGGAATACGTAAGCATGTCAGCCGTATGTATATGGTAACTCTAATATATGGAAACCATAACACATACGTATGCTGTATTATGAACAATAATTCACAAGTGGTACATAATTATTATAAGTCACAGGGCATAACTAATTCTCATCCACATAATCAAATATAAATGAATAACCAATCAACTATATAACCAAATCAAGTGTAAGGTGCTTGATAAGAACGAGTAGTTGGGTAAAGACAAATATACTACCAAACTAGAGTATAAAAGAAACAAAAAAAGTATAAAAACTAATGACCAGAGAGGCTCGAAGAGAAGACCTCCTCGAAAGAGATCGAAGTAGCAAGTCCTGATCCGTGCTCCTGCAAATACTCATGATCGTCTACACCTGGAAAGGGACCAGGTCCTCAGAGGGACGTAACAAGATACATAGAAGCATGCCAATAAAGTATTGTAAAATAAATATCAAATGGGTCGCCTAACCATCTATATGAATACAGTTTGAGAACAACTTTTTAACACGTAGGCTATCTGGCTAAAATGGGATTGGCATGATTCTCTCGGAGATTCAGGAGCCTAAAAAATATGTCATCTTTTGAACGCCAGAGGCCGCCTGATAATACATAATATATAGTGGTCATCATGACCGCGCATCTCCGGCGGAGCGTATGGGTTACATAAGGAAAGTGCAAAGGAGCCCAATTGCCTTACTTGTTGTTCTCTCCACCCCATGCTCTAAGCATGTCATATCCATGACAAGATGATACCTCTAAATAACTGCCAGGTCTTCTAGCATGCAAAGTTTCTATCGACAGTTATTCCCTACCGCACGTCCCATACGTACAAGAGGCCAAACCCGGCACGCAAGTCCGTGATCTATATGAGACTCACAACTCATGTAAGAAATGTGTCACAGCCAAATAAAATATAAGAATGTCTCATGATAATGGGGTGGTCTCATAAACTAGGTCCACATGCATATATATAATAAAAACAGAATATGACATCACCGTCGTTCCACCCAAGTCATTCTTGGACGCAGTTTATATAGCAGTTAAAATATATGAACTAAATGGATAGAAATAAAATGCATGCATCATATGAAATATAAATCACAGTACAACGGCAAGGTATACTTGCTTGGCAAGAAAGTTGCGTAGTACCAATAACCTGCTCCTGAAGTCTCGCAGAATAATCCAATGGTCCTATATACATATAATATAATACAGCATCAACTATTACACTAGCACATACACAACCATAATTACACTTACTCAGAGGGTACGCTAGGGGTAACACTGGTCAACTAATAGGGCCAAGTGTGTGTCTAACTGCACAGGTATCACGTCTTCAAATGCTGTACAAAATCAGACAGTCAACTCACAAATCTTAGGGTCACATGGTCAATGTAATTACGGGATATCCGTAATTAACACTAGGGTCTCACAGTACATATACAATTATATATATATATATATATATATATATATATATATATATATATATATATATATATATATATATATATATATATATATATATATATATATATATATAGTCCTAACTAGCATTTAATTACCATAGAGTATATATATATATGTACATACCAAATTGAATACTATATACATACGCGTACGTATACGCATACGAGTTTGGGTTCACCGACACGGATCTGGAATCAACCAACTATCACGAAGTATGCTAATCCTAATGTTATTCACACAAGCACACATAAAATAAAAGAAGAGGGATAGGTTCAAACCTCGGGGTGCGCATACAGGGACGATGATGACGACGATGTCGTTGATGATGGTGATGATGATGGTGAGATAATGATGATGATGATGGTAATGACGGAGGCTGCCAGAGTCAGAGCTCAGGCGAGGTCAAGAAGGTCCGGCGAGGGGAGAGGAGTCAAGGGAAAGACGCTGGTGGTGGTGAGCGGCTGTGTTCAGGGGTGATCCGGCTGCTCGGGAGAAGATCGGAGGGAAGATGATGGTGGGGGAGTAGGAGAAGAGGGTGTCGAGGATGCACAGCGGTTGCAGAGGCGAGGAGGATCTGCGAAGACACTGTGGTCGTGCTTCTCCTGGATGGCCGGGATCGGATCGGCGGTTCAGGCGAGAAGGAGGACAGGGAAGAGGGAGAGAAAGGGGTGGTTGTGGTGGTAGACTCGGGGTCAAGTCGGGCTGGGATAAGGGTGGTTTGGGTTCTATCGACGGGTGGAGGTGAACGTTCAGGCGAGGATGGCGGAACTATGCTGCTCCTGTCGGCTCAGGCGGGGTGTTGCTCGGTCGAGGCATCGACGGGTGCTGCTGTCGACGTTTTGGCAGGATTGGGGAGATGACCGGGATGGGGCTGGAAGAGATGGTGGTCGTGGGGGTCATGGCCCTGGAGAGGATGATCGCGGGGTGGCCGCGGGATGAGGGGAGTCGAGGCTCGGCGAGATCGGGGAAGATGGTCGGGGACTGAGGGTGAGGGGGCGGATGGCAGCGACTTCAAGCGGTGAGCAGCGGGTCATGGTCGGGGAGTCGTGGGAGAGTCAGCAGGGATCAGCGGGGAAGTTCAGGCGGTGTAGGCGGTTAGAGCTGCTGTCGGTGGAGTTCCGCGGGTGCTGGTGGCGGTCGGTTTGTGGAGACCTGTTGTCGAGGAGAGGTTGGCTGCGGTGGGTCAGGGCGTTGGACGGCCGACGGTGAGCAGGGAAACGGGAGGTGGTGAACAGGAGAGGGAGAGGGGTCTCGGCTAGGTCTTTAGGTATTTGGTGATGGCGAATAAAAATATAAGCAAAAGGATATATATACATGTGAAGGAGGGTTGGGTGTTGACCTAGGAAGTTGGGCCTAGTCAACATCCTTGGAAAGGGGCTTTGGCTTTACATGTATAAATTGGAGGGCTAGGATTGATGAGAGTTGATGTTGAGTGTTACACACTCAAAAAATTAGGGAGAAAATTCACATGAAGGAAATTGGGTTTCTTCATGTGTTTGGTCCAAAGGGGTGTGGCACCTCAATGCACTTTTATATAAAAGTGCCCAACAATTAGGAAATTACACAAAGTGGGGTTTTGGATTAATTTAATTAAAATTAATATAATTGGTGTTCTAAAATTAATTAGAAGTACATAGGATTAAAATTAGGTGGGACACAAGTATCATAGACGTAGAAGACTCAGAATAGAATATTATCATAATTTGGGTTGCACAAAATGGGTCTAGATTGTGTCTCCAATTTCGATTGGAACGCACAAAGATACAAAGTTGGATTTATATAGAATTAATTATAATCGTTTAGGACAAATATTGTGCAACTAAAATAAAGCACAAATGGACATAGTTATGAGTTACACAAGAATCAGAATAGAAGACTGGCACGTCTAGGATAAGGGTGTAAAATTTATAGGAAGGCAATGGCTAGTGTAGTGTTCTAATTATTGAAGCAACGGTAAGGTGCACTAAGTGATATAAATATTATAAAATTATCTAAAATATAATGTTCTATTTCTAATTGGATTCAAACTAGCCCTAGTCTCTCTGTCTAAGTTAAGTAGGCCTAAATTTATTTGAGGGAATTTACAATCTACCCAACTTAAAATAATTTTGTACTCGAAATTAAAAATAAGGCATACTTTTGTAAATCCTTCACATTCGTACATAAGGCAAGTCAATCAAAATCTCTTCCAAAAATTTAAAATCTATTCAAATCCATCGTAATTACTTTCAAATTAAGATAACCTCTATTTAATCAAAATTTAACCAATCGTAATCTATTCTCGATTTTTAAATAATCAACATCAAAATCTAATTCAAATCTATATGACATT